>OX336333.1:12909330-13509330 GCA_946902875.1 Nematopogon swammerdamellus
CATGTCATAAATAAGTTTAGTTTAAGTAAACAGCCCCTTCTTATCTTACTAGGTGGTAGGGTTTATCCCGCCCGGGTTTCTACCACCGCACTGAATGAAACGTCGGTCGAAACGGATACGTGTTTTCGGTCCAGTTCAGTGTAGACGACATGAAATGAAGGGAAGCACTGACATGTCACCTAGTTCACCAAGGGTTATGGGCTGACATCACGGATATTGTAGGTGATGTAGCCAGCCGTGTCAGTTTCCATAAAGAAAAATACAGTCCATTTGAAGCTCAATTTGCATTTATCACAAGAAGGCCGAAAGTTATTTGAGAATACACGCGCGTGCGTGTGACAAAGTTCTGTTATAATGACGTCAGTCATTTTAGAACCGAATATATCTAAGTTGCGTTTATTTACATGTACAGACGGCCAACATCATGCAAAACAAAAAAAGTTTGCGACACATGTGCAATGAAGTCATTCCGAAACCTATGAAGCTTAAGTCATCGCAAAAAGCTACCCTCAGTGGACTCAAAGACATAATCCCACAAAAGTCGTCACGCGATCTGCTGCCGGAGTCATCTCGACACAAAGCGGAATGTTTTCATAAGCGAAGCCGACAAGCCGCCCGCGTCCCGCCCCTCCGCCGCCGCCTCAAACCGCGCCTTTGTGGCTGCAAAGATGCCCGCCCTCCCCCTCGCGAGGAGCATCCCCGCAAACTATTCAGCGATTAAGGACTTTGAAGGCTATGTACAACAACGGTTGTTGGCTCGTTGAAATTACAAATTATGGCCATTTTGTTCGGATGGTGTTTGTTTAAGGTGTTGGAAATACATACACACACCTCCACACACACAGAGAGACACACACATGGCAGCGGCTGAAAAGCGCCATGAAAAGATTTCCCTTCAGCCCTGGCACACGCTGAGCTGATTTGGCGATATTATTATATATTTTTTCATTTTTTTTTTTTTGGAAACCGCGACATGTGGCTTCGAACCACCCATGGGATGTCTAAAGATGCCAATGGACATTCGGTCGTATGCGGGGGTTGCGAATGCCATGTCGGCCTGACAGGTGCCTGTTCATTCCCCTCTTGAAGGATTCCCCTCTTGAAGGATTCCCCTCTTGAAGGATTCCCCTCTTGAAGGACCCGAGACTGTACTTGGGGGGAAATATATGGGCAGGGAGAGCGTTCCAGAGTTTACCGGTTATGTAGAGGAAAGATCTGCAGAACCGGTTAGTACGCAACCGCGGTAAGTCCAGCGTGTAGAGATGCAAACCCTGCCCTGTGCGCGTGGTGCGGAAGTGGAAAGGGGACGGCGGGATCGCTTTAAAAAGTTCCTCCGAGCCTTCCCATGGAATAAGCGATAAACACACTTAGGTAGCCGACATCCCTGCTGAGTTACAGTGGTTATAGAACGCGGGACACTTCGGGTCACCCACTAGTCGCACGGCTCGACGTTGGGTCGAGTCCAGAGGCGCAAGCTGGATTTGGCAGAGCCATCCCCAAGCCATCCCATAGATGCTAGCAGTACTCCAAGCAGTGTAAGTGTAGTGTCCTACCTAACCTAACATGTAAATAGGTTAAGGTTACAGTATGCAAAATAAACATATCTTATATTATATATTATGTTATAGATTTATTAGTTAAATGTGTAATGTCATATGTAATAATTATAAATAAATAACATAATGTAACAATAAAATAAAAAACTATTAAAAAAAATAAAACCCGTTAAAAACCCTAGAGTTGAAGGCGGTCGGTTATTTCTGCTTGCTTTAGCACGACCGCCTTCAACTCTAGGGTTCGATTTTTTTTATTTCATACATTTTTGAAGGCGGTTTTTATATATTTTTTAATAGTTTTTTTAATAGTTTTTTTATTTCACAGTTTTTTTAGTAATTTTTTGCTATGAATGTACTCGCTTCGCTTTCCAATCCGATCTTGACCAAATTAAAATGGGACCACACGGGAAGCACCAGATTTCAAATAAAAAAAGAATTTTCAAAATCGGTTCACCCAGCCGAACGTTCTGAGGTAACAAACATAAAAAAAAAATACAGTCGAATTGAGAACTACCTCCTTTTTTTGAAGTTGTTAAAAAATAGAATACTTTGAGGAGTTCTCATATCATAGACAGGGCACTTGTACCAAATGCCTGGTCACTGAACATCAGGAATGAGAGTGATAGATAATGTTGGGAGACACTTACCGCACTCGCCGTCGTGCTTGACGCGCAGGTTGATGCGCCGCTCGCAAGCCTCCTTGCGCAGCAGGCACTGGTTGCGATGAGTCCTGCCGGCCGTGGAGCAGACAGGCGCCAGCGTGCTCGGGCAGGAGGTGGGGCATGCGCAGTGCGCGCGGCCGCCGCCCAGCGGCACGCACTCCGCACCCCACCGGCAGAACGTCTTCTCGCACGGCTCTGCGGACAACAACATCTACATCAGCATGTTAATATTCTAAGTAAACTCATTGACTTATATATTACTGAGTAAACTAATACTTTTTCGATATTATGGGTCAATACTGATCTCGTATGCATTAACTTTCTTAATCCATAGATAATTTTAATATTTTCAAGAATATGTAGTATTATTGCAATGTAGTATTATTTACAATGTATTAGATTTTTACATAGTATGACAAATTTCTTAAATTTATAATCTTTTTTCAATTCTTAAATTTTTCACAAATTAATTTTTTCTCTAAGTTATGCGCTGTTATGTAAGGTATTTAAATTGCAGGAATTCTTGTTTAGGCTTTACAGTTTTATCATTTGTATAATTTTTTTAAACATATGTATAAGCTGTTCAATTTCTGTGTAACATAAATAAATAAATAAATTATATTGTCAACATTTTATCTAATAATGAATATATTACTAATTTTATTTAATAAAAATAAAAAAGACAAGTAAATATTCCCGCGTCGCAGCCGTAACGTCGAACGGGCCGCCCCGCCTCAGCGCCGCCGCCTCGGATGCTGCTTGAGATGTCAATTACTAGGACGTCTTCCAAATTCACTGTAAGCGGGATCTAACGTCGCGCCCAATTTTCCACCTCGAAAGTTCGCACCGTGACCAGATTAACAAACGGGATAAAATAAGCGAGGAATATCTGTTTTACGACACCATTGTGTTGGCCGCCCTTCGGAGATCAGCCGCCGATCTTTATCGGCCTAGTTGACATTCACCGCAGGCCGCTGCTCGGAGCGTCAAGCGACGACGCCCCGCTTCGCTGAAAATTTAAGTTGCAAATTTTCTTCGCGACTTTTAATCGAATTTGCGGTGGCCGGGTTAAGAGTTACGAGGCAGGATCGGTCGCGATAAATCGGGACTCGTCAAGCGCGCCCGTTGAGGCTAGACCTCGTGGGGGTAATGGCTTCGGGACTCATATTAAATACTGTATACATTAATACAGTAAATGCGTTTCTTGATTAAAACATCGGTTATTAGAGCATTTAGTATTAACCAATAGCAACCGCTGCTAAGTCTGCTATTCTTTGGTTTCCATACCTCGTACGGAAGCCTAATGTAAGCCTCGCCGTCTGTCTGTCTGTCTGTCCGTCTGTCCGTCCGTCCGTTCGTCCGATGGCTGCATCTTTCGAACCGTAATAGGTAGCCGGTTGAAATTTTCCAATAATAATGTGTGTTATTATGGCGGATATTCTAACAAATAATAGGCTGACGTTTGACACCCAGGTAAGAATTCGGGAAACACACTCGCCTGACGACAATAGCGGTGCAACAAAGAAATGATTTTGAGAACCCATGGGTTCTCAAAAGACCAAGGCCAACACAGTTTCACTACGACGAGTGTTTATTTTAAGGATGTTTTTATGATAGCACCTAGTTGAACAGACTTACCCTATAAATCGTCTGTGGGACAGAGACTCCAGACCATCAGTGAGTTTCGTTGCTATAAAGGAATGTTCAACTCTACAATTGTCATCTGAAAGCATAGGACATACTTCCGACGCTCGATATTCTGAAGAACGCAGCTGGTACACTGCACAATGTAGCTAGGAAACTTATTTTACGTTTGGCAGAGAAATGAGGCGAGACGAAAGCCAAGAGTACTGATACGGAGAAACCATTTTGCAGAAGTTATCTTCGCTCGCCCGTTAATTGTTGGAGAAGGTACTAGCTAGATAAAAGGTTGATCAGTTTAAAAATGTGGCCACCTGGAACGATTTTAAATATTTACATAATTATTTATTTACTGTTTACTTTCAGCATATAAGTTAAGGTTGATCTGAAGGAGTTAAATTAAAGTTTTCAGACAGGTGTCGGCCAATTTCTATGCAAACTGAAATTCAATTTGTGTTTTATGGCCGTATTTTTACATTATACTCGCTCTAGTTTGTACAGTCAATTGTAGATCTGCACTACTGAATTTTTAGTAAAGTTTTAAAAATTTCTAAAAATCCGGAAAGTGTAAAATACTTTCCCAATTTTAAGCTTATGTACATGTGAACCCAAGCAAGCGGGGCACATGTGCGCTACTTATAGCGGAGGGTGGTAAAAAGAGAAAAATGTTTCTAATGCCAGACTTTTTTTTTAGTTGAGACCGCCCGGAGCCCTTTCGTATGCGAGTCAGCGGGATGCTGTACGTACTGTGCTTTCAGTATTACTTCACATGTTGTGCTCAGTTTGAGTTATATTTTGTATGAGACCGGTTCCGTTGCGTGCCATGCAAGATAGCTTTGATGGTGTTTACGTAGCAGTCGCTACGTACACATGTGTACATAATATATTAGAAAGGCTGAAATCGATGGAATGCTTATTTTCAGAAAGAGTTTCGAGAGATTGCCTCTGTACAGTGACTTACGCACGCCGCAGCCGCAGCCACGACGGGGCGGCGCCCTGGCGGAGCGGTGTAGCGTAGGAGGGGTGAGTGGCAGTGTAGAGTCGTCAAATTGATTGGTTTGCGGAGCAAGTTATTCCAGATTGCGTGCTAGATTAAATTACTCAGTGCTCAAAGAGAGGGTAGGTGTTTTATTCGATTTGCCTAAGTGAATTTAGAGGGGCATTAGTTTTATTACCAAAAATAAGCGTCAAACCAAAATAAAGGTTATAGGTCGCTTTTATATTTACACGGAGGTAAACTGCAGAAATCTACCAAAATATGCAAAATGAAAAAGACTACATTCGTCTTTGTAACGATTTTATATAAAACGAAACCTTCCTTAGACATGCCTATGAATAAAAAATAAATCACGCATTGGACCAGTTGCATTATCCCCATGACAAAGACATTGTCTTCCCTAAGAACAAATATCAAAGTAGAACCCTTAAATTTCAAATACCCTTGGGCGTGACGATCCCCGGACGCTCCTCAGACACATTTCCGTGCATGCCTCTACCATTCATTCTACCAACTCTCACTTCTATGTATATAACAACTTTTTTTATTTAAATTTCGACGTGATTGGTTCTATCGCCTTCTACCCCGTACGTAACGTCAGCCAATAACATGGGACAGGTCTCAACTTCGTATGTACCAGGTTGATCGTACCAGCTACATTGAACTGGACGGAAAACACAAACATCACAACCGTTTAAGAGCTATTCAGAGCTAACATCATTCAGTCCAATAGCCCCAAACCGGGAGGTTTCATCCTACCGTCGTCTGTTAAGGTAAGGGAAGGGACCTACTGGAAAACCCTGAGCACAAATCTAATTTTGTCTGTGGCATGTGTAGGTATACCGCGATTGTATGGGTAATAAGGTACGTAGGTACACTGTCGCAATAAGCATCACCATCGAAGCAAGGCGCAGGGGAAAGGAAAACAAATGGCCCTTAATTTAGACGTCGCTGCGGGAGCTCGACCCCTGTTGCTAGCGGACATATTCTGTAAGCCAAGACGATAGAAAACACGCTCTGTCGCAAACTATTTCTCGTTATATTATTATTCTTTGCTGAAGCCCCGCCGCGTGAAATAATATTACCTCAAAAAGATATCTCTACTCTTTACTTCTTAAAATAAAAAGGGAACGTGTCTGTATGTATATTTAAGCTAAACCCCAGAACCACAGAACAGATTAGAGATAACTAAAAAAAAATTTCGCCTATTTATTCCCAATTTCGCCACCTTTATTTTTTGAAATCTACTCAGTTTTTTATAGAGATTAATCCTCTGAAAGAATCGGCAAAGTGCGACAAAACTTATTCGTTAGTACTATGTACTGACAGCATCTATTTCAGAAATACTGACAGCATGCATGGTAAAGTTCACATTATCTGTCGGGGCAGTGGCAAAACTTTACAGCAGTGCAAATTGTTGTACTCTTTGCTTCGGTAGATAAAAGGTTTTCAAAATATGCATATCCACAGATATTCATAAAAATATTCCAGCTTACATTCGCTCAGAACGCGCAACAGTCCTGCCTGCAGCATTTCGCTGGCGATTGTTCAGATCAATGACTAAACTGTTCAACACATAATATATTATCATCACGTAAAACCCTGAATCCGCCTCCATATTTCCCCCAAGTATAACGTGTGGTCCTTTGAGAGAAGCAAATATCGCGGTCAGCCAAATACGTGTCCGATAATAGTGCTGGCTCATAGATTGCGTCACTGAATATGAACGAAATTCGACATCGCAAGAAAACGTAAGTATGGCACCACAGGTGCGGCCCGTAGGCATGTCACGTTCCTTAAAAATGTGTTATATTTTTTTTTTTTAAGGATACGCGAGACACTTGGCGCCGTCAGCATGGATTGTTGAGCCGACGACGCCCAAAAGCATTCGGTTTGGAACGGGGGCTGCGAATGCCGTGCCGGCGTGACAGATGCCTTTTTATGCTTCTCTTGAAAGATCCTAAGTTATACACTGAAGGAAACACATCGGGAGGAAGTGCATTCCAGAGTTTCGCAGTGCGGAAGATATAAGAAATACTGGAGCGCTTAGTCCGCACTTTTGGCAGCTCTACAGTGTTAGGATGCATTCCCTATAAACCAAGTTATTGAATCAAAGCTTTTTAACGCAAGTTTGGGATGGGGCGTAGGCTTAGTGAAGGGGCTTTTAGGGTTCCGTACCTCAAAAGAGGAAAAAATTAAACCCTATATGATCACTCTCGTGTATGTGTGTCCGTCTGTCTCACCTAAGAGATACAAAGATATATGTGTATTATGATTTTAAAATGCATAGTTTAAATTATATACACGAAAACCGAACCCCCCCACCCCCCCCCCCCACCCCCCCACCCCGCCTCCCCCCCCCCCCCCCCCCGCCTAAATCTCCGAAACGACTGCGTCTAAAATTTTGAAAAAAATTGGGAATAGAGAGCCTCTCGTATAGTAGTTTACAGGAAAACATAAACGAATATCCTAAGTTTTAAACTTCTCACGGAAAATAGAGTGGTACGGAACCCTCTCCACGCGAGTTCGACTCCCACTTGAGGCTTTTTTACCCGACTACGGCGAAGCCAACAGGAGGTTAATGTGTTTAGCCTGAATGTTTTTATGGGACAGTATTATGGTACTGTACGAATGTAAGTATGATGGATGGCGAAGTAAGAATATTGCATAACAAACAGCACAGAGGAATAATGCGCACCGCCCGCCAGCGAGTGCGTCATCTCATAACTCGATGATAAACTAATAAGAAAGTCTAAACCACTTACTACTTACATTACATAACAATAAAACTGTCGCCGCCCGCCTGCAGAATACTCCCTCTGAGACTTAGAGACTGGGTTTGTAAAAAAAAAAACAATTCCATTAAAAGGAGGACTATTTACAAAAACTCGCTTCAGGAAAAAAATTGATAACGTGCCGCCGCGGCGGCGCCGCGCGGTTTCAATTTGTAATAACCTCTACCCTATACCTATTGTTTTACCTTAGATATTAAAGGCAGAATTATTAAAAAATCAACTCTATAGCTCTAGAACAACTAGAATATAAAGAATCGAAATATGGCCAGCGTATAGCTTTCAAGTGATCTCTAGGTTTGTCAGAAACAGTGTCGCTAATTCGTACACATATTTCCTGTAAAATGGACCCAATTATTACTTCCTTTCCAGAAAGTCGTTGTGTACCGTAATAACTCAGAGTACTAACTCTCATTTCCTAAATCTATTCTAGTAAATTCTAATATCAACATTTAAAACACTTACTAAACTAATTGCTCATTCATCTATAGTCATTAAACCCTTCTGGTTTCCCTCTGTGTTCTATGTGCACGCTTCGACAGCGCGCTCACGCGCCTCGCTTGCGAGCTTGTGAGACCCGCCAAAATTCGAAATGAAAAGTGTTCTGATGTTTGTGTTATTGTTATTATTAAATTATGATCAATGTATTACTTGATAGCTTAATTTTGTTGTGCCATTCAATAGATGAAATCTATTGTTTATATTTTCTTCTATATTTTAGAACTTCAACAATACAAACTTTTATTGAAACCCCCCCCGAAGGGGTTTGTGGAACTGGCTCCACTAAATTCGTATGGACCCTCTGTCCATACGATATTTATCCATCGCCAGTCCCCGTGACTCCCAACGCAGATAAATTTGTACTTAAGTTACAAATTTATTATTTGTTCCTAGGAGTCCCCGTTTTCTAATCTGTACAAAATATACATCTTCAGACAGATTTACCAATTTAATCTCGTAGTGTTATGTTGGAGTTCAAAAGATATTCTTTTGTCCTCCCTAAAGGCAGAAGTGTATGCTTTTAATTGTGAGTGTATAGTGTATGTTATGGTTTACATTTCTGTGGCTATCTATTGATATACCTACAGAAATTGTTTTATTCCAAATGATGCGGTCAGGGGTCCACCTTTCACCGAAATCATTTAGGAATATTTTCTTAAGGGTTTATTAAAATTGTGTGCTGATCATAATCTATATAACCTATACAGGTATATTTAAACCTGATTTACGCAATCTCCCCACGACCTAAAACGTAACTAGCCAGAATGTTGCATGTACATATATATTACAAAATTTACCTTAGAATTCCACTATCCTAATCGGTCTGACACGATTCACTAAAATCACCTTAAATAAAACACCATTACAAATAGAATAGCGTAAAATAATAAATTCAAACGAAACCACAACACCCGCCACTGAATCTAATCGCGAAGTTAACACTTAATAAAAATATACTTTTATGTCAAAATACGGTAAAACCACTGATTTTACATATTTAAAACCGACATATTTTTTAATAATTACGCGTGGTTCAAACACTCTTATATACGTAGAATTTACGAATTTAAAAATCGGGTTTTGTTTCTTTTAATTTTCCCTATATTTTAAAATACCTTCCCAATGTACTAGTCCTCATGGTAGGCCAGTTCGGACATAGTGTCATTGTAAAAGCTCTTTGGAAGTCCTTCCATCACCAGTCAAGATTCCAGAATCCAGACGCCTTCATCCAGAACTCAAAAGGCTCAAAAAGAACATCCAAAATATTTTCCGTAAAACTAGTTGACAACCCCTATATCACCCCCAAAATTACAGAATCCAGACACCTTCATCTGTAACTCCGAAAGCTTTACAGAGATCCCCACACTAATATTCACGAAATTAAACAACCTCTATTCACTGACTTCCCTTATTTGCGTGTAATTTAAGATCAGGTCCCAGTACAATATATGTTAATCCAATTTAAAACCTTCCCAATGTACCAGTCCTCATGGTAGGCCAGTTCGGACATAGTGTCATTGTAAAAGCTATTTGGAAGTCCTTCCATCACCAGTCAAGATTCCAGAATCCAGACGCCTTCATCCAGAACTCAAAAGGCTCAAAAAGAACATCCAAAATATTTTTCGCAAACTAGTTGAAAACCCCTATATCACCCCCAAAATTACAGAATCCAGACACCTTCATCTGTAACTCCGAAAGCTTTACAGAAGTTCCCACACTAAAATTTACGAAACAACAAACTCTATTCACCGGTTTCTTTACAAAATCATTTATGTACTAAGAAAACCTTCCCAATGTACCAGTCCTCATGGTAAGCCAGTTCGGACATAGTGTCATTGTAAAAGCTCTTTGGAAGTCCTTCCATCACCAGTCAAGATTCCAGAATCCAGACGCCTTCATCCAGAACTCAAAAGGCTCAAAAAGAACATCCAAAATATTTTCCGTAAAACTAGTTGACAACCCCTATATCACCCCCAAAATTACAGAATCCAGACACCTTCATCTGTAACTCCGAAAGCTTTACAGAAGTTCCCACACTAAATTTTACGAAATTAAATTAATTATATTCACCGGTTTCTTTACCAAACCATTTACTAAGAAAACCCAATCAAAAATACACGCGAGCGAAGCCGAGCGAAAATATTCACTAATAAAACCCAACCGAAAATACACGCGAGCGAAGCTGAGCGAAACTTCGTTTCCCGAATTTATTCGAAAACTCACGCGAGCGGAGCAGTACCAACTTTCGTACCTGGACTCTCGCTAAATACGCACGACCGTCTCCTTCGACTCCCAAAACAGACTGAACTCCCCACGCTCCCCTCCCTCTCCTTTTATAATCTTTCCTCGTGTCACAATCCTGACACGCAGGAACAAATCGAACGGTGGCCTCCTAGTATGGCCATGACACGTTCGTGTCACGGAGCGCGATTTTGTATGGAGATTGAATTTTGATTTTTAGTATGGGCTGGACACGTTTGTGTCACGCAGGAACAAATCGATCGGCTGCCTCGTAGTATGGCCGTGTCACGTTTCTGTCCGGACTCGTAATTTTGTATGGAGGATAATTTTATGTTTTTAGTATGAACTGGACACGTTTGTGACACGATATAAATTCGATTTTGGAGGGAAAACAAACCCTCTTCGTACCTTCCACATGGTACCTAAAGCTGTTTCGCTCGTCAGCGATGCGCTTTACCTCTACTTCGGTGGTTTTAACACCACTTCCCCGCACCCATTGTGCATCTCCGCATGCAGAGAACTGTTGCTTTTGTTATATAAATTAATTGATGTTATTACATGTGCTCTATTAATAAGTCGACTTTTAGCGCCATGACGGAGTGTTTTATTTATATATTTTTGTTTAATTTTGTATATATATTAATTTCTGTACATACGTGATACCATATTCCGTGTTTGCTAATGCTAGTCATGTACGGAACCTGGACACGCAGAAACCAATCGAAATCTCCTTACCATAGTCGTGTTTTATTCATGTCAGGACACGAATCCATTCCTTCATACTAACATCGCTTAGCGAAAACCCCTCCCGCACCGCTTGACAAATTACCTCAGGTCGCTCCGCCTCGCCCCGCGGCCCACGCGCGCCCGCAGCTCGGTAATACCTCACCCCTTGTCTTGTTTACCTCATACCTCTCTCCGCCCCGCGCGCACGCTCCAACGGATATTTATTTGAATGTTGGCGTCATACTCAATGAAACGTTGTTTTGTTTTATTTTATGTTTTTGTTTAATAACTGGTACTTTGTTTATATACTCTTCCCTTTATAAAATGTTTAGGGTATTAGTTTGAATCATTAATAAATAATTATTAAAATAATTTTAGACCCTGTGCGATATCTTCACACAGATCACTAAACTTCAAATTCCCATAAACTCCGTCATGTCCAGATTCCAGACACGCAGGAACAAATAGACCAGCGACCTCATAGTATGGCCGTGTCACATTCGTGTCCTGACACGAATTTAGTATGGAGATAAAATTGAATCATTAGTATGGACTCGACACGAATCGGACACGCAGGAACAAATCGAACGGCGCCCTCTTAGTATGGCCGTGACACGTTCTTGACACGCAGGAACAAAACGCTCGGTTGCCTCGTAGTATGGCCGTGACACGTTCGTGTCACAGAGCGAAATTTCGTATGGAGATAGAATTTAATTTTTAGTATGGGCTGGACACGGTTGTGACACGCTCGAACAAATCGAACGGTGGCCTCGTAGTATGGCCGTGTCACATTCGTGTCCTGATACTAATTTAGTATGGAGATAAAATTAGATTAATTAGTATGTGCTGGACACGGTTGTGTCATGCAGGAACAAATCGAACGGCGGCCTCGTAGTATGGCCGTGTCACATTCGTGTCCTGACACAAATTTAGTATGGAGATAAAAATAAATTATTAGTATGAGCTTGTCACGTTTCTGACACGTAGGAACAAAACGTACGTTGGCCCCGCAGTATGAGCGTGTCACGATCGTGTCTTGACAATAATTCATTCTTTCATACTAACAACTCGCAGCGAAATAATCACTACTCGCGCTCCTTGACTCGCTACCTCAAGCCGCGCTCAAACGGCGTGATGATACCGCGATCTCTGACCCCGCGCCCGCAAGACGCGCGCCTTCTTACCTCACCTCTCCGCCGTTTCGTACGCGCCCATGTCTTATTCCCCTCTCACCGCGTGTCAGGATTACCTCATGCTACCTTCCCCGCCTCGGCGCTCTATAGTGTTTTATATGTGAACCAACTGATGTTATTATATTTCTTGTTTGTCTAATTGCGCGTCGTATTGTAATGGCCGTTCGCGCCATTTTATTTCTTAGTGGAGTGTGCAGTCACGTTTGAATTTATTAGGTGATTAGTTAAATTGTAATATAAATTATTTTGTTAATATTTTAATGAAACGTTTTAATGTTCTATAATTTAGCTTTGAATTACTATTGGCTATATATTTATCTTTTTTACCTTGTGTGATTCCATCACAGTCGCCCGCATAGAGGTTCGTAACGAAGCAAGGTCAACGGAACCTCATCCCGTGACGCTTGATCTCGTTAAGAAGCTATATACATTATGATCTTGAAAATTACTTCTTCTTTGTTAGGGTTTTATTGTTCCTTTCCAAGAAGTTTGTATATATAATCATTTATCACTGTTAGGGTTCAAGTTCCCTTCCAGAGACCCCCTTCTTCTATAATTTTTAATTTGCGTTTTTTTTTTTTTTTTTTTTTTTTTTTTTTTTTTTTTTTTCACCACCATCTGTCCACGTGCTTTAGGAAGTTCTTACCCTCCAGCTTAGGATTTATCTCCCTTAGCTTAAAGAGAAAAGATTTTTAGAATGCATACCACAACCTTACCACCTCCGGCTTAGACCATGTTTGCACTCTTTCCCTTATCTTCCATTTGCAGCTCGTGCCAATACTACATTAAACAAATATTTTAGTGTAATTGATTTAGTTTATTATTAAAAATCTAGGAATTTAGGCAAAAGTCATCACCTCAAAGCCTTAGATCCCTATATTCCGCCTCTAACAGATTTCCCAACAGTGCAGGAACCTCTAGTCTCACCCTTTACCGTATGGGCCGAAACAGAACATCACCGCTTACAGTGCAATACACACCTTACCACCTCCGGCTTAGGCTATGCAAGCAGTTCGGCAGGACAGAACTGGTCCGTGAAGAACACATAACACACCTTACCACCTCCGGCTTAGGCTATGCATGTATCCTAGCACAACAAGCTTCCATTAAAGGCAGAGTAGTCGGGATACATATTTTCAAAAGACTTCGAAATCGACTCATGCATCATTTTGGATCCTAACTCACCTATTGACGAATAGACGGACTCGGTATGCTTGTAAACGATTTTACTTTAACTCATCCAACATTGCTCCGGTTAATGATTTCAAACCAAATACTACACTCATTCACTGTACATAGACCAGAAAATGTCATCCTGAACTTCCAACGCTCCATTTTTTGTGTGTTCGGAACGCCTTTAGTAAACGATGTCATAATCCCTCCCCAGCGTGAGTCAGACTCAGTAAAATGTAAAGTTCTGCACTTAAGGCATTTTCACCTCACCTTTTCTAAGTCCCAAATTGTGTGTTCTTCACACTGAATTTAATTTAACATTATTTTCGAAGCAATGTAAGGGAAAACCAAACGAAGCCAAAGTATCCTGATTCCTTGTAAAGGTCCCTTCAGGTTAGAGCGCTGCTCTCATTAGAAGGAAATTTCACTACAGAGTACAGACACTATAATACCCGCAGGTTTACTCGCGTATTTTACACAAACATCCAAAACCATCCACTCAAGTCAACAAGTCTATTTTAAATTTTTGTTACTTCTTGTTCAGAAGAAATTTAGTATAACTCTTCTCACTGAACAGCATTTTATTTATTTATTTTGTCATTTTTGCTTTCCCGTTTTTTTTTTTTTATACTTATTTACATTAATTTTATATATTTATAAAATAAATTACCTATATAAAATTTATACAAACAGACATAAACAAAAGACGGTATTCTCGCCGGCGACGGGAGACGAGAATTATTATTATTATTATTATTTATCATAAGGACCGAAACAGTACATCACCGTTTACAATGCAATACACGCCTTACCACCTCTGGCTTATGCTATGCAAGCAGTTCGGCAGGACAGAACGGGTCCGTGAAGAACACATAACATACCTTACCACCTCTGGCTTAGGCTATGCATGCGTAGTTTTTTATTTTTTTTTTTTTTATTATTATGATTTTTTTTTATTTATTTTTTTCTTATTATTTTTCTTATTATTATTTTTTTTTTTTTATGCGTCTCTCCTATTTCCGTTCACCAAGATCATTTTATTTTATAATTAATTAATATATTTTTTTTTTTTATTGATTTTAGTTTTATTTTCGCCCGCATGACTTTACTTACTCTGTGAATTTTAATTTTAAATTTCTAACCCGCATGAATCTATTTATTTTAACAATAATTTAATGAGCACCACTCTAGTGTTTATTTACAGTATTTATGAGAATATAACCCCACAACTATGCCTATCAATAATTCAACACGCTCGCACCCGACAATGCACCTTTAACATGGTAAAGTTATTGATAGATAATGTGATACTGATAAGTGATAACAGAAGTTAAGGAAGTTCTTGTATAGTGTAATGTTTATGTGTAACAATAAGTTGTTTCACATAATTTTAAATTAAATAAAGTGTATTCTTACCATACCATACCCTACCGCATCCTACCATTACCAACCCTTACCATACCCTTACACTTCTTTACCAACACATCTTTACCAACCTTACCTCTCACTATAGTAAATTATGAACGGAACCTTATCACTACTCTAATATTACCGCCCTATATCCTAAAATAAGGTGAGGAGTGGAGTTTAGGATATATCTTATTCTACTTAATAAAGTACATAGAAACCCAAACAGTACACCCGTCGTACTATAACTATCTATATAGTACATCCAACAAATGTTGATCATCCATAAATGTGATCCAATTCTAATCTGCAATCGTGAAAATAATTAGGTACTCTACCTAGCACTATATTACACCCATCAGATATTTACATGACTTTTTACTTCCTACTATTTAGTCTATAATATAATTCCTTCTTCCAACACCAGACGACACTCCAAACTCAAGCTCTTTCTTCTTTACTCCATGTTTCGTTAATTCGATTAACCCCAGCGAAGATGAACCTATAAGAACCTCTCCTATTCTAAATAACTATAATTGTAATCCAACCCGATGATTCGTCCTGAAGTTCCTGAAATTAAAACACATTAAAACATTAAATTTCTACTGTATATACCTATTTAAAAGTACTCCAATGGCAGCGACGGATGGTGGTTTCTCAGCATGGCAACCGCAACTTACCTACTTTGATATCTTTTTTTCATTTTTATTATTCCATAATGTTGTTGAAGTGTAGGTACTTTTAGGCTCATTAAAACATGGTATATAAATAAGTTTTATATGTTCATGTTCAATAAAAATAAATCCCGATATGCTAATAAAATGATCAACTTTCACAAACTATTTCATATGATGAAATGACAGAAAATTTTATTATTTATCTATTTCCTATACAGGATCAAATATTTTCAATTTCAAATTGTATTAAAATTTGCCAGTGAATTAATAATAATCAAAAAATTTGCTATAACGACTAAGTTCAGTTGCAGGAATTGAGACAAAACTTAGAAAAGGAAAAAAAAACATATTCGTAAAATGCGGATTTGAACCAGCAACCCTCCGATTCCAACTCATAGTATGATTCCATTAAACCACGAGGAGTCACAGCGAACTCGACGAATATACTAAATGTATGCATTTCTATAAAGGCTGACCCACACACGTTCGTCGCATGCTCGCAAGCGAACGGCCACCGCTGCACTTCACGGAGACGCGTGCTCGCGGCTTCCGCGTGGCAATTATGAATTCTTGAAATTATAAATGGTGCAAATATTAAGGCGTACAAGCGGCGTGTTTAAACAAATCGCCCTTTTTCTTATATGGTCGTCCGCCACTGTCCAGTGGTCTACAGAACTACGCAATCCGGTACGGTGATTTGTTCGTGACAGTATCTTCTCGCCCGCCTGCCCATAACCGTTTTCCGAAACCACATCAACATGTAAATACAAAATCTTTATGTATGGTAAATATGAATGAAACTAGTAAAAATTCAAAATCAATTCGGTTTAATATACTCACATACATAAAAACTTATGTTCGGCAGTACATTTTTGTTAATAAACTTGAATTTAAATAAAAGTATTGTGGTGTTAGCGACATCTATCCCACAACCGAATAATAAAGATCGATAAAACCTGTATAGCTTTGCTACGTTGAAACAATAGAAAGATTCGTTAACACACCAATAGATGGCGAATAATTAAAATTTTCATGCAACATTACATCTCACTGTGAAACAAAAAAAACTCACGCCTCACATAAATATAGTTTGCTAGTGGGTATGATTATTCTTTTTTATTTATTTTTTCCTTTTTCCCCTTTTTCCATTTCTTTTTTTCCCCATTTTCCCGGGTCCTTATAGTGTTTGTGTACACTACCACAACTTACTTTCTCCATCCGACTTATCTTCTTTCCTTTTTCCTCCCGGGTTTACCCCAATGTTCACTCCGTAAGGTCGGTACCTATTTGCTCCAGCACGCAAATCTAGTCTCCTTATGCTGTGATAACAAATCAAATACTGCCCATCAGGTCTGATTGATTGAGATAAGATCCATGTTCCTTCTTATGCTAGAAAACTCTGTTATGTTATATACAGGATATAGATCCTGTATATCCGCTGGATAATGTCACATTTCATTTATAAAACTTCCAGTTTGTGTCTCACGACGCACACTAACAATCGGTTTCTTGACATGAAAGTAAAACGGAATTTATAGAAGTTTATCTCCTGCAATGAAGTGGCAAATTCTTGTCTATGATAAACGTGTCTGAAACCAAAATAAACTTAAATCAAAATTGAATTTTAATGCTAGATTTTACTTAAAAGGTATAAATATTTATTCAGCAATAAACTTTTGTAAAACTTTAAATAAAATAAAGTATCAAATCCCTTAATAAATATTAACTCACCGACTTGAAAATGTTACTGGAATATGTAAGACAGCAAATGTTCAGCCATACCGAAGACACCAAGCCACTATTTTTTTTTAACGATACAAATACCATTTAATATCCCCAGATAATAATTCGCAAAGTATACGAAATCCGCCTTTTCCGTAATACAACAGAAAAGTTGTATACTTTAATTAATTTTGAACGTCTCGAATGGGACGAAAATATATATTCCTCCTACCGAATGTTAACATAAAAAAATTTTTTTCCCAACCTTAGCAAATCAGCTACGAGGTCATTGCTAATCACATCCAGGCGCAGTCAGCACTCGAATAAACGAATACTCGACCGCTAAAATCCGACCGTGGTTCAGATTCCAAATAAACTTCCGAAATTCCGACTCTACATGGTAGTCATTATACACCTTCTGTTTGTATCAGTGCAACATGCTTATCATGCAATCAAAACCAATTAACATGTATGAGAAACACCGGCCAAAGTGAAGCACCGACATGGCATCCAGATACATCCAGCTTCTACGCCTGCCTCCCAACGAGGCAAACAGAGACAACGGAACCCCCACGCCCCACGACTACGACACACCTCTACCGCCTCTTTCACTTTAATAAATATATATACCAAGAGTTGTATACAAATGCCAATAACATATCAAAACGCAAAGTCCAATCAAACAATTAACACACATAGGCAGTTATATCACATTCATAAATTTAATATTTTTTTTTTTTTGAAATGTATATATATATATATATATATATCTAACTAACTGTATCCACCGCTCCATTCTATCACACCACCGACCCCTCTACCATCCCCACAAACCGTTCAGCGCGATGGTAACTACCCTATCAGCGGTTGTCCACGAACACGTACGCACGACATGATCCTTCGTCAAACCGGGCGCCCGCGTTGGTTAGTCCACAATCACGGCAACGTTACCATTCATACGGACTTATCCATTTTAAATGATTTTCAAGGTATAATGTGGAATTAAATATCCGGGTTTTTCATACAAAATTTTTCATTTTACGGATTTCCACACAAGAAGATCAGTATGGAATACGGATTTTCTATAAAGCTTTCCATAAAACCCACATTTAACTGATTTTCCAATCGCATATTGATTCTCGGAAAGCCTTGAACTGAAACGCCATCACGGTTTTGTATCTTGTGTGAATCTAATGAATGACCGGCTAATGTACGATCTCACTCCATTCTTCTCAATATCCAAATCGTATTTAAAATAATATAATAATCTACTTATAATATCTAAGCTATTTGCTCTAATAATTTGGCGGAACAGGTTACACACGAATGCCTACCCCGTTAGTGTCGGCCACACTGAACCGAACCAAACTCGAATCAACCATACAGCCGCATCAATCCTCTACTCAAAATGGTGGCACCAATGTATTATTTCCGGCAACTCTTAGACCCATCCCTTCATTCACGTAATTTTCACAAGCAAACAGCTCACATACAAACGACCCATAAAACAGGCAACATCTACTGTCCACCTCCAGTGGCAATGGGCTGAGCACGTCAGGCAAAAATTTTTTCTGGACAACAGTGTCTCGCTCCGACATCCGCAGACAGGATACTTAATATAGGAAAACCTCCACTTCCAGTCAATACGTTGACATAAGGTAATTAATGGAATTCAATAATACACATCTTCAGAATTGAATTTCTACATAGAAAAGTTAATGCATACGTTTTCTATTAGACCGTCATCACATCCATTCAATTTCCCCAATAATGTTAGTGAGATAAGATACGACTATCTTATCTTCTAACTCCCAATCACGTTGTAAGAATACATAAATACTAATATATCCATGTACTCGCTTTTTTATAAAATGAACAAACTCCTACAACTAGACAAATATTTATGCTTCGTTCCCATACACAAAATATATGACTTCAATTAACACGGAATCCATATACCTACATTAGCTCAAACATACTTCCTCAAATACATACCATCCAACATTTCCAATCCATAACTAAGTTGATAAAATGGATCTACACCGTTGGATAGTGAAATACGCCTTCAACATCACACCGCAACAAACCATCAACTAGTAATTCTATTGCGTGTCGCCTCGGACTAGGCGCTTAATAGCCTTCTTGCTTGATTTTCAACAAACACTTATAACTTCATCTTTCTGAATCGTTGTAAAACTGTAGTCCCTTCCATTATCTATATTAATTGGCACAATTATAATGTTCTAATTAGCTGAAACGTTACATCTAATATCAAACTTCTGCTCTACAGCCAATTATATACATTACTGCTTGACAAATACATACAATCACAAACTGATATATATTTTTTATTCCAACCCACATCCCAAGCAGTGAAATAAACAGCGTTATACTGCTGACCACACTAACGTATATTCAACTCCACAGATAACCAACACTCCGACATGGCATCCATAAATCCTATCTCCCACACATACCAACATGCTGCATCCAGGCAAGTCAACCTTCACATTGCAACAAGATACAGGGTCCTTTTCCCGCACTACCTAACAGTATAACCGTGCCAAGGTGAGAAGTGGCCAGTCCGTCACTCGCCATCCGCAGAGTTTCGCCTCACTCACAGTCACCCCTTTCTACTAGCATAAAACTACTCTCTCTTCTCAACATATTACTTGATAAAATTTTAATTCTTCAGTAAAAAAATCTCCCGATGCGCCCCAACAAATTCGCAAGAAGCAAAACATCGCAAGTTCGTTTTTTTTTTTCTTTCCCTACAAAGCGCGATTCGTCATCCGCAAAGTTCCGCCTCACTCACAATCACTCCTATATACTAGCGTAAAACTATACTCTCTTCTTAACATTTTACTTGATAAAAGGTTTTTAATTCATCAGTAAAAAAATCTCCCGATGCGCCCCAACAAATTCGCCTCGCCTGGCGACAATTCCAAATTGTAACCGTCCGGCCTCTCATTTGTTCTTATGAAACTGCAAGTTTCTGACGCTGTAGCCGGCATGTTCATATTATTAATGTTTAAGTGGCACTATAGGACCGGACGTAAAACGAACTCATAGCATCCCAATGCTTTACAATGACACAGCACAACAATAAAACCCTCAATTGCACTCCAGGAGCACTGACAGAAACGAAATCTACATACGCTTATTACAGAACCCCACATTCTTTCCGAATTAACTGTCAATTCTATTAAAACGGACAGACACAACCATTCTACAGAACTCTACATTTACCCTGAAACAAATGTCAACTTTAGTAGAACAGGCAGACATACAAGCAGACAGCGTAGGCCCCGCAAAACGTTTCCATCAATCGCTTTTGTGCACAAACCTGCATCCTACAACTTGTAATATTCTATGCTATGCCGCTTAATACTATATTAACCGAGGCACAACGCCGATCACTCAACCCATACACATCTCAAGACTCAGTGCATGACAAAATAAATTGTATTTTCTGCGCATTGTTTTCCCGACGAGATACTTGACACAACAGAAGAACCGTACTACTGTTAACATCGCTAATGGCCTTCCTATTCTTCAAATACTTCGCTAACCACGCCGCACCTCCAACGGCGTGATGGTGTTGCGAACTCTGTCCCCGCACCCGCAAGACGCGCGCGCGAGCTACGCCCTGCTCGGTCATCAATTCAACAGAGTCTCCGCATAGTATACTTGAATCATGTTAAGATAACAACAATCCGTCCAATGAGCGTATGTCCCAGCGTCACAAAATGATCAAAACGGTCTAGTCAACGTGCGTTGACAATCCATCCAGTCAAACCGTACACAAACATTCATACTAGATAAATATGTAATCTTTATCTTCAACAAAACGAAAGACACGTTGTCACAGCTACTCACCACTGAGGTGTAGCACGTCGCAAGTACAGTTGCGACACTTTTTCCAGTAACTACGCACGACAGTACAAAACGCATCCGTCTGTACAACATTCGAGTAAGTCATGACAAAACGAGAGGTGGCTAGTCCGTCGTCTTATCGCACAGCAACACATAAAGTCACGAAGTAATAAATCAATATGTATTGATTTATTCTCAATCAAGTAAAACCATTTCATATACAAACATCCACTGTGGTATGATACTCGCACAGTTTATTAAGCACACATTTAAAAATACACAAATTACCCAAAAATTAACAGTAAAATCTAACATACATTTACCTACTCATCATTCACTATTCATTTCGTTTACCTAAACATGAAAAAAAAATTTTTTCTTTCTCAGCACTGCTATTTCATTTCCTCTGACAATTATATATATACCAATATTCATTCCACTCTTTTACCAATGTACACAAACCAGACAAGCATCAATGCATTAGCAATCTGAGCTAAACCACGCGCTTCTCCATTTTTTTTGTCTAAACCGAACACCTGCACCGATCACGTGGCTAAATTCTCTAACTTTTGTTAGTCTCGTATATAAATCGTATCTCCCTCTCTCTCATTCATACCCCACTAGAAGAGCAAGTCTAAAATAGCGCTCTAGTCTACTGTCTCGTTCTAACTCTTACTTGCATTGCATACACTTTATACTAGTGAGAAAGAGATAAGAATCATTCGTACACTTACGCCAAACGAAACTAATGATCAAACACAAACAGTACAACACGTGCAACCATAAATCAATCTTTCTTGACCATGGTTCTCTCCTCATGGGCCTAATCAACACAAAATTTACAAACTTGTGTAGGGTTGCAAAAAATATTCCACCTTCTTACTTCAAATTTCGTGATTGTAATTTCCACATAATAACAAAGTAATTGAAATCATACATACATACACACAACACACGCTTCCCCCTCCGACAAACCAGGCAAATAGAGCAACCGGCGCTGCGCTACAGGGACTTTGGTATCTGTTTGTTTTATTCCAAAACAATTCAATGCATAATGTGTCTCATACATAAACAACATCTGTGTAATACGACTCCGTGCACCACATATTATTATTTTTTCCTATTTCCCCTTTTTTTTTTTTTTTGAACAATATAATTAAATAAGTCAGATTAAACTTCCCAAACCCTTTAGCACGAATTTCTCTAAACACACAATGCACCCCAAACATGCTTCATCTTTAAAACCAGTCCACACTAGTCTTTCAAAATTTTGGTAGCCCTGCGCCCGCAAGTATTCTGTGGCCCTGGCCAAGCGCTCATCAATCAATAATTCTACAGTTCCACTTTTCCATAGAACAAATAATCATTATGCAAGTGACATTAAAATTTCTTTTTATAATAAATGGATAATAACATACTTATGACGATGTAATTGCGTAGGTCATGTAATTCATTTCACAATTACGTACAACATTTTCCCTCTGAAAAGAAACACTTATTTTGTATCTCGCCGGATAATGGAATAACTCACATTGTTGCTATGGACCAAACCATAGTTAGATGTCATCTGCTGGAAACTGCTCCGATGTTTACTGGCAGTAGACTGGGCACGCCTAGACTTACATTACGAATCGTAACCATACAATTCGCTCTTACACTTACGCAAATTACGTTTTGGCACAAAATAATAAGATTTCAACTTTCGTACCTGGACCTTAGAATTCCATGGATTTATGATAACACTACTATAACTAAAAAAGAACTTATTTTTACATAATTTTTTTTTTATATGCTGGTCACGCGCACTACTGTAATAACCTCTACCCTATACCTATTGTTTTACCTTAGATATTAAAGGCAGAATTATTAAAAAATCAACTCTATAGCTCTAGAACAACTAGAATATAAAGAATCGAAATATGGCCAGCGTATAGCTTTCAAGTGATCTCTAGGTTTGTCAGAAACAGTGTCGCTAATTCGTACACATATTTCCTGTAAAATGGACCCAATTATTACTTCCTTTCCAGAAAGTCGTTGTGTACCGTAATAACTCAGAGTACTAACTCTCATTTCCTAAATCTATTCTAGTAAATTCTAATATCAACATTTAAAACACTTACTAAACTAATTGCTCATTCATCTATAGTCATTAAACCCTTCTGGTTTCCCTCTGTGTTCTATGTGCACGCTTCGACAGCGCGCTCACGCGCCTCGCTTGCGAGCTTGTGAGACCCGCCAAAATTCGAAATGAAAAGTGTTCTGATGTTTGTGTTATTGTTATTATTAAATTATGATCAATGTATTACTTGATAGCTTAATTTTGTTGTGCCATTCAATAGATGAAATCTATTGTTTATATTTTCTTCTATATTTTAGAACTTCAACAATACAAACTTTTATTGAAACCCCCCCCGAAGGGGTTTGTGGAACTGGCTCCACTAAATTCGTATGGACCCTCTGTCCATACGATATTTATCCATCGCCAGTCCCCGTGACTCCCAACGCAGATAAATTTGTACTTAAGTTACAAATTTATTATTTGTTCCTAGGAGTCCCCGTTTTCTAATCTGTACAAAATATACATCTTCAGACAGATTTACCAATTTAATCTCGTAGTGTTATGTTGGAGTTCAAAAGATATTCTTTTGTCCTCCCTAAAGGCAGAAGTGTATGCTTTTAATTGTGAGTGTATAGTGTATGTTATGGTTTACATTTCTGTGGCTATCTATTGATATACCTACAGAAATTGTTTTATTCCAAATGATGCGGTCAGGGGTCCACCTTTCACCGAAATCATTTAGGAATATTTTCTTAAGGGTTTATTAAAATTGTGTGCTGATCATAATCTATATAACCTATACAGGTATATTTAAACCTGATTTACGCAATCTCCCCACGACCTAAAACGTAACTAGCCAGAATGTTGCATGTACATATATATTACAAAATTTACCTTAGAATTCCACTATCCTAATCGGTCTGACACGATTCACTAAAATCACCTTAAATAAAACACCATTACAAATAGAATAGCGTAAAATAATAAATTCAAACGAAACCACAACACCCGCCACTGAATCTAATCGCGAAGTTAACACTTAATAAAAATATACTTTTATGTCAAAATACGGTAAAACCACTGATTTTACATATTTAAAACCGACATATTTTTTAATAATTACGCGTGGTTCAAACACTCTTATATACGTAGAATTTACGAATTTAAAAATCGGGTTTTGTTTCTTTTAATTTTCCCTATATTTTAAAATACCTTCCCAATGTACTAGTCCTCATGGTAGGCCAGTTCGGACATAGTGTCATTGTAAAAGCTCTTTGGAAGTCCTTCCATCACCAGTCAAGATTCCAGAATCCAGACGCCTTCATCCAGAACTCAAAAGGCTCAAAAAGAACATCCAAAATATTTTCCGTAAAACTAGTTGACAACCCCTATATCACCCCCAAAATTACAGAATCCAGACACCTTCATCTGTAACTCCGAAAGCTTTACAGAGATCCCCACACTAATATTCACGAAATTAAACAACCTCTATTCACTGACTTCCCTTATTTGCGTGTAATTTAAGATCAGGTCCCAGTACAATATATGTTAATCCAATTTAAAACCTTCCCAATGTACCAGTCCTCATGGTAGGCCAGTTCGGACATAGTGTCATTGTAAAAGCTATTTGGAAGTCCTTCCATCACCAGTCAAGATTCCAGAATCCAGACGCCTTCATCCAGAACTCAAAAGGCTCAAAAAGAACATCCAAAATATTTTTCGCAAACTAGTTGAAAACCCCTATATCACCCCCAAAATTACAGAATCCAGACACCTTCATCTGTAACTCCGAAAGCTTTACAGAAGTTCCCACACTAAAATTTACGAAACAACAAACTCTATTCACCGGTTTCTTTACAAAATCATTTATGTACTAAGAAAACCTTCCCAATGTACCAGTCCTCATGGTAAGCCAGTTCGGACATAGTGTCATTGTAAAAGCTCTTTGGAAGTCCTTCCATCACCAGTCAAGATTCCAGAATCCAGACGCCTTCATCCAGAACTCAAAAGGCTCAAAAAGAACATCCAAAATATTTTCCGTAAAACTAGTTGACAACCCCTATATCACCCCCAAAATTACAGAATCCAGACACCTTCATCTGTAACTCCGAAAGCTTTACAGAAGTTCCCACACTAAATTTTACGAAATTAAATTAATTATATTCACCGGTTTCTTTACCAAACCATTTACTAAGAAAACCCAATCAAAAATACACGCGAGCGAAGCCGAGCGAAAATATTCACTAATAAAACCCAACCGAAAATACACGCGAGCGAAGCTGAGCGAAACTTCGTTTCCCGAATTTATTCGAAAACTCACGCGAGCGGAGCAGTACCAACTTTCGTACCTGGACTCTCGCTAAATACGCACGACCGTCTCCTTCGACTCCCAAAACAGACTGAACTCCCCACGCTCCCCTCCCTCTCCTTTTATAATCTTTCCTCGTGTCACAATCCTGACACGCAGGAACAAATCGAACGGTGGCCTCCTAGTATGGCCATGACACGTTCGTGTCACGGAGCGCGATTTTGTATGGAGATTGAATTTTGATTTTTAGTATGGGCTGGACACGTTTGTGTCACGCAGGAACAAATCGATCGGCTGCCTCGTAGTATGGCCGTGTCACGTTTCTGTCCGGACTCGTAATTTTGTATGGAGGATAATTTTATGTTTTTAGTATGAACTGGACACGTTTGTGACACGATATAAATTCGATTTTGGAGGGAAAACAAACCCTCTTCGTACCTTCCACATGGTACCTAAAGCTGTTTCGCTCGTCAGCGATGCGCTTTACCTCTACTTCGGTGGTTTTAACACCACTTCCCCGCACCCATTGTGCATCTCCGCATGCAGAGAACTGTTGCTTTTGTTATATAAATTAATTGATGTTATTACATGTGCTCTATTAATAAGTCGACTTTTAGCGCCATGACGGAGTGTTTTATTTATATATTTTTGTTTAATTTTGTATATATATTAATTTCTGTACATACGTGATACCATATTCCGTGTTTGCTAATGCTAGTCATGTACGGAACCTGGACACGCAGAAACCAATCGAAATCTCCTTACCATAGTCGTGTTTTATTCATGTCAGGACACGAATCCATTCCTTCATACTAACATCGCTTAGCGAAAACCCCTCCCGCACCGCTTGACAAATTACCTCAGGTCGCTCCGCCTCGCCCCGCGGCCCACGCGCGCCCGCAGCTCGGTAATACCTCACCCCTTGTCTTGTTTACCTCATACCTCTCTCCGCCCCGCGCGCACGCTCCAACGGATATTTATTTGAATGTTGGCGTCATACTCAATGAAACGTTGTTTTGTTTTATTTTATGTTTTTGTTTAATAACTGGTACTTTGTTTATATACTCTTCCCTTTATAAAATGTTTAGGGTATTAGTTTGAATCATTAATAAATAATTATTAAAATAATTTTAGACCCTGTGCGATATCTTCACACAGATCACTAAACTTCAAATTCCCATAAACTCCGTCATGTCCAGATTCCAGACACGCAGGAACAAATAGACCAGCGACCTCATAGTATGGCCGTGTCACATTCGTGTCCTGACACGAATTTAGTATGGAGATAAAATTGAATCATTAGTATGGACTCGACACGAATCGGACACGCAGGAACAAATCGAACGGCGCCCTCTTAGTATGGCCGTGACACGTTCTTGACACGCAGGAACAAAACGCTCGGTTGCCTCGTAGTATGGCCGTGACACGTTCGTGTCACAGAGCGAAATTTCGTATGGAGATAGAATTTAATTTTTAGTATGGGCTGGACACGGTTGTGACACGCTCGAACAAATCGAACGGTGGCCTCGTAGTATGGCCGTGTCACATTCGTGTCCTGATACTAATTTAGTATGGAGATAAAATTAGATTAATTAGTATGTGCTGGACACGGTTGTGTCATGCAGGAACAAATCGAACGGCGGCCTCGTAGTATGGCCGTGTCACATTCGTGTCCTGACACAAATTTAGTATGGAGATAAAAATAAATTATTAGTATGAGCTTGTCACGTTTCTGACACGTAGGAACAAAACGTACGTTGGCCCCGCAGTATGAGCGTGTCACGATCGTGTCTTGACAATAATTCATTCTTTCATACTAACAACTCGCAGCGAAATAATCACTACTCGCGCTCCTTGACTCGCTACCTCAAGCCGCGCTCAAACGGCGTGATGATACCGCGATCTCTGACCCCGCGCCCGCAAGACGCGCGCCTTCTTACCTCACCTCTCCGCCGTTTCGTACGCGCCCATGTCTTATTCCCCTCTCACCGCGTGTCAGGATTACCTCATGCTACCTTCCCCGCCTCGGCGCTCTATAGTGTTTTATATGTGAACCAACTGATGTTATTATATTTCTTGTTTGTCTAATTGCGCGTCGTATTGTAATGGCCGTTCGCGCCATTTTATTTCTTAGTGGAGTGTGCAGTCACGTTTGAATTTATTAGGTGATTAGTTAAATTGTAATATAAATTATTTTGTTAATATTTTAATGAAACGTTTTAATGTTCTATAATTTAGCTTTGAATTACTATTGGCTATATATTTATCTTTTTTACCTTGTGTGATTCCATCACAAATTGATGACCCGGATGAATAAAAGAATGAACAATGGTCGTTTGCTTTTGTTTCCTAACAATGGCCATCTATTACGAACAAACTATTGATGATTTGAATGATTTTGACTGTATCGTTGGATTAACTGAAATTTATATGAACAACGTGCATGGATCCACGTATAAGGATCATTAACTGTTGAATTGAAACGATGTGAATATTTACAAGCCTCTGAGTTTATTGTTAGATTATGTATGAGCTTTGATTGTTGCCTACTATGACGAAAGGAGTTGAATTAAATGTGATTATAAACAGCTGGAGCTAGGAAAATAAAGTTCTGTTTACGAATTCATTGAAATTGGAAACATAACGGTCAAATTTTAAACTGAATCACTAGCACTGTATTCATAAATAATACTAATGAAATTTTGCATTTAAAATAGGTGTTTTTCTATTCAGACAGCTCGCCCGTGAAATTCACTACCATACTTTATCCGACACTGCAAATCACTTTCCTTGTTCAAAAAACCGATCAGGGCGAATAATATATGTAAGTATTAATATTTTCTACGAGGGCGTGGTCATACTTTGGATGGGTGGCCGCATAGGCGCCGACTACGTGGGTGCTCGGGGGCTCCAGCACCCACGAGGGGTGAGTAGTGGGTGCGGAGCACCCACGACGATAGATATTAAAACTGATCAGTAATCGGATTAGAGCTACGATAAAAGTGCCTTATTTACTTACAAGCCTTTGGGTGGCCACATTTACACATTCGCACTAGTGGCACGACGAATAGCGAACGTTGTAGTACTCCTATATTATTATTCTATACCATGCAATAGAAATAGCACTACATGCGTAGGTACATCGTGCGAATGTGTAAATGCGGCAAATGCTAAACATTGTGCGAACGTTTTTCGAATTCATGTTGCCGGGTGCCGGGCGAATTAATGAAAAATTGGATAAGCATATGTCCAGCAGTGGACGGCAACACGTTGATGATGATGATGATTGTTCAATAAAAAAAAAAATTGCATGAGCACCCACGAGGATTTCTAAAAGTCGGCGCCCCTGGGTGGCCGTCCGACTGTAGTTCGGATTCCACGTGAAACTGTTGAAACCACGTGAAGCTCTCTTCCCTTACATAATATGAAGCTTATCATATACACGTTTTGTTTCAGCTTTTTATAATACACCATGCAATATTGTTTTTGATTCGATACATACAAACCTTCGAGGAGAGAGCGATCAAAATTTGTGTGAAATTTTTTATGTTGTTTAGGTTAGTTTATTATTAGTCATAAATTTTTTTGTTAATTTCATATTGTGCAATAAATATATTTCTCATTTAAAAAATAAAATATGCTATAATATAAATATATCTTATTATCATGGTCCATAGGGACGATTATTTTTATTTATAGTTCGATATATTTGTGTAGTTAATTTAGTTATTTTTAGGTCTAGATTTAATTCTGGTGTTGTCAAAAGTCATCTTTGGGAGAGTTCCCCTAAGTACCTTCTTTCAGCCTTGGATTCTATTCAGCGACGAGCCTCGCGAGAGTAATTCGCCTCATTGGTGACTCTGTACTCACATAGGACCTTCAACCTCTAAAACACAGACGTATTGTTGGATCATTGAGCCTGTTTTATCGGTACTACTATGGCCGCCGCTCTGACGAACTTGCTTCCCTTATCTATCCTCATCCTGTTCGCCTTCGCTAAACCCGCCATACTCTCGTGGAACACCCCTTTGTAGTCGACAGAAGAGATCTTCGAACTGCACGATTCTTTAGTTCTTGTGCCGCACTGCAAAGGTGCGTGGAACGGGCTCCCAGGGAATACTTTTCCCCACTCCTATAATCCACCTCCTCGGCGGTGAAATTGGCTGCGCCTGAGGCTTCGACCTCGGGCAGAGCCACCAAGTTCGGAAGCAATAAAAAAAAGTAATCGAAATTTGCCATTAAAGAAGAGTCACTTTTGAATTCATTGATTTCTGTCTCTCTCTCTAGTGGTCAGCTCAGCTAGACATGTGACTTAGGCCCACTTGCACCAACACAAATTTAATATATAAACCAGTTTAACTCGTTAAGCTAGCACCCGCTGACTGTGGGAACCGGTTTAAATATGGTTTAAATCCATAACTCGCTACTTAACTTTAAACTCGTGTTGGTGCAAGTCGGCCTTAAAGGTGTTTCCTAAATGTGTCTCATTTTAGGAGATCCCGGTTGCTACCAAGTTTTTTCATGTTTCTAAACTTATAACATGGATGTGGAATGGGAAGTCAGTTGATAAAAATAACATTTTCGCTACCTCCCCGAATGGATGGCAAATGAAAGTCCCTAAAGCCTCGAGAGTCGAGTGTGTTTTTATTTAGGCTTACATTTCACGAAAAGTGACAATTTATGTCTCTCCTCTTCGCCGCTTTGAAAAATAACACACCTCAAATCGAAAAATAAACATATAATTCCGCCGTCGTCGCTTGACATCACGGAGAGGTTCGAAAATTAAATTCTAAAATTTTCTAAATAAATTTACCGTGTTAAGCAGTATGTACCCTTATTTCGAGAGCTGCTACCATCCGCCCTCAGAGAGTATACAATTGAGTTCATTTATAGACTCTAAAGCAGCCATTCTCAACCAGTGTCAACCATGTGTCAGGTGTGTCGCGAGAATTTCTAAAAATTTTGACATTTAGCCCTTTCGCCCGGTCGCCGCGCTGTCGTGCTTCTTACAACGAGAAGCGCTAATATGGTGAAAACCACAGACGGAATTAGTTTGGGACAAGTTATTAAAACAGTAGTTTCCATAATAATTACATAAAAGTTCGCCCTGTAAAATGCAGGTTGTTTGGAAAATTGTGTGCAGACATGGGCGCGGATCACAAAACATTGTTGTATCACGATTCGTTGGCTCTCCAAAGGAAAAATTCTCAAGAGAGTTTTGGAATTGAAAGATGAACTACTGAAATGTTTTAATGAAGAAGCACATGCTCACCCAGAGGCAGAAAATCTCAGTGAGCCTATTTGGTGTGCTAAGCTGGCTTATCTATCAGAAAATTTCGATAAGCTGAACTTGTTAAACACGAGCATGCAAGGACGCAATGAGACAAAAATATCAGCAAGTGGTAAAATCAACGGAGTTTAAATCAATTATTTTTTGTTAGGTGTCTGTCGGTACAAAAAAGTCTATAACTCGAAAATTTATTATTATTTTTGAAAAATAAAAAAGAGCCCCCGAGGTGCGACTCTATATTTTAAAATAATTACAATCAAAATATTTTGGAAATTAAGACTAATTAGGCGTTCTACAATTTTATTATTTTTTTATGTAATCCGGTATGGGTGACCGAGGCAGAGGGGTCAAAGCACATGCTTCGACCAGCCAATATCACCTCCGAGAAGTTAGGTGCCATATCGGAGACTTCCCTTTGGTTTACTGGCTATACTGAAGTACAAGAGAACACAGCCGAGACTGCTATGCGGCCATCTTACATCCAGTACGGTGGCACCAACCCAGTCGGTTACAGAAGCTGTATTTTCTATAATAAATTAAAATAAATGTAAAAAAATAATATAGTATTATGTTCGTTTTTTATTTTTATTACCGAAGTTCATTTCCAATGCTTTTTGAAGGTCATGTGATGCATGAGATCTGTGAATACATTTTATATAAAACTGTCGGATACAATAACAGTCACTCAACACACAATGTTAATATATAAATTATCGTATTTGAAACTTGAACAGTATAAGTCTCCTTGCTGCAGTGGCCTACTAGATGGTGGCTCGTGCGTTGGTGACATTCCATAACCGTTTCACTTTATAACTGCGCTCGTACAATCTACTCGTCTTCCGATGTCTAACCGCTGAAGCAATTTCCGTTCCAGTTACTGCTTGGCCTGTATAAACTTCTAGTTTGTAGAAATACCACCGTGAGCTCTCAAGTTTATATCGCGCACTCTCGTCTGTGCAGCCGGCTGCGTTTTGTTTTTCTTCCTCTTTGACGACAAAATGCACTTAGGAGCGAGATCGTCTCTAGTGCGATCGCTCTTCGTTGTGCGCTAGACTTGAGGCGCTCGGTTAGAATACTTTGGAGACCGAACGCTTTGAGGTTCGGCCGCATTTTTGTGGAGAGATGGGTACAACGTCACAACGCGGCTCTGCTTGAAAAGTTTATGTCGCCTCCGACTCCGTCTCCGGTGACACCCAGAGAAAGGCTATCGCTGTATCGCATTTTAATACTGTAACCGAATAAAATCAAACAGAAGCAATTCGCATAATAATACAATAAATATCGGTGGAGACGATGGGAGCATGGTCTGAGGAGGCAAAGCGGCTCGCTAAAGACATCGGAATTCCCTGTACACTGCTTCAGGAGAACAACGTTCGCTCGAGTTCCTGAGGCAGCGTATCAGTGTGGCCATTCAGCGAGGCAACGCCGCCAGCGTCCTCGGAACAGTGCCCACATCGTTCCGTATGGAGGGGGTTATTAGGTTTTGTATAGGTTATAAGTTTTTTTTGTTTTGTAATTCACAATATGTTTAGTTTTTTGTATTGTATTGTTTATTGATCATTCATATGGCAGTTAGACTGCTCTCGAACTTGTCACAATTTGTTCTATCCGGTTCGATTACACCCACGAAGAAGAACCGACAAGAAACTTCGCAGGGTATTTTTTTAAACATATTTTTACAAGTACTTAGTGACTAGCCACATAATAACACCGCCCATAGTCTATCTAAAACACAGCTTGAGAGCAAGATTAACAATTTTGCTGAGAGTTCTGACTACAACAGGTGTAAAGAGCCTTTGTCAAACTTTGATACGTAATTTGTATCAACATAATTATGTTAGTATATTAAACTACAAGGTAGTATAATTTTATTGTCAAAAATTAAAAATTAAAATATATGAATATTTAAGATACTTGAAGTATCAAGTTGTCAGTGGGTTAATAAAGTTGAGGTACTAATGGTACCTATTCAAGGGTTAACTAATTATGCAGTCAGGTTATATGTAGGTATATATATATGTTTGGTTCCCGTATGAAAAAATGGCCTGGTAGTCGTGGGACTACCGGTAGACATAGACATGGAATCATGGGCAGCCATAGGTGGAAGTGGGCCGAGTGACTCTATCACCAAGAAATTAAAAAAAAATTATAAAAAAAAAACAAAAAAAATTAAAGAAAAAAAAACTAAAGAAAAAAACCTAAAAAAAATTAAACAAAAAAAAATTATAAAAACTAAAACTCGTCGAGACCTATCACTTGATCGGATGAGTAGTCTGGGATCAGTAGTTTCAGAGATATGCCCTAAAAAAAGTTTCACCTCGTCGAGACTTATCATTTTCCATATGGGAATGAGTAGGCTGGGATCAGTGGTTTCCGAGATATGCCCTCTCAAAGTCTTTTTCCTTTTTTTTCGAAACGGTTGAACCGATTTAGAAAAAAAAAACATTATTTCAGTAAGATAAATTTTTTTAAGGAAGGAAACAAATTTCAAGTGTCGATCCGACCTTGTAGTTTAGGAGTTGTTAGGCATTTATTGATTTTCGATGACTTTTTTGTAAAGACTATGACGTCATCAATTGTTCATATTATTCATTAATTCAGTTGCCACAGGTGAAAGGCGCCCGAGTGACTCTATCACCTGAAATCTGGTTTGTTGGGATTGGTTGAGCGGTTCGTGAGATAGTGGTATGTCGAAAGTACATCAAAAACGACGGTGGATTTTTGAAAATTGCACTGGCATGTGGATTCCATGTCAAAAAACTATACTTACACGAAAGAATTAAATTGAATTAAAGAATGCAAACAGTTTAAAAATTAATAATTAATAATTAATTAATTAATAGAATGATTAAGAAAGTATATTATGTTTAATTAATTAAATTTAAAATAACTTTTTCCCCTTTTCACCTCATACATTTTGAAGTTCTGATTCAAGTAATTAAATCACATGCGAAACTCGAACATAATATTCCTGTTCAGTAAATTAGCGGCGTATCTTCTAAGCCCTCGTTGAGATGTTACATTCGCTCAGCTAATTGGTTCAAAAGCCGATGTAATCCAAATAACAGGGCGTTACTCAAACGCTTCCTTATGAAGTTAGACATTAAATTTTCAGTTAATTTCAAAGTCAATGAGCAAATAGACACTCGACGCTCTCCATAATTTAATCCGTTCAAATTAAACAGCAAAAGTCGAATATTAGCACGCGGTGAGGATCGCAGACGCGGTTATAGTTTCAAATGAATTTAATCTGCCATACCAAAGGCATGAAGTTGAAATAGCACTTTTGACTGTGGTGGTCTAGTCGGGAGGGCGTTCTATTCTACAGGTTGTTGTAACGGCCAATACATTAAATTTAGGAAATGATTATTATTGGGATCAAGAGTATGTAACAAAAAAGTCAAATAACTTTTTTCTAAATTCCCTTTATATAAGAAGTTACAATTTTCATACAAACTAATTGATTTATTTAGTGGAAAAAGGATCTAATGCTCCGCATGAACGTGGGAATGAAAGACGCGCGGTGAGTGAGCGAGCAGGGACGAGTGCGCGGAGAGAGGAGATGCACGCGGGGCGGCGGCGGCGCGGCGCGGCGTGAGTTTTTCGACCCCGACCGTTCCCGCGCCAGCACCCACCCCCCGCGCGCGTTAATTACACTTGACGAAAACATACATTTCAAAAATGTATATCTCGAAAACTAGACACTTTAGAAAAAAACTTAATTAACTTTTTTTTCTCGGAAAAACATAAGGATTGCGCTGGAGAAATTATAGTACTGGCCGTTACAACAGCCCTGTAGAGATATTACTTTGTGTAGGTACTGCCTACATCAATATGGCATAGCTCTTGCTATCCAGCGGTGAAAAAGAATGCGTATAAAGAGGATATAAGCTAAGCACTGCGTGAATGTGATGGATGACCTACGCTACAGTTTGTGGGTAAGGCGACGGCGGCGGCGCGGCGGGCGGTGCAAATACTCTAATAGTATGTGAGTAGACAAACATAAGATAATATCAACTTATTAGGGCATATATTTTTTTAAAGAACATTAGACAAGAATCCCTACATGTAGTAATTACTGCCTTGAACTTGAACTACTTGAACATTGACTTGACTTTCCGATGGTAAACATGTCGGCTAAATTGTTCTTTTACAAGTTATTAGTTAGAACTAGGTACAACAAACTTATGAGTAATTTAAAACTTTAAAAACTACTAGTTACTTATTTTAGTGCCTACATTAGTGTGATAGAACATAAAGGTGAAGTTTTAGTAGTAATTGAAGAAACTAGTGTAAGGTGTATACAAAATATTCCTTACCAGAATTTAAAATTCTATAGATAGATCAACGTACACAATGCCTGTTTTAGTTTCGTCTGTGAGCAGTACTTTTCTAATTTCTCCTCTCGGTCTCCGAGCCACGAAGACTATTTGTCGTGATCCAATTAGCGCGGCGGCGGGGTGGTCGCTGATCAACGGCGCGGCAGCCTCCTTGGCGAAACAATAGGTAACTACCTGGTTCTCTACAGTGGAACGTACATTCAAACACTCCTGTCTGACTTTACAGTTACATACAATAATATTGATCACACAACGAGCGAAGGAGAAATACAGAAGCGGCATAGGTACGTAGTTTTAACGTGTGTTTACATTGTGGGTCTACATGAATCGTACAATAATTTATTTTAAACTGCGAGTGTGTTTCCCGAATCCTTCAAATGTCGTAGGCTAGACAGTCTAGCAAATCTGCTGGCATGGTACCTAAATGAGATTTTGGCTCTGTCGTTGTTTTACATAAAAAAACGATATAATATACTTATATCAGAAGATATTATAGAGATGATAAAAAAAGTTTTATTTCTCTTATTATGAAATAAAATAAGAAAAACCAATCTATATCAAACATAGTAAAACTCACACTGAAAATATTTCCAAACATTGGCAGACCTTACTAAAGTCACCAGTTTGCATAAAACGTAATCGCTTTATATATACAGGTAGGTACTTCAAATAAATTTTCAAATGAGTAGGTACGTTGTCGCTCACATCACTGCTAGGTTTTCAAACAAAACCTTTTTACCGTTTCGCTTCGTGGATAAAATATTTCACCGCAGTATTTTAAACATGCAAGCTAAAGCGAAGCTCACGGGGCAGGCGCGGGATGCGAGGGGTGGAACAGGGTTCCTGCAGGCGGGACACGGGACTTCCTTGAGGCTTGATCCGCTAGGCTTTAACTGCGTCCCTCATACCTACCGGTACTTTTACCATATACCTACCTACACATTATCGAAGTAGGTAGATACTTATACATATTATACACGTACTAACACGTGTAGAGGAAATGCATTCAAGCATAATAGAAATTTTGAGCAGATCTTTCACTGTTTAGATCATGGACAAAATACCTTGTACACCCTTTTACAAGAAGAAATGCCCGTTCACTTCCAGACCAATTCGTGAGATGAAAATTGACAAAGAACACCCCAGATGGATATCACATAGAAGTTCCTTTAATGGATTGTGGGAGACAACTGTCGTGTACGACGGAAAAAATAAGATATCTAGCGTTCAATCCTCGACAGAGTTCATTCTTCCTGATCGTGCTTACGAAGACACACTTCCAATTTCAAAGGAAAAATACAAAGATTTGCAAGACTTATCCAAATTCTGCAGCCGAAAAGCAGCCGACTACTACAAGAGCCCCAAACACGCATGAACTCCTCTAACTCACCACTGTGAGACACCTTGTGACATACCTTCTTTTTAACTTGTTTCGGGGTGACATTCCTCGTTTTTTGCCTGTAAAAGCTGACTTAGACAAAAAAATAATTGTGGCTCCGAAGTTTCTAAAATTATAATATTCATAATACTGAAAAATCATTACTAAATACATTTGCTACTATTTGGCTTTTTTATTGAAACACTCTCTAATACTTTTTTTCCAAATTATAAAGGTCCAAATTCTTTATTTGCGATTATCTCAGAACATGAAACGAAGGGAAGCACTGACATGGCACCTAGTTCACCCTGTGTTATGGGCTGACATCACGGATGTTGTAGGTGATGTAGCCAACCGTGTCAGGTTCCATAAAAAAAAAAAAAAAAAAAACACGGTTTTCGGACAAACCTCCTTTTTTCCCTGTGGTCTTCAATTATTTGTTGTTATATCGGCCATAATAACACATATTCTGTGAAAATTTCAACTGGCTACCTATTACGGTTCAAGAGATACAGTCCTCGGACGGAAGGACAGACAGACGGACGGACGGACAGACAGACGGCGTAGGCTTAGTAATTAGGGTCCCATACCGGATACGGAACCCTAAAAAACTATAAATATATCATAAACATACGTAATAATAGTATTTAGTCGCGAGCAGTGGACGACCGTCCGCGACTCCTCGTTCTATCTATAGTCTCTCGCCCTCCGCTCTTATTCCGGCTCTACGAGCATCTATCTATAGAGTACACACGCGAGTCTAGTGGTGGAATCGGGGCGGGGCGGGGTGGCGATGCATCTTCGGTTTTGCATGAACAGCCTTGAATCTTGAATAGTTTGTTTTTATTAGGGTAGGAGTTTCGCGCAAAAACTCACACCACCAAAGAGTGAAACTATTATACCAGCCTACCATAGCTACTAGTTGTAGTGCCTAGCTAGTTGCTAGCCCGATGTCCATTTTGGGACCCCAGTTTGACGATTCCCTTTCGCGGTGTTTTCCTTCGCGAGTGTAGGAAATTAAAATATGCCCAACGTCTAACAACCATAATTTTTTTTTCTCTCTCTTCCTTCTTTCAATTTGTTGTTACTTGTACAATGTTGTTCATTGGTTATCGTTATTATTGGTTACGTTTATATTAGGATTTTTTTTTCTACTTTATATATTGTTGTTCTTCGACTGTTAATTAAATTTTGTGTACTAGGGTAGGCTTAAAATCAGAAACAATGTTATGACCCGTGGTCATAACATTGTAAAATCTGTGCCTACATCCTTTTTCACTCATTTTGTCTTATCATAGTTAAATTGTTGTGACATGTAATTAATGTGTGAAATAAATGGTTTATTTATTTATTTATTTATTTATTTATAATATAATCAGACTTTAGACATCTTCATCGCTCCATGTTGAGCTGATCCCGAGACAAGAGACGAGAGTGCTGGTGTTGTCCCTTGCGAGGGCACAAGCGCGCTACAGCGGAAGAAACAGGAGAAATTTCAGAACATCTGCCTTCTTTATACACGCGTGTCATTCTGTGCATACAAGGGGGTGGGAGGAGGGGGCAGAAGACTTTCACACTAAATACTGAGTCGAAAATGTTAAGAATTAATATAGCTATTATTAGGGTTCCGTATCCCGTACGGAAGCCTATTACTAAGCCTACGCCGTCTGTCCGTCTGTCAGTTCTACTGCTGTATCTTTGGAACCGTAATAGCTAGCCGGTTGAAATTTTCACAGAATATGTGTTATTATTGCGGATATAATAACAACAAATATTAAAAAATACAAAAAATAAAAAATTTGGGTGATACAAGAAACGTGCTTTTTTTCAATATTTTTTTTTTTGTGGTGCGGAAACCTCGGTGCGCGGGTCCGACTCGCACTTGTCCGCTTTTATTATAAGGTGAACGTGAAAATAAAGATATATAATTGTACGTACGTTCCAATATACCTAAAGCCTGAAGATTTTAATAAATAGTGAATTTATTCATTCAAGTATTTCTGCTCAGGTTTTGCACGCGTCTTTGGAGGACATCGCCTAGGTAGGACAGTGACACTAAGTCACAATTCTCGACGTAAAATCCTTATGCAAAAGAATAGCACGATGGTCGGCGGGCTCGGGGGCGGCGCGGCGGCTGGGTGGTGTGGCGCGGAGGCGGTTTGGGGTGGCGTGGAGGTGGAAGATGGAAATGGGGAACATAGTAGAGACGATCCGACCTGTCAGAGACGGGGTAAAATGAGAAAACATACGCCACGCGACAGTGTATCTTCTGGTGGGAATTTTTAATTGGGAGACCGTCGTCGTATTTATTTGGGTAGCTTATTATTTTTTGACATTGGAAATGTCTTTTCGATCGCTTCAGTATAGGCCCCGATTTCCAGAAAAAGTGCGAATAGGCCCTGGTGTCGTGAGTTTTAAGGCTATGTGAATATTTAGGGTCTCAAATGACGCGTATCGACGAGAGCTAGAAGATTGTGAAAAAAAGTATTAAATTTTTTTTAGAGTTTTTGAAAAAATCGCAAAACACCGCTTAAAATAACCGTTTTTAGGGGGTTTAAAATGGGCACTTTTAAACATATTTCTAAATATGTATTTTAAACTTTTATATTTTTATATTTTAGGTTGACTAAATATCTGGGGATGTTTTTTGAATTGTTTGAAAAAAGTGAAAATTTTGGGAGTTATGATTTTTTTTTTATTTTCCATTACGCGAGTTTCGTGTCGTCTTTATCTTGCAGTGTGAGTAGTTAAAATGGTTTTCGTGTATGCATACACTTGAAAATTGCGAATTTTAATAATGTTTAATAATTTTTTTATAAATTTTTTTTTTATTTTTCAAAATTGACATATTTCAGTATGAAAAAGCAAGTAAACTATAATCAAATTTTTAAATATGGATATATATTCTTTATTGAATACCAATTTATACAAATTAGGCACAATAGGTGAGCTTAATGCCGTGAGGTAATCTATTCTAACTACCCTTTGGGATGTGGGAGAAGTATATATATTATGTACAAGAATAGTTTGTGACAATGTTTTAAGTAATGCATTAAGATAAACTGCAAACTAATATCTACTTTTTCTCTATCTTCTTCTTCTACTTTTTATAAAAGGGAACGTCTGTCTGTTTGTATGTATGTATATATTATGTTTGAGGTAAACTCCGGAACCACTGAACAGATTTTGATGTGGTTTGCACCAATGTAAAGATAGTTCTTGAAGCACACTATAGGCTACCTATATACCATCACGTGAAAGGATGGTATATAGGTAGCCTATAGAAGCACGTAGGACTGATCAGTATCAAAGAAAGTATAGGAAAGTATAGTATGAACGGAATTTAGTGTCGAATGGTTGTTGGTTTGGTAGAAGCGATGTTAGATATATGTACTATAAATATTTAGATACAATTTTGGGAAGAAGATAGATTGCATCCCAGGGACTACCTTTTATCGAAAAAAAAACGGAAGGGGGTTAAATAGGGAATGCAATTATGTTAGGGATATGAAGGGGGAAGGTTTAAGGAAGATGGGTGAAGGGGGAGGGGCGGTGATGGAGCGATGGGGATGGAGGGGAGGGGCGATAAAGGCGTGGGACGGAGAGGTGTGAGTTGGGGATGGACCAGGAGGTGGAGGGAGGTATTAAAGGGGAGGGGAGGGAGGTAGGGAGATGGAGCAGGTGGAAGGGATTTAGGGTAGGGGAGGTGTGTAAGATGGATGGGAGATGAGGGAGGGGGCGTTGAGAAGAGGGGCGACGAACGAGGGGCAGGGGTGAGGGAGGGAGGGGGAAGCGGCGGGGTATAGATGGTTGAACGAGAACTGAGATAGGGAGGGATAGAGGTGTCGGGGGGAGGGAGAGCTGGGGGGAGAAGGGAGGGGTGAATTAGAGGAGAGGGGAGATAGGAAGGGAAAAGTGAGTGAGGCGAGGGAGGAGGGAGGCAGGGGAGGGAGGGGAAGCAGGCGGAAGAGGGTAAGGAAGAGGGAGGAGGGGAAAGAGTGAGAGGTAGAAAGGAGGTGGGTGGGGAAGATGAAAGGAGCGAGGGGGGACGGAGGGAGTGTAGATGGGGGAAAGAGGGGGAGTAAGAGGGAACGAGGGAGAAGGGAGAAGGGAAGGAGGGACATCCCTCCTTCCCTTCTAGGTTAGGTTCTAGGTTCTAGGTTCCCCTCTAGATAACGAGGTTAAAGAGAAGGGAAAGAGGGGATTGGAGAAGAGCGAGGGGCGGGAGGGGAACGGAGAGGAAGTGAGAGAGTTAGGGAGAGGGGGAGGGATAAAGGGTTCAGGGAGAGAGAGAGAGAGAGAAAATACAAAAAAAGCGATCGTTTATCATATTCTCGTTTAAATCGGATTTGCTATTGAACCGACTTTACCGCGAGCTGCGGGTAAAAGCTACTGCAATATGTAGCTAGTATGTATGCTAGTAAAAATGTATTTACTTCAGTAAGAATAGGAAAAGATTTCTCAAATTTACGTTAAATACATTCATAGACGTAGTGGAGTGCAAATTTACGCGCAAATTATTCCAGAGGCGAGCTTTTATACGTGTGCCGATTACATGTTAGTATTTAGAGGAGTAGAAGTAATTTTATAGTGAACAGGTGCGCGCTGTTAGAATCTGGAGTGTGTTCGCTCTTTGAGTTCGTCGCTTCAGCCACACCAGGATATTTTCACGCCCACAGTCGGCGACTCGCTATATGCATATATTTGAATACGTCCTAAAAGTCATTTTCAATGTACCCGAAGGTCATGTAATGCATGAGATCTGTGAAATGTTTCACCTCAAAACAAAGATTCGTAAAACAAAAGTTGCTGCCTTCTTGCTGGACAACCTACCATTTTACATAGCACCGCATTTTATGTGAAATTTACTGTTTATTTCGTTATTTGCCCTTGTGTGTTCACAATTGATAATATTTCATCATGTTAAACGTTTCCCAACAACATTTCAATGAAAATTAATTTGTACAACTAACTGACCAATTTGTATATTTTCAATTTTCCAGAAACGTTCTCTTCGATGCCGGGGCTGCGCTAGCACTCAAGAGCTAGTGGAGTGGCCAGCTTTAATTGCGGCGCCAGCGGAGGATGAAACCCCCCAGCAATTCGTTGAACTACCCCCCCCCCCCCCCCCTCTCATCCTCATTTCATCGCGGCCACCGCCGCTATAGCGAGCTGCTTCATTTCATAATCGTAACCGAACTATACTATCCAGAAAACACCTGGGAACTACATACGTCACTTTGCATGCACACACACACACGCACAAGTGTAATTTTAGAAACAAATGTAATAAATTGTATTAAATAGAGCAAATATATTCAGTAAGTTTTACCCGACGATGCGCGTGGTTCATGAATTGGTGTAAATTAGGCTCCATAAATGTTTGTGGCTGCAAATTCAAAAATTTATGGAAATTATAATTTTTTGTTGGATTCTAAAACAAGGCCCAAAGTTATTCATTTGAGCTTCAGAATCACCCATAAGATTTTGGTAGTCATTGCTGAAACATTCAAAACCTTCTGGAGATTGCCAGATTTAATACATGCCGCAAACCACATATGAATCCGTTGGAGCCATTCTCGAGTTAAAGCGTACATACATACCTACATACCTACGTACATCCATCAAAAATACATACATGTAACAACGTTGCAATGTATATATAGTATACAAGAAAGGGGGGAAAAGAAGTGAAGGTACTACGCGGGGTCGGCGTGTGTCGGTAAATTGTGATGTTTTTGTTAAATGTAATTTCAACCATAACGAAGCTATTATTCGTGAATTTCACGCACAAATTTCAACAATGAAATTCCCCAAATATTCACCAAATAGAAACGTACTGGGTGTGGCGGCGGCGGCGGGCGATTTGCATATAATGAATGGGTTAAACCGCCATTTTCGGACTGATTTCTGTTATTTGCCTTAGCGTAGCCGACCATTTTTCCTTCAGCGACTAATCCTCAGTTGGCGTGAGCTAATTTGAGAAACGCCGGCGCCATCGTCCGGGGGTTGCGAGGTAGGGAAGGGGAAGAGTGGAGGGGGCAGGCGTCACCCCTAACCAACCCCCCCCCCCCCCCCCTCCCTCCCCCCTAGAGACGGGGGAATGGGGAGGAAAGACTGAGTGAAGGAAGTAATCATGTGACATAAAATCATGGGGCGCATACTTTTCGCCGAAATGTAATTTCACTTCCAATTTCAGCCGGGAAGCGATTTCCGATCAAAGTAAATTATGACTTCAATAGCGAACGTTCCCATTCGCACGGGCGCTTACCTGCGCATTGTTGATGTGACCCTTTCATATTTGCGTTTTTAAAGGGTTATCGACATCCGCTAATGTTATATTTTGATATTTGAGCGGACGAATTGCACTGCGAACTGTCCTTTTTCAGTCATAGAACATTTATTATTCATCAAGAACTTTGAATATCGATAAAGAAGGCACTAAATTATGTATATTTACATAACTACATCTCATAACTCTGTTGAAAATCCGCACTAAGGTTTCCCACAAAATCAATGCTCGGTTAGTATGAAAGTGCGAAAGGCCTCAATATGCAAAATATGTAATAACCACCTCTGTGTGCCCTCGCCCGCCGCGCTACCTCCCCCGCGCCCCGGCGGCGGCGGCGGCGGCGGCGCCCCGGTAGTTTCGTTTTATGAGTACGCTACGCGCCGCTTATTGCCTTTAAACCGAGCACGCGGGAATGTTCTGACACTCTTCTAATAATGGAGTTCGGCCGCAAGCGGAAGTATAAGCCCTCCGTTGAAATCCTTCGGAACAATCTTATTTATTTTAGATGCTTGATAACATCAAGTTGTAGATTTTGTAAGTAGGTTGTACATAAAGTGGCAATATATTACTAATACTGCGGTATTTTAGTCTAGTATTCTATATACTATAAACCATCGTTTTACTTAAGCGATAATATTATGCAAGAGTCTATCGCAAAACAGCGGAGCGACACAATCGTTAGACTGAATCGCGAGACACGATCGCAGCCCTCGACGACGTCAGTTTGCAAGAGTGGGTACTGCGCCAAGACAGCGCAGCGTCTTGCGACTATATCTCTCTACCGATGTTCTGAAAATGATCAGTAAAACTACCCCGGCCCTTTTATTTAATTGTATTACTTATTTTAAAAAGGAATTACTCGTTTCTAACCCGTTCTTGAGTAATGCCTTCGAAGCGCGACGCGACGCCGCCGTCGTCTCGTCGCGTCGCGGCGCACGCTACGGTGGCCGCTTTCATATCGTGATTTCCTATTATCTCAGCTGGCTGCTCTGCGCGCCGCGGCCTCCGCACCGCAGTCTCAGTGAGCATTATTCCTGGACCGAAAATTCTAAATTGAATTGTCTTCTCGTCGTGTCTTCCGACCCCGCTACGGAATGGCCGGAAATAAAAATTGTGTAGGACAAAACGAAATCTTTGAATGTACCTACACAGCGAGTGTCGAACGTCCTCGAGCACGCGAATGAGAGGAAATTGCAGAGCAACCCTGCTCCTGCTCGGGTTAACCGCCGGCACAGCGGGTAACAATAATGTCATTCTTGTGTTTGCTACCGAACATTAAAATACAAGCTTTATATTGTATAAGTTTTTCGGTTATGCGGTTTTGCGGTTATATTAAAGCGACTCACTTTTATTAGTCGACGTTTCGTCCCTCGCTCCGGGGACATCGTCAGTACTCCAACTGCGACGACCTGGAAGACACCCGACACGTCGTCCAGTCAACTGCCGGTCGCCGCTGACGTAGATTGTAGCAATGCGAGGGTACTTCGGCCGATGCGGGTAGGTTCGACATCTCTTGCTGGAAAATGTCGGTGCATACATAGCTCACTGTGTCTATGGCTGCCAGAGCTTGATGCTGGTTACCATCCGAGCCATGCTTCGCCAGCAGAGGAGTCCACGACGAAGAGAGTACCATGCTGTCTTCCCTGTTGAAATTGGCATGTCTGGAAATTTCAATGGATTCTCGAACCAAATGAGGTACATAGTGTTTTTCGACTGATATCGTGCTGGTTTGGCCGAATCGAATCCAATGATTAGTGCCACTGTCCAGAGCATGCTCACAGATGGCTGACTTATGGAACTCGTGGAACGAAACGTCGACTAATAAAAGTGAGTCGCTTTAATTATATAACCGAGAAACTTATACACGGTAAAAGCCTAAACGAACATACAAGCTTTATAGTACGGTACGTAGGTACTTACCAGTGAATATTCAGTTGTACTTATGGTAATGTTACACGGTTCAATGAAATTGAAGCAATTTCATTGAAAGGCGTTGGACATTGAAAGCGCAGTACGCGTTGAAGCTTTCAATGCGATGTGTAGACGTTTCAATTTCATTGAAGCCATGAAATTTAACGCAATATTGAACCGAAATTGAACCGTGTAACATTACCATTAGCAAAGTTTTCGGTGATCTACGCACAGTTTTTTAATGGTTTAAATTATTTGAGCCAGGCTATGAGGCTGGCTGATGAGGGCTGATGTATTTAATCCAATTCGTGCCCCTTCTGGTCGCCTTTATTGCTCTAAATGCCTAACATCACAAGAAATAAATGAATAGTCATGAGTCTATAGTTGAAATGAAGCCACAATCGACTAGACACGGCGGTATGCATGCGGAGCCAAACAATGGCTCTTGGCTAATATAGTACAGTGATCCCGGCCGAATATTCATGATCCAGCTCGGATCATGCCGTATTTGAATACGAAGGCCCTCCAAACACGAGCTTATCAATGCATTGGCTCTAAATAAAGCCATTCCGACTCTGACTCAACACGGACTGCGGCGTGAGCAGCTTCCTAATTGATATGATGTGTGCACTGCGCCCCGCCGCCGCGCCGCCGTCGCGCCGCGGCGGTGCCGTTCCATCCATCGATTACATCGATTGTGGTATTGCTGAAAATGTAATGTGTCTCTTACGGTCCGTGCGTTAATAAAGTAATATCGGAAGCCTATTACTAAGCCTAAGCCGCCGTCCGTCTGTCTGGCTGAAAGGACTGCATCTTTTGAACCGTAGTAGATACTCGGTTGAAATTTCACAGAATATGTGATTAGATATTGTCGCGGATAACCTGACAATTGAATAAAAAAGTAAAACATTAAGGGTTTCCCCATCCACGTAAAACTGTAGGTCCCTTCCCTTCTTACCTTACTGGGTGGTAGGGATTATCCCACCCGGGTTGATACCACCGCACTGAATGAAACGTCGGTCGAAACGGCTATGTAAATAGTTCGTGTTTTCACTCCAGCACAGTGTAGCCGACATGAAATGAAGGGAAGCACTGACATGGCAACCTAGTTCACCTGGTGTTATGGGCTGACATCACGAATGTTGTAGGTGATGTAGCCAACGGTGTCAGTTTCCATAAATTAAAAAAATTACAAGAAATTTTTTTTTGCATTTTTTTGGTTTTTTTTTCTATCGTAAAAACGGTAATACATACAAGAGTGAAACTTCGTGTGATTACATTGCAAATCTAAAGTGAAACAACAAATAATAAGAACCGGCCTATTCGTGTTAGTACGGAACCCTCGGTGCTCCAATCTGACTCGCACTTGGCCGGTTTTTTAGTTGTTTGAGTCTGTATAAACTCTTGACTGGCATTGAGATGGATTCATGTTTTAAATGTGTGGAGCGATGTGGGTATTCTAAAAGAGATCGATTTGTTTTTCTGATACAAAAATGCTTAAAAAACTTTATATACGTATATAGTGCGAGTATTGTGTAAGAACGCAGATTTATTGTTTCTGAATTATAATGAATATATTGAAGAATAGAAACTATATAATGAAAGTATACTCATAGAAAATCTATCAAATTAGGTACTTTTCAACACCATCGTTAAACACAGCCAAAGGTAGTTTCAGCAAACAAAATATTTACATAGGCTCGTGGCAAAGCCAAAAGTAATTCCTGTCGCTACCGCTAGTAATGCGAGTAAGTTAAAACTATCCATGTGAGTGTAAAAGCCTTAGTAATTGAATCGTTGCATGCTTTTTAATTCGGGAAAACGAGCCCACGTCTTTGTGGCTCTGCTCGGCGCGGTTTTATATTATAGTTCGGGAGCTGTAGTACCTGTAACACCACCACATAGTTGTACTAAATGTCCTTTATAAAATGGATTATAACGGATCGGGGTGATTTGCTTAATCACCCCGATCCGTTATACATAACTCAAAAAACGTTTCACTTTTTAGGATTCCGTACCGCAAAAGAGGAAAAGGTTTATCTGTCTGTCACAGCATATTTTCTCCGCATCTAGAGGACGAAAAAAGTTTAAATTTTGTGCATACACAAAGTTTGATGATTGAATTATGGAAGTAATGCGTAAATGAACGAATTTAGATTTTGGGGGTCAATTTTGGAGGACAAATCAGAAAGTTAAAAAAAAAATTCACAGATCTCGTGCATTACACGACCATCGAGGTACATTAAAAATGAACTCAACAATATAAAAAAAAAGTATTACATTTATATATTTTTTATTATTTATCAAAAACACAAGCAGCTAAAAAATTTAAACTAAAATTTAGACCGAAAAAGAGATAAGCTTGACATTATGTCTAACTAAAGTAACAAATTATTAAATATCAAATTATATAAAAATATAATATAGGTTAGGTTAGGTTACTTACTAACCTAACCTTACTTTACTTTTTTCCTTTAATTTGATCGTGTCATAAAGTTATAATATACTGGCCTATTTTATATGTATATGTTTTAATCTAGCCATCCATCCATGGCAGAATTTTTTTTTTGCACTATATGTTTCATAGGACTTTTATTATGTAATGCGGTATGGGTGGCTGAGTCGGAGGGGCCAAAGCGCATGCTTCGACCAGCCAATATCACCTCCGAGGAGGTAAGTGGCATACCGGAGACTTCCCTGGATTGCTGGCTATACTGGACTAGAGGAGAACACAACCGAAGCTGCTATGCGGGCATCTTACATTCAGTACGGTGGTACCAACCCAGTCGGCTATAATTTGAGCCTACCACCTAGTAAGGGGCAAGGGTAGGGATCTAATATGCACGTAATTTTTTTCGTCAGAAAAAACTCATTGGTACACGCCGACCGGATTCGAACCGCGGACCTCTCGCATGAGAAGCCGATGCCTAAACCACTCGGCCACCCGCCGATTAGATTGTGCTGTAGCGTAGGCCAGCTCCGGTGTATCGGCGCAACCTTGTGGTCGGCCGAGCTCCGTTTATTTCCACAGTTATTTCTAGTTAATTATGGTTCAGTCGCGAGCGATGCAGCGGGGAGAGGGGAGCCACGAGTAGGGGAGGGGGAAAGGGGCAACCACAACTGGGAGCTAATTTGCGGTTGTAAAATAACAGTCTGCAGAAATAGTTTGATAGTTCAGGCATGTGCTGTTAAATTAACTGAAGTATGAAATATGTACTACTTTCAAGATGATATTATGAAATTTCTTTAAAATACTCCCTATGCAATCATTTATCGAAACGATAATATTTAGGTTCGCGAGTAACTTGCCTAGTCGTGCCATAATTTTTGTTTTTCAGAATGTGATACCTAATAGGTTCGGAGATACGGTGTGTATAGATCATTAAGGTCAAAATATAACTATACAATTGTTTTTTTTATTTTAGTTTTAATTAGTTTTATAACTGAATAATGTTTTATTGTAATTATGTCAAGTTAAGAGGAAATCTCCGGTATGGCACCTATACCGGATGACATAGAAAATAAAAAATAAGTAAGTGTCAACTAGACAACCCAGTCGCGATCTCTTCTAAACGATGTCCTATCCGAATAAAAAGGTGAGGACATACCCTCCTTATACCGAAACCTGTACAATAAGTAATTATATTATCACACTTTCAATTTAATCGCTATGAGTAATTTCGTCAACTTACTTACTTACCTGTGTACCTACCTATAGCCTAATCGTAATCCTTTTCGAATCAACAATTAACACCAAGTGTAATCGTAGACACGAGTTCTGGTGTTGTTTCCAAAGTAAATAAGTCAACAGGACATGCTCCGAATACAATCCAATATTCCTTACGAAGTTGCAAAGTGGAGCTTAAACTTGGGCTAAGCATCGCTTAACAAACCGACACGCGAGGGACGGGTTGGGAGGGGATTGCGGTCAAGAAGCAAGATGGCAGCGTGACATCGACGTCTTAAAGCATTAGGTAAGTCACTGAGGCTGTAGATTAGTAAGTGCGTGCGACTAAGCTTTGGTACTTCAACATCTACTTAGTGTGAAATGAAATTTTGTGTGACAGATTCCCCATACGATATCAGCTGTCACATAGCGTTATCCTCAGCACTAAGTGGGAGTTGAAATACCCGCCGTTAAGGACATCGGTAAACCACGAAGCCGTCTAGGAAGTAGTATTTGCTTCAGGACGAAGTAGAAAACTTGAAAACCCATTTAATTTGATTCTGTAAACAACCAAACTGTCAGTAGGACTCGGACATAATATTTGCCTAGTGTAATGATTTCTCAGGTACGCACCTATTTATTGGCGTCTAATGCCCAAAAACTTTAGGCTCTCAAATTTGCTCGTGACACAAAGAGCTTTCAAAGGTACCTCTTACTTCGCTCCAGTATAATATAATAAATTATTATTTGAAAATAATAATTTATTTATTCAACAGCAACAATAGCATTACATAATAGACAATTAACGAAAAACTGTAATATATATAAAATCTCGTTCAATCTGTCCCCGAAATGACCGCGAAGGGTACCTAAAACACTCGCTGTATTTCCACGCTGGATAGCAAGAGCCATCCGTTGCCTGAGGAATGTTTTGCAGTTAGGTACTCCTTTTACTATTTACTTTATACTTAGTAGTATGTATGTAGAGCTTTGAATAGAGTCGCTCTACTTCACTAAATTGGCGAGTCCAATTACGGGCTCTATGAATATGCCGCGTGAATAGATTATAGAGAACATTATTGGGTATAACCGAGTGAGTGAACACAAGTCAAGGATCGTCTGTGCGCATTGTCAATGGGACCGCATTACCCACTGCATTTCTGCAAATGTTCTACCCACATAACAAATACTTAGCTGGGCGGGCGCCGCCGCCGCCACCGCTGCTCCGCACCGCCGCCGCGCCGCCCGGTCGGCCGGGCGTCGTCGCCAGACCGGGACTAATTTCCCCTCCCGCCCCCGCTCGTGACAAATGTCCCGTCGAACCTGACGTCTTGGCCGGAAATAGGTTGCATTCGGTTAAGACGAATGAAGAGATCAATTCTATTATTTGGAATTAATGTGCGTGACTGCGACTAACATTTCATTAATCTGCATTGTTTTAAATTAAAGCAGCTTTACTCACGGTTCCACTCCGAGCTATGTGGCTCGACGTTTCGGGCCAAGCGTATGGCCCATCTTCATGAGCACTCTGCCTAGTGCGACGGTTGGCAGAGCTCTCCCAACCGTCGCACTAGGCCGAGTGCTCATGAAGATGGGCCATACGCTTGGCCCGAAACGTTGAGCTACATAGCTCGGAGTGGAACCGTGAGTAAAGCTGCTTTAATTTAAAACAATGTCTACCAACCACGGTAATTTAAAAACCTATATAACATTTCATTAAATCAAACTGAATGAATATTTACAGATTAGCCATTTTTCAAACTCGCTTGAGCAAATTTTGTAGCAGTTGTTTCACGCAGTAGTTATCTCAGGTATCTAACTTGCAGCACATATGCGCTTATTAGAACCGATACGATAGAGAGCTCTCTTATGGAACAGCTATTTTACCTATAGTGCAGTGTAGAGTAAACATGTCCCATTCTAGAGGAGGACGGAAATGTTTGTACAATGGTTGTTTAGATTTCACAATTTCCTTTTTCTTTCTCGTGTTTTGTTTATGTTGCTTATACCAACATTCCGATGTACGGGGTGAATTTGAGATCGAAACGAAATTCCCCAAAAGGATCCCTCACTCACTATCCCAAACTACGGCACTCTGTTTCGCTACGACGGCGGCGCGGCGCTCTGTGTCGTGTCACTACGCACGAGTGTTACAGCAAACAAATCGACGGAGAGCCCAAATGGGAGGCTATTATTTTAATTACCTATGTTTTTATAATTAATCGTTAGGTAAGAAACGTTTTCTCAGAATCTTAAATAAATAAAGCGAAGCTTCTACGGGCATGTAACGTAAGTCAATATATGAGTACCCATATAACTCGAGAACCACTTTATCGATTTACATACGGTGTTACATTCTGTCACTTATCCAAATGGTTTTAAGCTGTAAATCATAACGCTACGTCATGGGAGGCCTGAGCTGTGAGCGAAAAGTCATGCGAAGTGAAGTCGCGGCCAAAAGCTATAAAACATATAGGTACCTATCAACTTGATCTGACTAATCGTTCCTGAAATGCATGTGTCCGTATAACAAGCAAAAATTAAATAGTAATAATTGTATATTGTATATTGTTATTGTTGTATATTGTTTATTAAGCATTCATTAGACAGCATGACTGTACTCGAATTTGTCACAATTTGTTCTATCCGATTCGATTACACCCACGAAGAAGAACCGGTAAGAAACTTCGCAGGGTTTTTTTTTCATAATAATTTTTACAAGCATTGAGTGACTATCCACATAATAACACCGCCTACAGTCGATTGAAAATAGGTCGTGTAGTGAATGAAAAAGTTTTAACCTCGAAACCCAGACTGCTACAAATTATTAAAATTATCTCTGTCCGAGGCCGTAATTTCAGTGCTCAATAATTCAAAAAAAATCATAAAGTAGTTCAATTTAGTTCATGAACCAATGAAAACTATTTTGAAGTGTATATCTTAAATGGTTATATAGATAACAGCATTTTCAAGGCTAAAGGTCAGTACTCTGTGGGGCCGGTCCTTGTACTGTGTGGGGCCGGTACTGAATAAGAATCCCATGCATGTCGTAAAGGGGACTAAGGGATAAGGACAAGATGTCGTCCCAAAGGGCGACAGGATCGCCACCTCTCACCTTGGCACGGTACTGTATTGTATTGTATTGTATTGTTTATTGATCATTCATAATGGCAGTTAGACTGCGCTCGAACTTGTCACAATTTGTTCTATCCTTCCACCGAGTCATGCAGCAGGTGGGTCGTCGTGGCTTACTTTCTGCTTGGTCGATTGAATCTTGTTCGAATATTTGCGAAACGTGGTGGTCGGTATTGTGCTGTAATTTACCAGAGTTTTTTTTTATGGAATCTGACACGGTTGGCTACATCACCTACAACATCCGTGATGTCAGCCCATAACACCGGTTGAACTTGGTGCCACGTCAGTGCTTCCCTTCGGTCGTGCCGGCTACACTGAACTGAACGGAAAACACAAACTATTTACATAGCCGTTTCGACCGACTTTTCATTCAGTGCGGTGGTACCAACCCGGGCGGGTTAAACCGTACCACCTAGTAATATAAGAAGGGAGTCATATCCCTTAGTCGCCTTTTACGACATACACGGGGAGAGATGCAGTGGGGCTATTCTTTTAAAGTACCGGCCCCACACGGTACAAAGAGTTCTTGCAGCACAAAACCTATTTAGAAATTTTTGGTCACTGCTGTAATCAATTTATGCTTCTATTACTGCATTCCCAACCTTCTAGTATACCACCCCCCCCCCCCCCCCCCCTCCCCCCCTAAACAAAACAATCCCCTCACGCAGTCCCTACTTACCTACTCCAAATTACATTTCCAACTATCTATATAACTCTGGCTTCTGACGAGGGCTCACAATTTCCAAGGTACGGCCTACACAATTTCACGCGAAATATTCATGATTTGGGTGAGAACTTTCCTTAAATAATAACATGTTATTGGGTAACACGGCGGGCGTAACGCCTAATGCTAAGAAGGCGATAATTAGATTGGTTTATTTTATTATTAGTTTTTAAATTTACTCAAAATGTTTTTACATCTATAAATTAAGGTGAATTTGTTACACTTATGAGTCTATCACGTATCTAAAATGTCTTTATCTACCTTATTATTCAATAATTTATATAAAATTTACAATTTTTTTTTTTTCAAAACATAATTTGTGTGAACGTTTCTTCGTTGTAATTTTCAGTGGTTTATTTCGTCATGTAGAATGTTAACAAATTACATTGACTTAAATTCATATTATTTGTTATTATTTTTATTATCCTGTAAAACACAGCAAATTTTTTTATAATATTTTTTTTTTCAACTTCAACTCGATCGTGCTTAAACAGCTATCAAAGGCAACATAAAACCAGCCGAACATTTATCGAACCAATTTCCCTGCAACGTCATGAATGTGAACTTCGGAACCTTTCAAATTTTCCAACTCTCTTATCTTACTAATTAAATCTTTCAAAATACTTTATGCTACGATGTTTTAATTAAAACATTCCACAATAAAGTGATTAGGACCGCGCGCGCCGCGACTGGATATAACTTTTTCGTTGATAATGATCCTGCCTTCTTCGGAATAAATATTTTGAACTGAAACTCTGCGCCTCGCGGATCTTCATCGCTGGCCCCCTCCCCCTTTCAGCCCCCTCACTCGCGCCACCTGTCCCCGCCACCCCCGCCCGCACACCGTTGAAACCTTGTAAACAAAATATTCACCACAGCCTAAACTAAATTGAAAAAAGCGTGTACTCGTACCAGTGTTATTGAAAATATATTTCTTAAATTTCTAAAAAAAACTCTAAGCGGATTACACAAGCATCTTTGGCAATACCTACTAATAGCAGCTAATAATTTTGGCGATATTTAAGGTCCAAGAAAACTATTTTCACTTTATATTTTACAAGTAGGTATGATATTTAATGAGTTCACTACAATCACACGTGTATTTAATTCAATTATTTTGCATTACATACCTACAGTTTACTCGGATATTTGTGCGCTTACTGTCAAAGAATATTGAATATTTGATTAGAGTAATTTGTGTTGGAGAGCTTCGTCTACCACGCACCACTTAGGCGAAATTTATGACAACACAAATGTTAGTTCTCACACGCGCCGCTTGTTATTTAATCGAATACAAGTTAGAAGTCTAATATAACGTACTAACATAGTAAATAGCCCGATGGGACATAAAAACGAATCTAAAATTTGCATTAGGACCTTGTCATATGCTCGCCATTGAGTCATTAGCACTATCTTATATCTATTCAGCATTTCTGTAGTAATTGTGACAAAGTAATTTTTTATGGAAACAGACACGGTTGGCTACATCACCTCCGTGTTGTCAACCTATAACAGACACCTTGGTGAACTAGGTGCCATGCTTCCCTTTGTGCCGGCTACATTAAACTGAGCGGGAAAACACGAACTATTTACATAGCCATTTCGGTCGACCTTTCATTCAGGCGGCGCGGCGGTATGAACCCGGGCGGGTTAAACCGTATCATCTCTACAGTTCTGCGGTAGGATATGTATCTAACTAAACGTTAGCTGAAGTTGTGAATATTGTTTCAAAATTATGTAAAAATAATATTAAAAATTAATTAGTAAGACGATCGCATGATTTTTTATTTTGTGAAAAAATACGCTCTGCTCATCTTTCATTATTTCCAAGGAAATCATTTTATGTCAATTAAACCTGAATAAAATGAAATGAAATTAATTTGAAACGTTTTGCCTCCAAAACAATGCCAAATTTGAGGTAAGCTCATTTGTCAAGGGCGCAGTTTATTCTTCCAATTCTCTTCAGTCCACGCGGTCAGAGTGTGACACCGACTAGAAGGGCGCCGAGACACCACGTCGTCGTCGGGCGAATAAGGAAACAAAAGCATTCCTAATTGCTGATGACAATCGGCGGTATGATTTTCTTTGGCGAGACCCAAGGGGAAGACGCGGGAAGGACGAGAGGTGAAGATAAGCCTGAGAGGTCACAGCAAACTAAATGGGAGGAAAAGAAACAAACAAAATCTTCTCTGCCAACCGTCGTGCGACAGAATGACCATGAAAATAGCGGATAGCTTAGTGATGAGGCGCGCACTCGTTATGGGAGAATTTTGAAAGAAAAGTATGTACAGAATCCGGCAGTAAATAATGAACATGGATCTTTAGAAACATACCATCCGGCTGTAGAGCGTCGTCTTGTCGCAAGAACTCGCGCGTCTCTGTGCGACAGGGAAGACGCTCTACAACCGGATTATCTCAAGCTCGATGTTCATTATTTACTACCGGATACTCTACGATGATTTTGTATTCAAAATAGAGGAAAATACCTTTAGTTGTTGTTATGCTTCCTGCAATAGGTACACATGCTCCGTGCTGCCTCCTTCCTGCATAGGTAGGAGGTAGTGATTATTATCGGTAGTAGAAACTTAAAAGCAATTATTAAATTGTATTTATGTACATAATGATCGGGTAAAAAGCTGAACGTTTAGTGTTTCCTAGAAATTGTGTCGCGACTGTTTTCTATGAATAATTTTCCAATTAATATATGGTATAGAAGAATTATGTTTATTGAATTAATTCGAGAACAAGACGAAAGGACACTAAAAAAGCAATTTAATTAATTGTATTATTGATTTTGAGTATAGAAATAGATTTATATTATTTACTATGTAAATTGCCAACTATACCGGTTTAAAATTTAAGGTATTAATGTGGAGCAATACGTATTAATATATGTATGTAGGAGATATAATATTTAGGTAGATCATTTTCTTTTTTTATATCTCTTAACCTCACTCGGCACTTCTCCGATAGTTCTGTTCTATGACACGAATATAGTAGACAACAATACAGAGAGAGAAGTAAGAAGAGGAAAACGAAGAGCTACAAGTTAAAACTTTGTGTAATTAGGGATTTTTCAAGATTCTTTTCTCTAGATTGGGGTCGACTTAATATTTAACTTCAGGGGGTTATTATAGAAATGGCTCCGGTGGCAGGAGATGAAATAGTTAGAATTAGATATTTTTCGGTTTTAAGGTTTTTTGTTTTTTCCCATATCTTCTTCTGTTGATGATAACGATACCCTAATAGAATACGACTTTTCAGGAGGATAATCCACATTAAGCACCTATAAGTCTATTTTTAGCGCATGTTCTAAATTTCAGCAAAGTTTCAGCTTAATTGGTCGAGCAGTTTTGGGATATCGACGGACAAACAAACATACATGCATACACAAAACGATCGTTTAGTATCTAAGTGGTTCACTGTTACTCGTAAATCCAAATTCAATAGAGCTAAGGAATTAATGCACTAAATCACTAATTTTAATAATTATAATGTAAAAATTTAAACTTTCTCAGAGAAAAATCACGTAAGTGACTAGATAAGTATTTCAATATTTATCTCGCAGTCCCGAGTCCCGAGTACTCACCCATCCGGACAGGAGATCACGATGAGACTCGAGAAGATTATTACGCAAGAAGAGAAGCGGACGAAAGCACAGGCTGTCACATTTATTACTTCTGGAAGAGTCAGTTGCAAACAACAAAATCAGGATTAATGTGATAGATTTTGTCACTATAACAAAAAAGGGAGTGGATGTGGAAATTCAGAAAAGTGTGGAAGTGGCTTGATGTTTTTTGGGTTTATAAATAGTCGTTTTTTCCTCTACCTAAATCTAACTTAGATTTGGGGTGGATGTGTTCGGAACAAAAATAAAATCACAGCTATTCCCTTATACAAACTCTGCTCGTGTATTCACTCATTCACAAATAAAAAGGAAAGTAACATAAGCAAGAGAAAACATAAACTAGATTAATACGGTCAGCGTTATTGATTCGCTGAGATTATCTATAATTTCCAACATTGTCAGCCTCGGTAGCTCAGTGGTGCGATAGGTCGACTGTCGTTCGTGATCATAAGCACACCTGTGCGCTGTCAGAACTTGGATGGGTGTCCGTCCGACCGTTGGAGGCTGACCGCGGTTCGGTTTCCACGTAAAACTGTAAGTCCGTTCCATTTTTACCTAACTAGGTGGTAAGGTTTAACCCTCCCGGGTTGGTACCACCGGACTGAATGAAAGGTCTGTTGAAGCGGCTGCGTAAATAGTTCGTGATTACGTCCAGTTCAATGTAGCCGGTACGACCATAGAGAAGCACTGACATGGCACCTAGTTCAACAAGGTGTTGCGGGCTGACATCACGGATGTTGTAGGTGATGTAGACAATCATGTCAGTTTATATAAAAAAACATTAAACTCACATATTGCTTCGCAGATTTGACAACTTAAAGTTTCCCTAAGCAAAATTTCAGGTTCATGTAGTTATTAATGTAGTTAGTCCAAGTAGATAGATAAATATATATAAATACGTAAATTAGTGCCAAGTATGCGGCTAACAATGCGAAGCTTTTCCCCGGTTCGTCCTAAAACTGTAGGTACTACTTATGTATGATGCTTTTTGGGCTAATTCCTCAACAGCAAACTATCTAATAGGGCGAGGAGAAACTTCTATTATTCTCAAACCGTCACGTAGTGTGTCGAGTGTTTGCGTCCACTACTGGACTTACGCCTCTCGAATCTTCCTGCAGTCCTCCCAGCCGGCATCGGTATATAGAAACACCGCTTGTCTGCGAAACAAAATCTAGCTATTGAAAAACGACACCACCAGAAAGCTCGTCTATCCTTTTGTCGCCCGGCCACAGTCCAAGACAATGGACGATAAGAGAAGTTAGGGAAGAAAGCAAACATAATGTCGCCCGTCTTAGGGGACACATCGCCGGCCGCGCCGGGAGGGAGACAGCGACCCGAGAGCGAAGGCGCGCCCTACACAGGGGCGCTACCTCTCGAAACCGAGGATCAAGTACTAGCTACCACGACATGGCACCTTTGTCTGATGGGAATACGATGTAATTTGGCGGAAAATGAGAACATTGAAAGCTGTTGCAAAAACCTGTTCAGTGAGAACATTGTTCCTTCTTGTTCCTGTTCAGTGAGAACATTGTTCCTTCTTGTTCCTGTTCATTGAGAACATTATTCCTTCTTATTGCACGTATAGCGAGTGTGCGCTGCAGCAATCACGCTATCGCACTCGCACGTACATATCTCGCGCTCGGCACTAAGCTTATTTTGGTATTGATATATTGAGTCCTTCATACCCCTCACGCTAGTTACATAATCTTTCGGTAGATGGGGCTCTTCCACATATTATGCTAATTGTATAGGGATCTGTTAGTTAATTGATTTTTTTTTGCTTATCCGCCCTGTCAATCGCCCACCTATTACACTTCAAAAGATACAGCCCTCGAACGGACGGATGGACTGAAAAAGATCGTATAAAAAGCACGTGTACCTAAGCTACGCTACTCAATGTACGTACTCATACATACTAAATTTAAATTTAAAAATCGTTAAGAGTTTAACGAGTGGAACAATAATGTTTCCAGGTACATAATAGCAAAGAGATTTAAACAATTCATAGGCCATGGAGCGGGCATTGGGAACATTAACGTTTATGTAAAACGTTGATGCAATATGCATCGAACGTTAGGCGGCCTGACACGTGTGTATGAGCGAATTACTACTAAGTAACAATTTATGAGATTACGATTTTGTTCTTGTCGAGTCAATGAGATCGAGTACTCGATCGAGTAGGTAGTTTGAATGTCTTTGGATAATAGCGACACCAAGCGCCAAGATATGAATTTCGATGTACAATCCTAAACTGCTTTATACGCTGATCTAGAATCAAAGTATGATTCCAAACCTTAACGATGTAATTTCGTTTATAAATTAAGTATACGGCGGCGTCAATTCTATTTCAGTTTCGGATAAACTGTCAATATTTGTTTGCAACCCTCTATATGCGCGATTAGAGACTCATTTGAGTTTTACGCAAGTATCGAATACAAAACTAATTTTAAGTGTGTGTGTGTGTGTGTGTGTGTGTGGAAGGGATACTGTGTTTACGATCCCATCCGTGTTTTTTACGGATGCAAATCACAAAAATAACACTAGTTTACAACAAAAAATACCCACGCATGAAAGTGATGTGTATCTTTAGAATAAACTAGAATTTATTTTAAAAAATTTGCTAATTTTTTGCTTAGTTATACAATAAAAACATTAAAAATGACTAAATACTTCATCTTTTATACTGGTCGGGGTCAGTTTCTCTCAAGATAGACCAGCAGTAATCAGCTAACATATTTTTGTCCCAAAAACCTTGGTACCTCTTTTCAAATGACTTTAAATCTTGATGGAAACGTTCGCCATGCTCGTCACTTACGCTTCCTAGGTTTTCGAAAAAAATCCAAGTATGAGTGCAAAAAGGGGATTTTAAGGGACATATGCACTCCCATTTTGTGGTAATTTTGTAATAAATTGGAGACAATTTGTTCATAATTTTCTCCTTTTTTTTTATAATAGTTGTGAAAAAGACATTTTTCACAACCGTGATTTGTTGGTTCTATCCATTGCATTGGTATGCCAAATGTTAAGTATTTATTTTTTCCTGTAGCCCAGTTCGTAAGCACACTTCTGCAATTATCACACACTACTCCAGGTACCCACTTTTTATCAAGATTTGATACAGGAATTTGAACGTATTGGAAGTAGGCTCGTTTTACCGCTTCTGTAATATTTATCTTCTTTTTTGTAATGATAAATTTACCGCAAACATAACAAAAACTATTTGGGCTTAATTTACACTGTCTTGAAGACATATTTAAAAGGAAATCACGTTCAACAATTACTTTAATCTTACAATATTATAGTAACAAACTAGACACGAAGTATAAATCCGTATAAAACAACTTTAGGGTATATTTAAAAAACGTGACGTGATAAAAATATATGGCTTAAGTTATAATGATATGAGGGTCGACACAAATCAAATTTACTATAAATTGTCTATGGGTATTGAAAAAAATAATAATTTGTAAACTAGTGTAATTAGTGCAAAAATTACGGTTTATATGAAAGAACAATAAGCAGTAAGATATGTTGAGTCACGTAAGCTGACAACCCTATAAAAGTGAAACGAAGCAATTTACTTCTGCCAACACCCTCACTACCATTCCCCTCCCCTGCTCCCTTCCTACTCTCCTCCCTGCGACTTCTGTAGCTGTGTCACTGTAGACACAGAGCTAATTCAATTTCTACTCCCTTTTCCCCTTTTCCCGTGTGCGTTGTTTTCTATGTTGTTACATTGTACGATCAATAAGTAGGGTGTTCCGCCCGACGTCTCTATGATATCAAATATGCCCCCTGTCGTGTTTGTAGACCTTCTAAGCTTAGAGCACGTGGTGGTATGAGAAATTTCAATTTTCATTTCATCAGATATGACTTAAAAATAAGTATTTGCACTCCATATTTGCTCGTAATATTCAACCATCAACTATATTTTTCTGTGAAATTATTACTGTACTCTGTACTAATGTGTATGGTGTGCAATAAACATAATGTCGCTCCATATTTTTTTAATTGTAAACTACAAAAACTTCGTCGTTTTTGTTAACTAATGTTTTTTATAGATTTTTGGTCGATCATTTGTTGGCTAAAAGAGTTTTCCCACATAGAAATGTAAAAGGATGTAACTGCCGGTCCACGATCTCTCTGCAGAAGCGCGGCGGTATTGATGCTGACCCAGCGCACAGGCGGAATGGGGTAGGTGGACATTAAGGGGGATAGTTCAGTCGTAGAACGTCCTGCTTACACATTCTATCCATTTTTATTTTGAAACGCTCGACAATAGTTCTTATTTCACTTCGCTTGGCCTTTTGAAAATTAACCGTATATATATATATATTATTTTTTTTCATTTTTATTCTTTTCTTATGAGGGATATAATATAATCACAATTCCTACTGTAGAATTTGAACGTTAAAAGTTGACAGGAAAACTCACTCACATCAACATTTGTGTACGGTTGCATTTGTATTTTTTTTCCCCATGTACCTACATAATGAATTTTTAATTAAATACAATTTTCTCTTACTCACTTTTGAAAATATTCTAAGGTTCCTTTAAAACAAAAGTAAACTTTAAAAATGTTTTTCTCCTAGGTAACTACCTTATATCTATATTTATTTGAAATTAAGCCAAAAATATCAAAATACTGTATGGTAATAAAATTATGTCCGAGTTAATACAATTATTTAACTATAAATTGTTTTTTATGATAAGTACGCAACTTTTTAATAAATGTTTACAGCAAATTTAATTTGAATCACTCCAGGGACAGGCGCCGCGGCACCACCGGAGCGCTGCCGCGATAATTATTATAATTAAATAATTAAAAACAGTAAACAATGTTGCGTACATGCCTTATTTTTCCACGTTTTGACCTTTTTATTCGCTCTTTAGGATTTCGTAAAAGTCCAATATTTAAAAATTATAGACGTAATATCATCATTCATTCATTACATACAAATTTACTTCGCCCTCATCATAAATGATTTTTTTTTTTTTTTATGGAAACTGACACGGTTGGCTTACATCACCTACAACATCCGTGATGTCAGCCCATAACACCGGGTGAACTTGGTGCCACGTCAGTGCTTCCCTTCGGTCGTACGTATGATTAACACGAAGTATTTACAGTCGGCTCGTACGTAACGCACGGGTTGTTAACACGCACATTGTAGAGCGTAACAAACTAGACGTAATTATAATATAGGTGTACGTACATATATATATATACGACTACAAATTTCGTATTTGCTTTACATAAGTAAATGAAATGAAATGGAAGGAAAATATACTTTACTAGCTTTTAGCCGCGGCTTCGTTCGCGGTAGAGTTTACCACGAGCGAAGCCGCATTTGTTTTATTTAGCCTATCCTGTGTCCCGTATATGTAAATGTGCTTGTACGAAGTCTCATCGCATTCAGATGATCGGTTTAAGATTTGTGGAGGAACATACATACATACATACAGACAAGATTTCTAAAAATCGTCAATTTCGTTTTTTTATCATACATAGAGTGTACAAACCTCATAAAATAAAGTAACTTACTCCATGATCTCTTACAGATTTATTATTAGTATTGATTGATATTGAATTGGTGTTTAAATCGGATTTGCTAAACCGACTTTACCGCGAGCTAAGCCCCCGTGGCTTATAAAAGCTTGTACATATTATGTATAATCTATGTAGCCTTACTGCAGCGATTTGATAAAACATAAAAAATCGCCGAGTTATGTATACAAAATTAGACTCACTCAATCTTGACAATCATCAAATGTGAGTGCGGGCGTCCCTATTGGATTACTCTTTATTCTATGTGTCTAACCAATACTGCAACGCAACGCAACCACAGAATACTTATAGCCCAGTAAATAGAGACCAAAAGAGGGGGGTTACCTTACAAACGGTCCGGTAGTTCTGAATTTTTGATATGTTGTCTAGGATGGTTAGAAGTATTAAAAATATAAAATGCACAATTCCCCCATCTCCGCACCCGCCGCCATATTGAAAAAACCAAAAAAAAATCGGCACTTTCTTCAGATTTTTGCTTCTATCTTCATTTCCGTGCACTTTAGCTATAAAAGAAATTACACATTGTTGTAGATAATTAAATTTCCTATAAGTAACATTTTAAATTTTCTATCTAGGACTGATACTTACGGAGATATGAAATTAAAAAAAAAAAATTCTGGAAAATTGGCAAACTTCTAACTTTAGAACGCTGTAATTAAGTTATGGCCTATTCTAGGAAAAAATTATCACAACAAAATTTGTAGGGAATTTAATTACCTACAAATGTTATTCAGATACTTTTTTCCTAGAATAGGCCATAACTTAATTACATCGTTCTAAAGTTAGAAGTTTGCCAAATTTTCAGAAAATTAGTTTTTTTTTAAAGTTTATATCTCCGTAAGTATCAGTCCTAGAAACAAAATTTTCAAATGTTAGTTATAGGAAATTTTATTATCTACAACAATGAGCGAACTCTGTTATAACTAAAATGCACGCAAATGAAGATATAAGCAAAAATCTGAAGAAAGTGCCAATTTTTGTTTTGTTTTTTCAATATGGCGGCGGGTACGGAGGCGGGGGAATTGTGCATTTTATATTGTTTATACTTCTAATCATTCTAGACAACATATAAAAAATTTAGAACTACCGGACCGTTTGTAAGGTAACCTCCCTCTTTTGGTCTCTATGTTCATTGGACTAAAGTGAAATAGTGCCTGCCTCTTGAGCATTGCGCTGTAACATGTGAGAAACTCAAGTAGGATTGGTATAAACTCCAAATTCAAGCCAAAACTGCAAAGTTTTTAGTGATTTTTTTACATACAAGATCACATGGCATCACAATAGCAAAAAAAGCAATATTCCGTTGTTTAAACTTTTGTTTTTACCCCCCACTCCGTAGGGTTGGTTGAAAAAAATGTACATGCGTTTTGTAGGTAATTAAATTCCCTACAAATTTTATTGTGATACTTTTTTCCTAGAATAGGCCATAACTTAATTACAGCGTTCTAAAGTTATAAGTTTGCCAAATTTCCAGAAAATTAGTTTTTTTTAAAGTTTATATCTCCGTAAGTATCAGTCCTAGAAAAAAAATTTAAAATGTTAGTTATAGGAAATTTAATTATCTACAACAATGAGTAATATCATTTATAGCTAAACTGCACGAAACTTAAGATATAAGCAAAAATCTGAAGAAAGTGCAGATTTTTGTTGGTTTTTTCAATATGGCGGCGGGCGCGGAAGGGGGGGAATTGTGCATTTTATATTTTAAATACTTCTAACCATCCTAGACAACATATCAAAAATTCAGAACTACCGGACCGTTTGTAAGGTAACCCTCCTCTATTTACTGGGCTATTAATAGTTTTGTGTTCTAAAGTTATAATAAAATATAATTAGTAGTGTTTTAGAATGCGCTCAAATAAATTTGATTTATTTGCACCTTGAATATTTTACTCTTGAATATAAAGTAAGCACGTGTTCACATTCTGCTTGTGAAATGGTAAATAGCCATTCTTTAATTTTGTTTTTAAAAATATTTTGGCTGGACAAGGTAATAATCCTCGCAGTTTTCAGAGAAAACATTTTTATAGAAAGTATATAGGTATCTAAAGTGTCTACTTAATTTCCTAGATATTAATTTATTCAAATTACGGCCCCTGACGGCGAGTGACGCTCACCGTGGCATACTCTAAAGTATGGTTGGTCCCACGCAAAACAAGCGTGCACCACATTCTCGTTGGTGCACCAAATATAACATTGGAACATGGTAATGCCCGTACATTACATTCGTGAATTAGTTTGTATGAAAACTGTATTTTTTTTATTCAGGTCGAATTTATAAAAGATGATCGTATACTTTTCAGTTTCTATGAATCCTACAAATCTTTTCCCGACCTTAATGTATTGACTGCTGCAACAACCTGTATATTCTCAAACGTGTTCTTACAAGTTTGATGACGTATATAGGTGTTTAAATCCCTCGAAAGCCCCAAACGAACAGAAACGACAGCTTAAGTCAGGTGTATACTCAGTTTGTACATCACTAAGTACGCCATAAACACACGTGTCATTAGGAATTCAGCGTAAAGTGGAAGATAAGCCACCCGCAGCCCAACTTTGTGCCTTTGAAGCCACAAGCTCGATCTTCGCATACTGTTTGTTTGTGTAAAGGACTTATGGACCACACCTGTACTTCGTACCAGGGTAATAAATAGTAGAAGCGGCATCAACTTATCGAAGAGTTGAAAAAATATATATATAAATGTTTAAATAAACTGTAAACTTTGCGTGTCTGTCTGTATGTCGAAAATGTTTGCATTGAGGGGAAGTAATAGGTATGTAAAGGTAAGTAATAGAAATCGTAGATAATTGTTGGATCTCTTTTCTGTTTGTATGTGTGCCGTTAGAGAAGAGTTAGTCTATGGGGAAATCTATAATATATAGAGGTTTTTTTTATTATTTTTTTATGTTATCCGGTATGGGTGGCTGAGTCGGAGGTGCCAAATCGCATGCTCCGACCAGCCAATATCAGCTCCGGGAAGGTAGGTGCCATACCGGAGACTTCCCTGGATTGCTGGCTATACTGGACTAGAGGAGAACACAACTGAGGCTGCTATGCGGCCATCTTACATCCAGTACGGTGGTACCAAACCAGTCGGCTACAATTTGAGCCTGCCACCTAGTAAGGGGCAAGGGAAGGGACCTACAGTTTTACACCGGTTCCGAACGGTGAAGCAGCATGTTTAGGCTGACCATGGTTCGGATTCCACGTAAAACTGAAGGTCCCTTTCCTTCTTACCTTAGTAGGTTTTTTTTATTTTTTTTTTTTTATGGAAACTGACACGGTTGGCTACCATCACCTACAACATCCGTGATGTCAGCCCATAACACCGGGTGAACTTGGTGCCACGTCAGTGCTTCCCTTCGGTCGTGCCGGCTACACTGAACTGGACGGAAAACACAAACTATTTATATAGCCGTTTCGACCGACCTTTCATTCAGTGCGGTGGTACCAACCCGGGCGGGTTAAACCCTACCACCTAGTAATATAAGAAGGGAGTCATATCCCTTAGTCGCCTTTTACGACCTACACGGGGAGAGATGCAGTGGGGCTATTCTTGGGCGTGGTATAGGGTTTATCACGCCCGGGTTAGTACCACCGCACCGAATGAAACGTCGGTCGAAACGGCTATGTAAATAGTTCGTGTTTTCCGTCTAGTTCAGTTTAGCCGACATGAAATGAAGGGAAGCACTGACATGGCACCTAGTTCATCCGGTGTTATGGACTGACATCACGGATGTTGTGTAGGTGATGTAGCCAACCGTGTCAGTTGAGAAAAGTACATGTTGCACGTGTAAGTTCTAAGAAATGACTGAAGGTAGGTGAGGGCGTGGACCGAGGTGTCGTCGCGTCGGTGCAGTGCGCAGAGGGAAAACATACGCGTGGTGCGACGACGTCCAACGTCAAAGTCCACGTCTTCGATATGTGCTGACCGGCACATATGTTTGTATATTTGTGACGTAGCATGATGCTACCATTTATTACCTATACATATATGTAAGATGTATTGATGTGATAAGCATTGGAAGTCTACCTATAAATATGACGGTTGGTAGATAAACATATCGTACATACGATAAAAAAGAACAGCTTGCTACATTTATTTATGGCCACCTGTCCTAAAGCTTTAAAGTTAGGGGATTGAGGAATACAGAGAAACTTCGTACATTCAGCAGCGATGGAAGGTATAGTTGCAGTGAGACTGGGCTAAACTATAAAGTCGCCGCGTAGCGTAAATCTCGGTGCGATGCCATCCCGCTACCTGTGGAAAGCTTCGCGGTGTGTCAGGATTAAAGTTATTATCCTTTCAAAGAAGCATTTTAAAATTATAGACAGATATTTTAACGTGTCTGCATCGTCTAACTAAGGGATTAGGACAAGATTCCGCGGTAAAGGCCGACAGGCTAGCAAGCTCTCACAAACAAATAAATAAATAAATCCGGATTCTTAGAAAATAAGCTTGTAAATGTCAGATTTTATTTTATAAAGTTAAGTCAGTCAGCGTTTATGCGTTCATTGATTGACATACGCCTCTGTAATTTTCTCCTGGCGTCGATATTTATAAATCACTTCAGCAAATACGATAACCATGTGATTTGTTTATCAATCACTCGCGAGGTTCTGTTTCAAATATAATCTACGTGAATATTTATTTTTTTACCACGTCCGCGTCGTCTTGTTTATTTATGACTTAATATTTTTATTTTAACAACAAAGGCGACTAAGGGATATGACTCCCTTCTTATATTACTAGGTGGTAGGGTTTAACCCGCCCGCGTTCGTACCACCATACTGAATGAAAGGTCGGTCGAAACGGCTAAGTAAATAGTTTGTCTTTTCCGTCCAGTTCAGTGTAGCCGGCACGACCGAAGGGAAGCACTGACGTGGCACCAAGTTCACCCGGTGTTATCGGCTGACATCACGGATGTTGTAGGTGATGTAGTCAACCGTGTCAGTTTCCAGAAAAAAAAACACGGATAATTAATAATAATTGCCTAATGATCAGTTTCCTGTTTGATCACATCGGTTTCCCCTTGTGCTGTCTACTGCGCGACGACTGCCGCCGGTCGCCTGGCATGACTCGCACCACACCGCCGCGTCGCGGCAGCCGCCCGACGACCGAGGCCAGTAAATCTTACGTCATCCGCCCCCGCGCTGCCCCCGCGCCGCCTCCGCCGCCCCACGGCTAAGCGACCACGGCGTAATTAAGCGGTTTCGCGCAATCGCTACTCGTAAAGTTCATCCAACACTAGAAGGCAGGGCTGGGATGAATTTTGGAAATTGTCTGCGCGCGAGTCCGATCCCAGGTCCCGCAACATTAACTTCTTAACTATCTACTTGGCAGCGAAGTTTGCAGCTGGGGCCACGCCGCGAACTTTATCAAACTTTCGGAATCATTTCGTGCAGGATAAAAACTTCCCCGAAAACAGATTGATTTCAGTTCAGAGAGCTGTCGGAGAGAGAAAAATGTTACCTTCAGGAAGCGGCGCGCGCGGCTCATAGTGCAGATCTGAAACAATACAATGAAATATTTATTCTCTACACATAATATTTATTGTGTGTTACACAAGAACACAATAAACGCTTGAAGTATTGTATTTTACGTTATCTCAACATGCCAACCTGAAGTAACTTGATGATTGAAAACTAGCACTTGAACTTCTTTATAGCCTACAAATATTATTATAAACTTGTACCTTCAGTTTATAAATAGTATAAGTGTGAACGCTTTACTAATATTATTTGTTTATGTTTTATTATCGCGTTCAGCTCCAGAAAATCTTATTCAACCTTTCCATAAATGTCGTCTGCCAAATTCATGAACTGGTGAAATATTTACTTTGAAAGATTCGCAACTCGCTAGTAGAAAACGAAAATGTTAAAAATACTGCTTTGACTTTTCTGGGAATCAACCGAAGTTGTTTCGCACTAGTCCGTACATAAATAACTAGTCAACTACGAACACCAAGGTAATATGGTTAATTCACGTAGATGACGTTACATAAAAGTAGAATCTAACCTAGGCAGGCGGCGAGTGATCGGCGCGGTCTTGGCTCGGACACTTGACCGTTGTCGGACCGTTGTCCTCATCTCAAGGTCCGCGGTTCGAATCCGACCGACATACACCAATGAGATTTTCCTAATGGAAAAAATTTCGTCCATACCTAACTGCTGCTTCGCCATGCGGAAACGGCGTAAATGTAGATCCCTTCGCTTGCCCCTTACCTAGGCTAGGTCGTGGGCTAAAATTCAAAAATCAGGCGGCCGTCTTTCCCCTGGCGCGGCGGTCAGACCTTTGTTTCCTTGGTCAAATCAAAACATCCTTATACAATACCGTCCGATCAATAATCCCGTCAATACGAGCCGGTAGCGCGAGGAATTTACAAAACAACCCTAATTTTTACGCGATGAAAATGAGAACACTCTAAATTACGAACCGAACTAATTTGAAGACAAGGAACCTTCCACAGAATTTCGCGATGATTGCACGACAGCGATTGCATATTCATAAGCTTAGCCTTTCATTTATGACAAAGTTCATTTTGTTTCATTTTCAATCGTGGGTTCTGAATTGTGTCGTCTTCTCGAGATTTGCATGAGGCTCCGCGCCGCCGCGTCGCCCCCGCCCCGCGCCCACCGCGCCGCGCGCCCTCGCGTCCGGGGAGTGGAGGTCTTCTTCGTCAACAATGAATTAAACAGACAGATAATGAGGTGTTCAAAGAGATTTCCTGTTTCACAGGCCTGCTGAATTTCAATTCTCAAGTCGCCCGTTGCCTTATATCACGTCCATTTTCGAGAATAGTTCATTAATCCAGCCTTTTGAAGATTAGAGACAACACGGGCAAGGCTCCAGTACTCCGATTGAATTAATTTCAATTGATCTTGAATATTATTCGTATGTTTTCGAATTTGTTAATGAATTGAAATTAACATTATTACAGACAGTTTAGTCGGCTCATATTTTGCAAGGATAATAAACTCGTTATTTCCTTCTGCAAGAGCTAGGAGCGAAATGGTACGTCGTCGTCGGCATCAAGGAAATGTTGTTTCCGAAGGCGCGTACTTTTCCAATATCTCGCGGATGTTTCCGAGTCGCTGGGCCGGAGCGGCGCATCGAGGGCGGCGGCGAGGCCTAAGCGAGGTGTGCGACCCGGGTGGTGGAGGGGTGGGGGGGGTGATGCAACATTGCGCCGCCCCGCGCCACTTGTATCGCCGTCGTCACTTTTATCAACGAAGTATTTTGTAATACTGTAGAATCGACTATACTGTCGAATATTATATTTGAAAAAAATATGTTATTAAAATAAAACAAAGTAGTGAAGGGATAATTAATTTTCCTTTGATAACACATTTAAGCAATATTGTCTTATATATAAGACTTTAAATGTTACTGCATGTAACCATATCCACAAGTAGGTAGACATTATTGGAATTAATTAAAAGTATTATTTACTTTGACAGTATAATGTTGTGCTTCTAAATTAATGATTAATGCGGTTTGTCTAAATATTATCAGTTTACTGTAATTTCTACTCCATAATCGAGTCTGTCTGCACAGCAGGACAGTACAGTACAGACTCTCACGTTAAAGAGCCATGGCGCGAAACACATGCAATAAAGTTTAAAGGGGAGAATGTACTTGGAACCTTGTTACACCCTCTGGTGCTCGAAACTTGTAGTGTATACTGCGACGTGTAGCGAGACAGTGAGTCTGTCAAGGTTGTGCCGCCAGCTTTTAGAACGGACTGTACTGAAAGCAGGAGGAAAATATGTTTTCATAGTATGTATGTATGTATCGTCAACGCGCGAACATAAACAATCCATTAGTGCTGGAACTTTGTCCGACGCCGTCATTGTACACACGCCGTCATTGTTTCGCTCAGAAGTGTGCAAGCCTGATTTTAATTTCATTGTCTAAAAAAAGGCCTTAAAATAGAATTTTGCTTTGAAACAGTTTCATATTTCAATATTATCACCTTTTAAATTTACATAATTCAAACATTCCCCTCCTCCTCCTGTTCGCCTTCGCCAAACCCGCCATACTCTCGCGGAACACCCCTTTGTAGTGGACAGAAGAGTTCTTCGTACTGCACGATTCTCTAAATAGTTTTTGTGCCGCACTGCAAAGGTGTGGAATGGGCTTCCTGGGAATATCTTTCCCCACTCCTACAATCCACGAATCTTCAAATCGCGGGTTAATATCCTTTCCCCAGCGACATTAGTCCGCCTCCAAGCCGGACTGGCACCTCCTCGGGGGGCGCCTGAGGCTTCGATCTCGGACGCAGCCACCTATGTAGTTCGGAAGCAATAAAAAAAATATTTAAATACCCGTAGTTTCTCATTACACTATTATGTGTGACCAATTATTTCCGTTATAACATTACACGATATACGTACATAGTAATGAGAGCTGAGAGAAATTATCAATTAGAAAAATGTAATGCGAACATCATTTCAAAATATATTGTAAGCTGCTCATAACATTCACATACAAACACATGAACAAGCAGATACATACATACAAACGCTGAAAGGGCAGAGCGAAAATGAGACGTTGCCCACGCTCGGTAAAAATGCATAGCGAAGGGCAAGCTGAAAGGGCCACGTACGCCAAGTACGTGACTTGTGCGTACACGTACACATACGGAGCGTCGCACAACGTGACGTATGCACGAGTACTCGTACGTTAAGGCGACACAAGACGCTAAAGATGTTCGCGCACTCAGTATATCTAAAATCGTAAATTAAAATTTATTACACCTACCTAGTTTACTGAATTTAAGACTTCTGAGATTTGTCAAAACGCTAGGATCGTCATAATGCTAGGGTTGAAACCGAGAAAAAAATACTGATCTAAATATTATGAAATAAATCGTACTTAGTAATCAATTTTTTTTCAAACACCTGTTGAAGAAGCGATTGCTAGTTAACATTTTAATTTATTGAATATTTTTTTTTTTTACTTTGATACATACATTCATACCACACGCTGTATCCCGACAATCCGAGTAAGCAGAGTAATCGGTGTTTTGTCGCAAGAACTAATAAAGTAAATTACAATTTTTTACCTTGCTATATTTTTTTATTCATTATATTATGATAAATTAGGACATTTACAATTATACATGTATTCTCAACAATTTTGTTATTTGTAATTCGATCGACAGGATTAATTCTAAATTGTGAAATATCGTTCGTCACCTGTGTATTTGTTTACAGTAAATTAAATTTAAAAAAACACACACATTTCACATAATATTTCGACTTTTATTAGTCGTCGTCAGATAATAAAATTTTAAAATATATACAAATAAATACAAATGTAATATATGTATGCAAATATGTACACAATGAGACATAGGTAAATAATAAATTACCTCCACCATCAGTTGAAGGCAAGTTCTCTATCGACCCTGACAAATGACAGCCGCCGGGAGGTAATTATCGCACGAGCAACACACGGGGCCTCATCACCACCACCACCACCCATCACCCACATTCACACCATTACTTGGATAAGTTGTTATACGAGCTCACCTTGTATGTCACTGTATTTTCTAACTCACAAACGAAGCGTTATGAAGTAAGTTCTTCGGATGCGATGGTGAGAGGATAAAAATTAATTCGCTTTCTAAAAGGAATGCGAAGAAATAGATCTCTGAAAATGTATAAATATTTTAAAACAGTTTCATTTAACATTCCGTATGTTTTTATTTTAGAACCACCTTAACCTAATATATCTAATCAACATATACTTAATGTGTTTTATTCTCTTCAGATTTGCATTTGTTAGGGTTCCGTGCCTCAATAGAGGAAAAAACGGAACCGTTATCACAGGATCCCTCTCGTGTCTGTCTGTCTGTCACAGCTTATTTTTCCAACTCTACTGGTAGAAAAAAGTTCAAATTTGGCACAGATATAAGGTGTTTCCATACTAACTGCACATATTTTGGGAGGGACACTATAAAACAATAGGGAATATAGGGCCTGTCTTGTAGTTTACACGAAAAACTAAACGAAAATCCTAGAACTTGAAGTTCTCGCGGAAAACGGAATGGTACAGAACCCTCTCCACGCGAGTTCGACTCACACTTGACCGTTTTTTTTTTTTTCAAATATCTTGACAACGAATGGTTTTCGTTGTTACAATTTAAATGTGTCTGGAATAATCGCGCAAATCACACATTTTTCTTCTTTGTATATTTTGCTAAATACCTACTTTTAAAGTCTGTCAATCCAAGGAAGGCTGTTACTGATAATTTACTCGCCACTTTTTTTACCCCAAATCTACGAAAATGCGCTTAAAACAGTCCACCCTATCGTTCGTGAAAGTATACGTATGTATTCATGCATCCCCGATGCACGTTCGACGCATCACAGACATTACTCGTCGGTTTATTTAGAATGCGAGCCGTCAGGCAGTCATTAGTGGTGCGCTTCAACGCTTGTCGCCGGTTGAATTAGTAATGGTGATCGGGGGCGGGCGGCGCGGCGGCGAGGGGCGTGGGCGGGGCTCTCGCAGGCTTGCAGAACAGTGAGCCGTCACATGATCTATTTCAGGAGTGCATTTCGGAAATTCAACGTTTCAGATAAAATTTCTACTGCTTCAAATATACCAATTGATAGGTCGTTGCCGATCTGGATCATCATCATTGATAATCAGAATTCTTTTATGTGGCATAGCATGCTTAGAAACTTATTTCAGAAATATCAGTCAGTCAGTCAGTCAGCGTGTAAGCGTCCACTGCTGGACATACGCCTCTCCTATTTTCCTCCAGTCCTCCCGGCCTTCAGCGGTACGGAACCACTGCTTTCCGCCGACGTACTTGATGTCGTCGTCCCACCTGGCGGGTGGTCTTCCAACACTCCGTTTTCCTGTTCACGGCCGCCAGTGTAGGACACGATATAGGACAGAAATATCATAATGACTTAAACTAGTAATTACTCTGAGTCCGTGCCATGTTCTATGGTAAAGGAGTAGGGCGGAACCACCCCGCCCGCCCGCTACACACTACTCCGCTCCCGCGACTGCACCTATTTATGTTTCATACGCGAAGGCACATCCTCTTTGATTGCTGTTTGCACAAATCCGGTGGGTGAATGTGTTGGTCCGACATTAAATTGTATGAGTAATTTGGTATAAATATGTTTATTTCAAGGTATGGATTGGATGTATTCAATGATGTTGAACATAAACGCGAATTATGTAATACAAGCATGAATTTATGCAGGAACGCATTTGATAAAGTTGTATTGTATTGCATATATTTATTGCACTCAAATAAAATATGAATATCTTTGGGGTATGATAAAGTTAATACAGTTTTAATAGCAACATAATTAAAAAACCAATCCTAAATTTAACTTATACTCGTGCAAAAAAATGCTACAGGGCCATAAATTAATATTGATAATTATGGCAGCAGATTTACCTATAGAAACAAGTTCAAATTTTCAATTAATAAAATATCTTACATCGGCGTTATCCCTCCGTTAGCGCTCTCAACAAAATGATTCCTTTAATTAAAACAGACTTAAGAAGCTTAATTTTGTTATTTCTGCGTCACAAGACTCGCTCGAAGGCCCTTCGAGTTCAACTAATTGTGATGGAATCACACAAGGTAAAAAAGATAAATATATAGCCAATAGTAATTCAAAGCTAAATTATAGAACATTAAAACGTTTCATTAACAAAATAATTTATATTACAATTTAACTAATCACCTAATAAATTCAATCGTGACTGCACACTCCACTAAGAAATAAAATGGCGCGAACGGCCATTACAATACGACGCGCAATTAGACAAACAAGAAATATAATAACATCAGTTGGTTCGCATATAAAACACTATAGAGCGCCGAGGCGGGGAAGGTAGCATGAGGTAATCCTGACACGCGGTGAGAGGGGAACAAGACATGGGCGCGTACGAAACGGCGGAGAGGTGAGGTAAGAAGGCGCGCGTCTTGCGGGCGCGGGGTCAGAGATCGCGGTATCATCACGCCGTTTGAGCGCGGCTTGAGGTAGCGAGTCAAGGAGCGCGAGTAGTGATTATTTCGCTGCGAGTTGTTAGTATGAAAGAATGAATTATTGTCAAGACACGATCGTGACACGCTCATACTGCGGGGCCACCGTACGTTTTGTTCCTATGTGTCAGAAACGTGACAAGCTCATACTAATAATTTATTTTTATTTCCATACTAAATTTGTGTCAGGACACGAATGTGACACGGCCATACTACGAGGCCGCCGTTCGATTTGTTCCTGCATGACACAACCGTGTCCAGCACATACTAATTAATCTAATTTTATCTCCATACTAAAATAGTATCAGGACACGAATGTGACACGGCCATACTACGAGGCCACCGTTCGATTTGTTCGAGCGTGTCACAACCGTGTCCAGCCCATACTAAAAATTAAATTCTATCTCCATACGAAATTTCGCTCTGTGACACGAACGTGTCACGGCCATACTACGAGGCAACCGAGCGTTTTGTTCCTGCGTGTCAAGAACGTGTCACGGCCATACTAAGAGGGCGCCGTTCAATTTGTTCCTGCGTGTCCGATTCGTGTCGAGTCCATACTAATGATTCAATTTAATCTCCATACTAAATTCGTGTCAGGACACGAATGTGACACGGCCATACTATGAGGTCGCTGGTCTATTTGATCCTGCGTGTCTGGAATCTGGACATGACGGAGTTTATGGGAATTTGAAGTTCGTGATCTCTGTGAAGATATCGCACAGGGTCTAAAATTATTTTAATAATTATTTATTAATGATTCAAACTAATACACTAAACATTTTATAAAGGGAAGAGTATATAAACAAAGTACCAGTTATTAAACAAAAACATAAAATAAAACAAAACAACGTTTCATTAAGTATGACGCCAACATTCAAATAAATATCCGTTGGAGCGTGCGCGCGGGCGGAGAGAGGTATGAGGTAAACAAGACAAGGGGTGAGGTATTACCGAGCTGCGGGCGCGCGTGGGCCGCGGGGCGAGGCGGAGCGACCTGAGGTAATTTGTCAAGCGGTGCGGGAGGGGTTTTCGTTAAGCGGTGTTAGTATGAAGGAATGGTTTCGTGTCCTGACATGAATAAAACACGACGATGGTAAGGAGATTTCGATTGGTTTCTGCGTGTCCAGGTTCCGTACATGAATAGTATTATCAAACACGGAAGTTGGTATCACGCATGTACAGGAATTAATATATAGACAATAAGAAAACTAACAACTTGGAACGTTAACATTTTAAATGAAAATACTCGAAGAATATAGACGATATTAAACAAAATATATAAATAAAACACTCCGTTATGGCGCTAAAAGTCGACTTATTAATAGAGCACATGTAATAACATCAATTAATTTATATAACAAAAGCAACAGTTCTCTGCATGCGGAGATGCACAATGGGTGCGGGGAAGTGGTGTTAAAACCACCGAAGTAGAGGTAAAGCGCATCGCTGACGAGCGAAACAGCTTTAGGTACCATGTGGAAGGTACGAAGAGGGTTTGTTTTCCCTCCAAAATCGAATTTATATCGTGTCACAAACGTGTCCAGTTCATACTAAAAACATAAAATTATCCTCCATACAAAATTACGAGTCCGGACAGAAACGTGACACGGCCATACTACGAGGCAGCCGATCGATTTGTTCCTGCGTGACACAAACGTGTCCAGCCCATACTAAAAATCGAAATTCAATCTCCATACAAAATCGCGCTCCGTGACACGAACGTGTCATGGCCATACTAGGAGGCCACCGTTCGATTTGTTCCTGCGTGTCAGGATTGTGACACGAGGAAAGATTATAAAAGGAGAGGGAGGGGAGCGTGGGGAGTTCAGTCTGTTTTGGGAGTCGAAGGAGACGGTCGTGCGTATTTAGCGAGAGCCCAGGTACGAAAGTTAGTACGGCTTCGCTCGCGTGAGTTTTCGAATAAGTTCGGGAAAGAAGTATCGCTCGGCTTCGCTCGCGTGTATTTTCGATTGGGTTTTCCTAGTGAATAATTTCACTCGGCTTCGCTCGCGTGTATTTTTGATTGGGTTTTCTTAGTAAATGAATTTGGTAAAAAACCCCGGTGATTTAAATTAGTTTAATTTCGTGAATATTAGTGTGGGAATTTCTGTAAAGCTTTCGGAGTTGCAAATGAAGGTTGAGCTGGATTTTGTAATTTTGGGGGTGATATAGGGGTTTTCAACTAGTTTTACGGAAAATATTTTGGATGTTCTTTTTGAGCCTTTTGAGTTCTGGATGAAGGTCGAGCTGGATTCTGGAATCTTGACTGGTGATGGAAGGACTTCCAAAGAACTTTTACAATGACACTATGTCCGAACTGGCCTACCATGAGGACTGGTACATTGGGAAGGTTTTCTTAGTTCATAAATGATTTTGTAAAAACCGGTGAATAAAGTTTGTTTGTTTCGTAAATTTTAGTGTGGGAATTTCTGTAAAGCTTTCGGAGTTGCAAATGAAGGTTGAGCTGGATTTTGTAATTTTGGGGGTGATATAGGGGTTTTCAACTAGTTTTACGGAAAATATTTTGGATGTTCTTTTTGAGCCTTTTGAGTTCTGGATGAAGGTCGAGCTGGATTCTGGAATCTTGACTGGTGATGGAAGGACTTCCAAAGAACTTTTACAATGACACTATGTCCGAACTGGCCTACCATGAGGACTGGTACATTGGGAAGGTTTTATTTTATATTAAAATATAATGGACTGTGACCTGATCATAAATTTCACGCACATAAAGGAAGTCAGTGAATGGAGTTTGTTTGATTCGTGAATTTTAGTGTGGGAATTTCTGTAAAGCTTTCGGAGTTGCAAATGAAGGTTGAGCTGGATTTTGTAATTTTGGGGGTGATATAGGAATTTTCAACTAGGTTGCGAATTATATTTTGGATGTTCTTTTTGAGCCTTTTGAGTTCTGGATGAAGGTTGAGCTGGATTCTGGAATCTTGACTGGTGATGGAAGGTTTTCCAAAGAACTTTTACAATGACACTATGTCCGAACTGGCCTGCCATGAGGACTGGTACATTGGGAAGGTATTTTAAAATATAGAGAAGATTAAAAGAAACAAAACCCGATCTTTAAATTCGTAAATCCTACGTATATAAGAGTGTTTGAACCACGCGTAATTATTAAAAAATATGTCGAATTTAAATATGTAAAATCAGTGGTTTTACCGTATTTTGATATAAAAGTATATTTTTATTAAGTGTTAACTTCGCGATTAGATTCAGTGGCGGGTGTTGTGGTTTCGTTTGAATTTATTATTTTACGCTATTCTATTTGTAATGGTGTTTTATTTAAGGTGATTTTAGTGAATCGTGTCAGACCGGTTAGGATAGTGGTATTCAAAGGTAAATTTTGTAATATATATGCACATGCAACATTCTGGCTAGTTACGTTTTAGGACGTAGGGAGATTGCGTAAATCAGGTTTAAATATACCTGTATAGGTTATATAGATTATGACCAACACACCATTTTAATAAACCCTTAAGAAAATATTCCTAATTGATTTCGGTGAAAGGTGGACCCCTGACCGCATCATTTGGAATAAAACAATTTCTGTAGGTATATCAATAGATAGCCACAGAAATGTAAACCATAACATATACACTATACACTCACAATTAAAAGCATACACTTATGCCTTTAGGGAGGACAAAAGAATATCTTTTGAACTCCAACATAACACTACGAGATTAAATTGATAAATCTGTCTGAAGATGTATATTTTGTACAGATTAGAAAACGGGGACTCCTAGGGACAAATAATAAATTTGTAGCTTAAGTACAAATTTATCTGCGTTGGGAGTCACGGGGACTGGCGATGGATAAATATCGTATGGACCGAGGGTCCATACGAATTTAGTGGGGCCAGTTCCACAAACCCCTTCAAAAGGGGTCAATAAAAGTTTGTATTGTTGAAGTTCTAAAATTTAGAAGAAAATATAAAATAATAGATTTCATCTATTGAACAGCACAACAAAATTAAACTATCAAGTAATACATTGATCATAATTTAATAAAAACAATAACACAAACATCAGAACACTTTCATTTTGAATTTTGGCGGGTCTCACAAGCTCGCAAGCGAGGCGCGTGAGCGCGCTGTCGAAGCGTGCACATAGAACACAGAGGGAAACCAGAAGGGTTTAATGACTATAGATGAATGAGCAATTAGTTTAGTAAGTGCTTTAATGATGATATTAGAATTTACTAGAATACATTTAGGAAATGAGAGTTAGTACTCTGAGTTATTACGGTACACAACGGCTTCCTAAAAGGAAGTAATAATTGGGTCCATTTTACAGGAATTATGTGTACGAATTAGCGACACTGTTTCTGACAAACCTAGAGATCACTTGAAAGCTATACGCTGGCCATATTTCGATTCTTTATATTCTAGTTGTTATAGAACTATAGAGTTGATTTTTGATAATCTTGCCTTTAATAACTATAAAAAACAATAGGTATAGGGTAGAGGTTATTACAGTGCTGCGCGTGACCAGCATATATAAAAAAAATTTATGTAAAAATAAGTTCTTTTTTTAGTTATAGTAGTGTTATCATAAATCCAAGGAATTCTAAGGTCTAGGTACGAAAGTTATCGCGGGTGTGCCCGTGACCATGGTTTAGGAAAGTTTAAAATGTGTAGATATATCTATATAAACGTTTTGTAATGGTCTGACACGAGAAATCTTATTATTTTGTGCCAAAACGTAATTTGCGTAAGTGTAAGAGCGAATTGTATGGTTACGATTCGTAATGTAAGTCTAGGCGTGCCCAGTCTACTGCCAGTAAACATCGGAGCAGTTTCCAGCAGATGACATCTAACTATGGTTTGGTCCATAGCAACAATGTGAGTTATTCCATTATCCGGCGAGATTACAAAATAAGTGTTTCTTTTCAGAGGTAAAATGTTGTACGTAATTGTGAAATGATTTACATGACCTACGCAATTACATCGTCATTAGTATGTTATTAGCCATTTATTATAAAAAGAAATTTTAATGTCACTTGCATAATGATTATTTGTTCTATGGAAAAGTGGAACTGGAGAATTATTGATTGATGAGCGCTTGGCCAAGGCCACAGAATACTTGCGGGCGCAGGGCTACCAAAATTTTGAAAGACTAGTGTGGACTGGTTTTAAAGATGAAGCATGTTTGGGTGCATTGTGTGTTTAGAGAAATTCGTGCTAAAGGGTTTGGGAAGTTTAATCTGACTTATTTAATTATATTGTTCAAAAAAAAAAAAAGGGGGAAATAGGAAATAATAATAATATGTGGTGCACGGAGTCGTATTATACAGATGTTGTTTATGTATGTGTCACATTATGCATTGAATTGTTTTGGAATAAAACAAACAGATACCAAAGTCCCTGTAGAGCAGCGCCGGTTGCTCTATTTGCCTGGTTTGTCGGAGGGGGAAGCGTGTGTTGTGTGTATGTATGTATGATTTCTATTACTTTGTTATTATGTGGAAATTGCAATCACGAAATTTTAAGTGAGAAGGTGGAATATTTTTGGCAACCCTACACAAGTTTGTAAATTTCGTGTTGATTAGGCCCATGAGGAGAGAACCATGGTCAAGAAAGATTGATTTATGGGTGCACGTGTTGTACTGTTTGTGTTTGATCATTAGTTTCGTTTGGCATAAGTGTACGAATGATTCTTATCTCTTTCCCACTAGTATAAAGTGTATGCAATGCAAGTAAGAGTTAGAACGAGACAGTAGACTAGAGCGATATTTTAGACTTGCTCTTCTAGTGGGGTGTGAATGAGAGAGAGAGAGATACAATTGATATACGAGACTAACAAAAGTTGAAGAATTCAACCACGTGGCGATGCAGGTGTTCAATTTAGACAAAAAAAATGGAGAAGCGCGTGGTTTAGCTCAGATTGCTAATACAAAGATGTTTGTCTGGTTTGTGTATATTGGTAAAAGAGTGAATGAATATTGGTATATATATAATTGTCAGAGGCAATGAAATAGCAGTGCCGAGAAAGAAAAAATTTTTTTTTTCATGTTTAGGTAAACGAAATGAATAGTGAATGATGAGTAGGTAAATGTATGTTAGATTTTACTGTTAATTTTTTGGGTAATTTGTGTATTTTTAAATGTGTGCATAATAAACTGTGCGAGTATCATACCACAGTGGATGTTTGTATATGAAATGGTTTTATTTGATTGAGAATAAATCAATACATATTGATTTATTACTTCGTGACTTTATGTGTTGCTGTGCTATAAGACGACGGACTAGCCACCTCTCGTTTTGTCATGACTTACTCGAATGTTGTACAGACGGATGCGTTTTGTACTGTCGCGCGTAGTTACTGGAAAAAGTGTCGCAACTGTACTTGCGACGTGCTACACCTCAGTGGTGAGTAGCTGTGACAACGTGTCTTTCGTTTTGTTGAAGATAAAGATTACATGTTTATCCAGTATGAATGTTTGTGTACGGTTTGACTGGATGGATTGTCAACGCACGTTGACTAGACCGTTTTGATCATTTTTGTGACGCAGGGACATACGCTCATTGGACGGATTGTTGCTATTTTAACATGATTCAAGTATACTAAGCGGAGACTCTGTTGAGTTGATGACCGAGCAGGGCGTAGCTCGCGCGCGCGTCCTGCGGGCGCGGAGACAGAGTTCGCAACACCATCACGCCGTTGGAGGTGCGGCGTGGTTAGCGAAGTAATTGAAGAATAGGAAGGGCATTAGCGATGTTAACAGTATTACGGTTCTTCTGTTGTGTCAAGTATCTCGTCGGGAAAACAATGCGCAGAAAATACAATTTATTTTGTCATGCACTGAGTCTTGAGATGTGTATGGGTTGAGTGATCGGCGTTGTGCCTCGGTTAATATAGTATTAAGCGGCATAGCATAGAATATTACAAGTTGTAGGATGCAGGTTTGTGCACAAAAAGCGAATGAGGAAATCGTTTTGCGGAGCCTACGCTGTCTGCTTGTATGTCTGCCTGTTCTACTAAAGTTGAAATTTGTTTCAGGGTAAATGTAGAGTTCTGTAGAATGGTTGTGTCTGTCCGTTCTACTAGAATTGACAGTTAATTCGGAAGGAATGTGGAGTTCTGTAATAAGCGTATGTAGATTTTGTTTCTGTCAGTACTCCTGGAGTGCAATTGAGGGTTTTATTGTTGTGCTGTGTCATTGTAAAGCATTGGGATGCTATGAGTTCGTTTTACGTCCGGTTCTATAGTGCCACTTAAACATTAATAATATGAACATGCCAGCTACAGCGTCAGAAACTTGCAGTTTCATAAGAACAAATGAGAGGCCGGACGGTTACAATTTGGAATTGTCGCCAGGCGAGGCGAATTTGTTGGGGCGCATCGGGAGATTTTTTTACTGATGAATTAAAAACTTTTATCAAGTAATATGTTAAGAAGAGAGTATAGTTTTACGATAATATATAGGAGTGATTGTGAGTGAGGCGGAACTTTGCGGATGACGAATCGCGCTTTGTAGGGAAAGAAAAAAAAAAACGAACTTGCGATGTTTTGCTTCTTGCGAATTTGTTGGGGCGCATCGGGAGATTTTTTTTACTGAAGAATTAAAATTTTATCAAGTAATATGTTGAGAAGAGAGAGTAGTTTTATGCTAGTAGAAAGGGGTGACTGTGCGTGAGGCGAAACTCTGCGGATGGCGAGTGACGGACTGGCCACTTCTCACCATGGCACGGTTATACTGTTAGGTAGTGCGGGAAAAGGACCCTGTATCTTGTTGCAATGTGAAGGTTGACTTGCCTGGATGCAGCATGTTGGTATGTGTGGGAGATAGGTTTTATGGATGCCATGTCGGAGTGTTGGTTATCTGTGGAATTGAATATACGTTAGTGTGATCAGCAGTATAACGCTGTTTATTTCACTGCTTGAGATGTGGGTTGGAATAAAATATATATATCAGTTTGTGATTGTATGTATTTGTCAAGCAGTAATGTATATAATTGGCTGTAGAGCAGAAGTTTGATATTAGATGTAACGTTTCAGCTAATTAGAACATTATAATTGTGCCAATTAATATAGATAATGGAAGGGACTACAGTTTTACAACGATTCAGAAAGATGAAGTTAAAAGTGTTTGTTGAAAATCAAGCAAGAAGGCTATTAAGCGCCTAGTCCGAGGCGACACGCAATAGAATTACTAGTTGATGGTTTGTTGCGGTGTGTTGTCGAAGGCGTATTTCACTATCAAACAGTGTAGATCCATTTTATCAACTTAGTTATGAATTGGAAATGTTGGATGGTATGTATTTGAGGAAGTATGTTTGAGCTAATGTAGGTATATGGATTCCGTGTTGACTGAAGTCATATATTTTGTGTATGGGAACGAAGCATAAATATTTGTCTAGTTGTAGGAGTTTGTTCATTTTATAAAAGCGAGTACATGGATATATTAGTATTTATGTATTCTTACAACGTGATTGGGAGTTAGAAGATAAGATAGTCGTATCTTGTCTCACTAACATTATTGGGGAAATTGAATGGATGTGATGACGGTCTAATAGAAAACGTATGCATTAACTTTTCTATGTAGAAATTCAATTCTGAAGATGTGTATTATTGGATTTCATTAATTATCTTATGTCAACGTATTGACTGGAAGTGGAGGTTTTCCTATATTAAGTATCCTGTCTGCGGATGTCGGAGCAAGACACTGTTGTCCAGAAAAAAAAAAAAATTTTTGCCTGACGTACTCAGCCCATTGCCACTGGAGGTGGACAGTAGATGTTGCCTGTTTTATGGGTCGGTTGTATGTGAGCTGTTTGCTTGTGAAAATTACGTGAATGAAGGGGTGGGTCTAAGAGTTGCCGGAAATAATACATTGGTGCCACCATTTTGAATAGAGGATTGATGCGGCTGTATGGTTGATTCGAGTTTGGTTCAGTTCAGTGTGGCCAGCATTAACGGGGTAGGTAGGCATTCGTGTGAAACCTGTTCCGCCAAATTATTAGAGCAAATAGCTTAGATATTATAAGTAGATTATTAATTTAATTTAAATACGATTTAGATTTTGAAAAGAATGAAGTGAGGTCGTATATTGACCGGTCATTCATTATATTCACACAAGATGCAAAACCGTGGCGGCATTTCAGTTCTAGGCTTTCTGAGAATCAATATGCGATTGGATAATCATTTAAATGTGGATGTTATAGAAAAGCTTTATAGAAAATCCATATTCCAAACTGATCTTCTTATGTGGAAATCTGTAAAATGATAAAACTAGTATGAAATGCCCGGATATTTAATTCCACATTTTATCTTGAAAATCATTTAAAAATGGATAATTCCATATAAATGGTAACGTTGCTGTGGTTGTGTATTAACTGACTCAGGGCGCCCGGTTCAAAAATATTTGAAGGAATATGGATCTTATCGCGAACAATAAGAACCATTGCTAGTGTTTGTTTTGCTTTCACAGCGTAAGGGGACCAGACTTGCGTACTAAAACAAATAAGTACCAACCTTACGGAGTGAATTTCGGAGTAAATCCGAAAAGGAGAAAAAAAAGGGGAAAGAAAATAAGTCGAATGGAGAAAGATTTGGTAGGGTACTCAAATACTCAAGAACCCGGGAAAATGGGAAAAAAGAAGGGAAAAGGGAAAATTTTAAAATTAGGAAATAAACATACCCACAGTTCACAATGTTCACATCATAGTGACATCTGAAAGGAAGTGGTTAAGAGGCAGGGAGGGAGTGAGGGGTTATGAAAAATGCTTAATGATTTTGCAGAAGCAAATTATACTTATACAATACTAGTATTATTTTTGGAAGTGAGTTTTGCGAAACATGGAGTATTCTATTTACTTGCCATCTATTGGTGTATTAGTGAAGTTTTGACATTACAACGTAGAAAATTTTGTTGGGCATTGTTATACATAGTGAGATAGGTGTCGCTGGAACAAAATAATTATATTTAAAATTCAAATTAAACTTTTCCTCCCTTTTACAAAAGTAAACATCAGGGCCCCTGCCGTGCTGGTTTCGCTCGCACGACGAGTTCGGGTGGCGTTCGACTCGATCGATCGCACGAAGCAAATTATTTTGATACCGGCGTACGGGTGAGTGCGCATGCGAATGTTGTACAGGTGACGAAATTATCGAGCGAGTGTCGATCCACCAATCTTGCCACTATTAAATTTTACTAAATGTATTATGCTACCTAGAATGCAAAGCGCTCATTTTGTCAGGTATCAAACGGTCAATATAGTATGTATACTATTTGTCAGAATCTTTATGTTAATTAAAAGAGGAAAAAGAGTATTGACTAAATTGAAAACGCGTATAAATTGAACACCTCGATATTTAAGAGTAGCTATTTAGTATTGGTAAAAATTACATCGTGGTAACACACGTGATGTTGGTTGTCGGTCGGTCAGCCAGTTGTGTGAGTGATGATGACAATCATTTTGAATCTCTTCCTCTCAACCCTCCGCCTTTCCTCCAGCCATATTACCTAGCCACAAAAATACCCCGATAACGGTACTAACGAGGTGAGACCGCGGTGAAGTACGGAGGAAAGCGCATTTATTCGAGGAGAGGAGGTGCCTAGCCTATAATGCCTATATAGAAATTCCGACGGGTAATACATAGCTGTAGATACCTAACTATCTAAAAATAAATAACTCCTGTATGTACCTATCTATTATTATCATACTTGGTTATACACTATAGCTCCACTACCGGTCACCTATAATTTAGTTACATAGGTAGGTACATACTTAGATAGGCACTGTCAAATTGATATGAGTCATGTACTTAGAACACAAGACTTTATTTAGCATTAACAACGGTACCGTGCATGTGAGCCGGTCGGTATTAATGATAGTGGCCCCGCTGCGTTTCTCCCCGTGCGTGTAGAGGGGGGGGCGGCTGGGGAGGGGGAACATGATGCCGTGCTGAGGGGCGGCGGGCTGGCCCCTGTCGCATTGTCGTGGTCCTTCCGCCGAGTCGTGCGGAGGGGTGGGTCTTCGTGCTTGCTTGCTGCTTGAAGTGGTTGGGTGTGTGTGGCGCGGCACCGGTTGCTCTGCTTGCCCCGGTTGACGGGTTGATGGTCGGAATGTGGCGTGTGGTATGTGTGGTATGTGTGGTGTGTTGTGTGTGTGTGTGTGTGCCTAGGTACAGACTTTATTCTTATTTTATTTTAGTGATAGGTACATAAGTACCTACTTGTATTTTATCTATAATATTTGAGTGAATACTTAATGAATGAAGGAATGAACAACTTGTAGATAGAATAATACATGTTTAAATACCTCTACACTAGATTCAAAGAAGGGAATCATTAATTTGGCATGTGATCAACCTTGAGATTTTCTAAACTGTCGCAGGGGATGATCAAAATCAATCAAGTGTTTGAGTGAGCGTATACGTCAAGATGACTCGAAGTCCGAGTTCACATTTCGTGCAACTTTGCCAATGACTGTCAAAATGTGGTGGAGCGACGTTCGAGTTCGAGTGGACCGCGAGACCGTTTCGTGCACTCACTCGCTTGTACATTTGACGGATGCGACGGTGCCATTTGTGCCTACTCGTTCACTTTGCTCGAGCTCGTCGATCGAGTGGAATTGCCACGGTCGGGCTGCTGAATGTATAGCCTATTAAATGATAATGTTAAAAGTATGAGAGTTACATTAATCCGAATTAGTTTAAATTTATATTATTTATTTAAGGTTTACCATAACTAAAGATCTTGAACTTGCTCATTGATGAGTATTTTGAAAGGTAAAGTGACAGCGTAAAGTTTCGGCACGAATGTGTTTATATATTTTGTAGGGGGTCTTTTATAAATACCTTGGTTCGTATTAGTCGGCAGCGGCCTGTGTCAGACTGCTGCTGGACGTGGGCATTTCCAGGGGTTTCCCACCTCGCTCGGTGTTTCATTTTAATTTTATTCTGCTCTTGCCTACCTATGGGGTTATAGGTGCACTTAACTGAAGGAGGAGCGTTCCATTTTATGCTTAGGCGCGGTCGACGATCGGGCGTCTGTCTGCTACAGAGTATCGGATAAACGACGAATGTGCTCGGACACTGCATATGATTGCGCAACATTTGTTGGAATGAAATTATGGATATTTATTTATATCTGTATGTGTAAGATTGTTTGGATAACTTTTGTTGTAATTGGGCGTTGCCAATGGACGAGCATACTAGAGAAGTAATGGGTATGCATTCTGAGTGAACGGTTCCGGACGAATGAATGTGTGAGGAGATGATCAGTGCCTGAAACTTTTGAAGTTCGTTACTTCCAGGAATTCATAACGGAAAGCGTGAATTGGTAAAAGTTTGAATCGAGGTTAAATGATAATTTCTCACAGAATAGTTTGTGAAGTGGAATTGTAAGGGGTATTACGGGGTTTGAGTGATTTAGGGGATTAGGCATTGGATGGGTACTTGCTGAAAAAAAAAACGGAGGTAGATTTAAAAAAAAAAAAAAAAGGGAAATTTTAAGAGTTAGTTGTGCAATTAGACCGGTTAATTGCATCGGTTGCGGAGTCCGTGGTGTTGTCCGTAGCATAGTATGGATGTGGTGCCACGTTGGTGCTATTCTTTGGTCGATTATTAATTTTAAATTTTCCAAATTCCAATAGAACTTAGACTAGGTAAGCATTCGTTGCATGATAAACTTGGGTTTAAGTCTGAAGAGGAGACTCAGATGCATGCTGTTATCCAAATTTACAGAATGAATTTCAGATGCGGATGTGTTTATTCTTGAAAGCAAATTCAAGAATCAGTTCAACAATTGAACGAGGAATATAATCACAAGTTGTGACAATTGAATAATAATATATGTTGCATGACGTTTTGAAATAAGTAATATTAAGTATATGTGAATATACGAATAATGGTTAGTATAAAATTGCGTTTTGGCACAAAATATTATAAAATCACTTTAATATGATAATTTAAAAGAATTAAACCACCCCGCTACTGTAGCTTTATTGATTAACTTTAAGAAGTTAGACTGTTTGTTTGGGGATCGATATTGTCTCGGATTTGGAAAAAAAAAAAAAAAAAAAAATTTTTTTGTAAAATATATAAAATATTGACATTTTGTGTTATTTTACAGGTTACAAGAAAACCTACAAAGGAAAAGGATTGTGATAAAATAGGAACCAGAGAAAATTTATCTAATGGAATAACTTTGTAAAATAAAGTAAAATTAAAAAAAAAAAAAAAAAAAAAAAAATGTAATTTTATTAAGCGCCTTGTCAAAATTGATTATGTGAAACAACCTACTGTTACGCATAATCGTTACACTATACAAAACCTTCTTCAATTTCTATTATCACGTTATCTATCGGTGACTTTTATCATGTTAAGGATACTTTGTCGGTAGCGAGCGTATTGAATTGTTGATAGACATAGTTGTGGGTTACATTCTCATAAATACTGTAAATAAACCACTAGAGTAGTGCTCATTAAATTATTGATTAAATAAATAGATTCATACGGATTAGAAAATTAAAATTAAATTTCACAGAGTAAGTAAAGTCATGCGGGCGAAGAAAAAAAAAAATATAATAAATAAATATATTAATTAATTCTAAAATAAAAAGAAAAAAAAAATAATAATGAACTACTTGCATAGCCTAAGCCGGTGATGGTAAGGTGTGTTATGTGTTCTTCACGGACCAGTTCTGTCCTGCCGAACTGCTTACATAGCCTAAGCCAGGAGTGGTAAGGCGTGTATTGCATTGTAAACAGTGATGTACTGTATCGGTCCTTACGATAAATAATAATAATAATAATAATTCTCGTCTCCCGTCGCCGGCGAGAATACCGTCTTTTGTTTATGTCTGTTTGTATAAATTTTATATAGGTAATTTATTTTATAAATATATAAAATTAATATAAATAAGTATAAAAAAAAAAAAAACGGGAAACAAATATGACAAAATAAATAAATAAAATGCTGTACAGTGAGGAGAGTTAGACTAAATTACTTCTAAATAAGAAGTAACAAAAATTTAAAATAGACTTGTTGACTTGAGTGGATGGTTTTGGATGTTTGTGTAAAATACGCGAGTAAACCTGCGGGTATTGTAGTGTCTGTACTCTGTAGTGAAATTTCCTTCTAATGAGAGCAGCGCTCTAACCTGAAGGGACCTTTACAAGGAATCAGGATACTTTGGCTTCGTTTGGTTTTCCCATACATTGCTTCGAAAATAATGTTAAATTAAATTCAGTGTGAAGAACACACAATTTGGGACTTAGAAAAGGTGAGGTGAAAATGCCTTAAGTGCAGAACTTTACATTTTACTGAGTCTGACTCACGCTGGGGAGAGATTATGACATCGTCTACTAAAGGCGTTCCGAACACACAAAAAATGGAGCGTTGGAAGTTCAGGATGACATTTTCTGGTCTATTTACAGTGAATGAGTGTAGTATTTGGTTTGAAATCATTAACCGGAGCAAAGTTGGAGGAGTTAAAGTAGAATCGTTTACAAGCATACCGAGTCCGTCTATTCGTCAATAGGTGAGTTAGGATCCAAAATGATGCATGAGTCGATTTCGAAGTCTTTTGAAAATATGTATCCCGACTACTCTGCCTTTAATGGAAGCTTGTTGTGCTAGGATACATGCATAGCCTAAGCCGGAGGTGGTAAGGTGTGTTATGTGTTCTTCACGGACCAGTTCTGTCCTGCCGAACTGCTTGCATAGCCTAAGCCGGAGGTGGTAAGGTGTGTATTGCACTGTAAGCGGTGATGTTCTGTTTCGGCCCATACGGTAAAGGGTGAGACTAGAGGTTCCTGCACTGTTGGGAAATCTGTTAGAGGCAGAATATAGGGATCTAAGGCTTTGAGGTGATAACTTTTGCCTAAATTCCTAGATTTATTAATAATAAACTAAATCAATTACACTAAAATATTTGTTTAATGTAGTATTGGCACGAGCTGCAAATGGAAGATAAGGGAAAGAGTGCAAACATGGTCTAAGCCGGAGGTGGTAAGGTTGTGGTATGCATTCTAAAAATCTTTTCTCTTTAAGCTAAGGGAGATAAATCCTAAGCTGGAGGGTAAGAACTTCCTAAAGCACGTGGACAGATGGTGTTGAAAAAAAAAAAACACACAAATTAAAAATTATAGAAGAAGGGGTCTCTGGAAGGGAACTTGAACCCTAACAGTGATAAATGATTATGTATACAAACTTCTTGGAAGGGAACAATAAAACCCTAACAAAGAAGAAGTAATTTTCAAGATCATAATGTATATAGCTTCTTAACGAGATCAAGCGTCACGGAATGAGGTTCCGTTGACTTTGCTTCGTTACGAACCTCTATGCGGGCGACTGTGATGGAATCACACAAGGTAAAAAAGATAAATATATAGCCAATAGTAATTCAAAGCTAAATTATAGAACATTAAAACGTTTCATTAACAAAATAATTTATATTACAATTTAACTAATCACCTAATAAATTCAATCGTGACTGCACACTCCACTAAGAAATAAAATGGCGCGAACGGCCATTACAATACGACGCGCAATTAGACAAACAAGAAATATAATAACATCAGTTGGTTCGCATATAAAACACTATAGAGCGCCGAGGCGGGGAAGGTAGCATGAGGTAATCCTGACACGCGGTGAGAGGGGAACAAGACATGGGCGCGTACGAAACGGCGGAGAGGTGAGGTAAGAAGGCGCGCGTCTTGCGGGCGCGGGGTCAGAGATCGCGGTATCATCACGCCGTTTGAGCGCGGCTTGAGGTAGCGAGTCAAGGAGCGCGAGTAGTGATTATTTCGCTGCGAGTTGTTAGTATGAAAGAATGAATTATTGTCAAGACACGATCGTGACACGCTCATACTGCGGGGCCACCGTACGTTTTGTTCCTATGTGTCAGAAACGTGACAAGCTCATACTAATAATTTATTTTTATTTCCATACTAAATTTGTGTCAGGACACGAATGTGACACGGCCATACTACGAGGCCGCCGTTCGATTTGTTCCTGCATGACACAACCGTGTCCAGCACATACTAATTAATCTAATTTTATCTCCATACTAAAATAGTATCAGGACACGAATGTGACACGGCCATACTACGAGGCCACCGTTCGATTTGTTCGAGCGTGTCACAACCGTGTCCAGCCCATACTAAAAATTAAATTCTATCTCCATACGAAATTTCGCTCTGTGACACGAACGTGTCACGGCCATACTACGAGGCAACCGAGCGTTTTGTTCCTGCGTGTCAAGAACGTGTCACGGCCATACTAAGAGGGCGCCGTTCAATTTGTTCCTGCGTGTCCGATTCGTGTCGAGTCCATACTAATGATTCAATTTAATCTCCATACTAAATTCGTGTCAGGACACGAATGTGACACGGCCATACTATGAGGTCGCTGGTCTATTTGATCCTGCGTGTCTGGAATCTGGACATGACGGAGTTTATGGGAATTTGAAGTTCGTGATCTCTGTGAAGATATCGCACAGGGTCTAAAATTATTTTAATAATTATTTATTAATGATTCAAACTAATACACTAAACATTTTATAAAGGGAAGAGTATATAAACAAAGTACCAGTTATTAAACAAAAACATAAAATAAAACAAAACAACGTTTCATTAAGTATGACGCCAACATTCAAATAAATATCCGTTGGAGCGTGCGCGCGGGCGGAGAGAGGTATGAGGTAAACAAGACAAGGGGTGAGGTATTACCGAGCTGCGGGCGCGCGTGGGCCGCGGGGCGAGGCGGAGCGACCTGAGGTAATTTGTCAAGCGGTGCGGGAGGGGTTTTCGTTAAGCGGTGTTAGTATGAAGGAATGGTTTCGTGTCCTGACATGAATAAAACACGACGATGGTAAGGAGATTTCGATTGGTTTCTGCGTGTCCAGGTTCCGTACATGAATAGTATTATCAAACACGGAAGTTGGTATCACGCATGTACAGGAATTAATATATAGACAATAAGAAAACTAACAACTTGGAACGTTAACATTTTAAATGAAAATACTCGAAGAATATAGACGATATTAAACAAAATATATAAATAAAACACTCCGTTATGGCGCTAAAAGTCGACTTATTAATAGAGCACATGTAATAACATCAATTAATTTATATAACAAAAGCAACAGTTCTCTGCATGCGGAGATGCACAATGGGTGCGGGGAAGTGGTGTTAAAACCACCGAAGTAGAGGTAAAGCGCATCGCTGACGAGCGAAACAGCTTTAGGTACCATGTGGAAGGTACGAAGAGGGTTTGTTTTCCCTCCAAAATCGAATTTATATCGTGTCACAAACGTGTCCAGTTCATACTAAAAACATAAAATTATCCTCCATACAAAATTACGAGTCCGGACAGAAACGTGACACGGCCATACTACGAGGCAGCCGATCGATTTGTTCCTGCGTGACACAAACGTGTCCAGCCCATACTAAAAATCGAAATTCAATCTCCATACAAAATCGCGCTCCGTGACACGAACGTGTCATGGCCATACTAGGAGGCCACCGTTCGATTTGTTCCTGCGTGTCAGGATTGTGACACGAGGAAAGATTATAAAAGGAGAGGGAGGGGAGCGTGGGGAGTTCAGTCTGTTTTGGGAGTCGAAGGAGACGGTCGTGCGTATTTAGCGAGAGCCCAGGTACGAAAGTTAGTACGGCTTCGCTCGCGTGAGTTTTCGAATAAGTTCGGGAAAGAAGTATCGCTCGGCTTCGCTCGCGTGTATTTTCGATTGGGTTTTCCTAGTGAATAATTTCACTCGGCTTCGCTCGCGTGTATTTTTGATTGGGTTTTCTTAGTAAATGAATTTGGTAAAAAACCCCGGTGATTTAAATTAGTTTAATTTCGTGAATATTAGTGTGGGAATTTCTGTAAAGCTTTCGGAGTTGCAAATGAAGGTTGAGCTGGATTTTGTAATTTTGGGGGTGATATAGGGGTTTTCAACTAGTTTTACGGAAAATATTTTGGATGTTCTTTTTGAGCCTTTTGAGTTCTGGATGAAGGTCGAGCTGGATTCTGGAATCTTGACTGGTGATGGAAGGACTTCCAAAGAACTTTTACAATGACACTATGTCCGAACTGGCCTACCATGAGGACTGGTACATTGGGAAGGTTTTCTTAGTTCATAAATGATTTTGTAAAAACCGGTGAATAAAGTTTGTTTGTTTCGTAAATTTTAGTGTGGGAATTTCTGTAAAGCTTTCGGAGTTGCAAATGAAGGTTGAGCTGGATTTTGTAATTTTGGGGGTGATATAGGGGTTTTCAACTAGTTTTACGGAAAATATTTTGGATGTTCTTTTTGAGCCTTTTGAGTTCTGGATGAAGGTCGAGCTGGATTCTGGAATCTTGACTGGTGATGGAAGGACTTCCAAAGAACTTTTACAATGACACTATGTCCGAACTGGCCTACCATGAGGACTGGTACATTGGGAAGGTTTTATTTTATATTAAAATATAATGGACTGTGACCTGATCATAAATTTCACGCACATAAAGGAAGTCAGTGAATGGAGTTTGTTTGATTCGTGAATTTTAGTGTGGGAATTTCTGTAAAGCTTTCGGAGTTGCAAATGAAGGTTGAGCTGGATTTTGTAATTTTGGGGGTGATATAGGAATTTTCAACTAGGTTGCGAATTATATTTTGGATGTTCTTTTTGAGCCTTTTGAGTTCTGGATGAAGGTTGAGCTGGATTCTGGAATCTTGACTGGTGATGGAAGGTTTTCCAAAGAACTTTTACAATGACACTATGTCCGAACTGGCCTGCCATGAGGACTGGTACATTGGGAAGGTATTTTAAAATATAGAGAAGATTAAAAGAAACAAAACCCGATCTTTAAATTCGTAAATCCTACGTATATAAGAGTGTTTGAACCACGCGTAATTATTAAAAAATATGTCGAATTTAAATATGTAAAATCAGTGGTTTTACCGTATTTTGATATAAAAGTATATTTTTATTAAGTGTTAACTTCGCGATTAGATTCAGTGGCGGGTGTTGTGGTTTCGTTTGAATTTATTATTTTACGCTATTCTATTTGTAATGGTGTTTTATTTAAGGTGATTTTAGTGAATCGTGTCAGACCGGTTAGGATAGTGGTATTCAAAGGTAAATTTTGTAATATATATGCACATGCAACATTCTGGCTAGTTACGTTTTAGGACGTAGGGAGATTGCGTAAATCAGGTTTAAATATACCTGTATAGGTTATATAGATTATGACCAACACACCATTTTAATAAACCCTTAAGAAAATATTCCTAATTGATTTCGGTGAAAGGTGGACCCCTGACCGCATCATTTGGAATAAAACAATTTCTGTAGGTATATCAATAGATAGCCACAGAAATGTAAACCATAACATATACACTATACACTCACAATTAAAAGCATACACTTATGCCTTTAGGGAGGACAAAAGAATATCTTTTGAACTCCAACATAACACTACGAGATTAAATTGATAAATCTGTCTGAAGATGTATATTTTGTACAGATTAGAAAACGGGGACTCCTAGGGACAAATAATAAATTTGTAGCTTAAGTACAAATTTATCTGCGTTGGGAGTCACGGGGACTGGCGATGGATAAATATCGTATGGACCGAGGGTCCATACGAATTTAGTGGGGCCAGTTCCACAAACCCCTTCAAAAGGGGTCAATAAAAGTTTGTATTGTTGAAGTTCTAAAATTTAGAAGAAAATATAAAATAATAGATTTCATCTATTGAACAGCACAACAAAATTAAACTATCAAGTAATACATTGATCATAATTTAATAAAAACAATAACACAAACATCAGAACACTTTCATTTTGAATTTTGGCGGGTCTCACAAGCTCGCAAGCGAGGCGCGTGAGCGCGCTGTCGAAGCGTGCACATAGAACACAGAGGGAAACCAGAAGGGTTTAATGACTATAGATGAATGAGCAATTAGTTTAGTAAGTGCTTTAATGATGATATTAGAATTTACTAGAATACATTTAGGAAATGAGAGTTAGTACTCTGAGTTATTACGGTACACAACGGCTTCCTAAAAGGAAGTAATAATTGGGTCCATTTTACAGGAATTATGTGTACGAATTAGCGACACTGTTTCTGACAAACCTAGAGATCACTTGAAAGCTATACGCTGGCCATATTTCGATTCTTTATATTCTAGTTGTTATAGAACTATAGAGTTGATTTTTGATAATCTTGCCTTTAATAACTATAAAAAACAATAGGTATAGGGTAGAGGTTATTACATAATTTAGGATCTACTTAACGGTGCTGCGAAGAGCCATCAAAAGGAATCGATGGTGTCAAGTGGGGCTTTGTCAATTAATCTTAAGCGAGGTCCTTAAGTCCTACAACTCGTTAGCATGATAAGCACTCAGCTTATATCATCCTAACGAGTTGTTTAGACTCCGCCACCTCCGTCTCGCGGCTAAAAAGGTGTCGAGCTAACGATTACCTTGATTGACACTACCGACTCGGCAATCTCTTCTTAAAATAAGCCTCCGAGTCTTACACATCTTTATTTAACTACATGTCTGATGACTTAAAATGTGCCCTTGAGGTTTATGTGCACAGGATACATTATTTTTATATTTTACATGGATGTTACAAATGTTCAGATTTTGCTTTTCATTCGGCCGAAAATACGATGAAAGGTAAGCATGGGATATGTAAAACCTTTCTATAGAGTAAAGTTAAAAGTGAAGGGGTGTTACATATCATGGAGTACGTATAGACTTAAAATGTAGAAAATATTTGGCACTCTACACGCCCAAAGCTCCCGGCACATAATATGAGCGGCGCTCGCGGCGCGGCGGTGTAAATAAATAACTTAATATAAACTTTGCTGCATTTTTAAACAAATTCTCGAGCGAGGTGGGACCGCGCGCCGTCGTCGCGCCGCGGGGCACGCAAATAATTCAACAATTAAAAAATCCTTTTGAAACGACTTCATACAAAGGCACGCGTGTGTTTCAGGGCTTTTGTGCTGTAAAAACGGTGACCCGGCATTAACGTTGAATATTTTTGCGCAAAAGTTTGTTGTTCAGGAATGTCAATGGAGAATCAGCGCTTTTTCATGCAGCTTTTAAACTAATAAAAGAAACACTTTCAACAAAACCCAATTATTGAGTTAGTTACTTTTATATAATGTACTATAATTTTTTTTTATGGAAACTGACACGGTTTGCTACATCACCTACAACATCCGTGATGTCAGCCCGTATCACCTTGGAGAACTAGGTGCCATATCATTGCTTCGCTTCAGTCGTGCCGGCTACACTGAACTGGACCCAAAACACAAACAATTTACATAGCCGTTTCGACCCACATCTCATTCAGTGCGTTGACACCAACCCGGGCGGGTTAAACGATACCGCCTAGTACGGTAAAGAAGCGAAGATACTTACAGCTTTACGTGGAATCCGATCCACAGCCACCCGTCAACGGTCGAACGGTCACCCATCCAAATTCGACAAAACGGCAGTCGACCGATCGCACTACCGAGCTGCCGAAGCTGACGTTCCGTACGCTGACGAGTAGTACCAAAATAAATATTAGATAAATAGTTGTCGAGTTATCAGTGTTTGTAAAAAAATCTGATAAATAAAATACAATAAATAATTCTTTTTCGTCTAAGTATCATTCGTAAATCGGGTGGATAAGTTTCAAAGCCGGTTTATCCAATCATGCATCCAATAAAATATGGAACAAAAAAATTGTTCAACGTTTCTAACACCGTACATTCAAAAGTTCCTTGTCAGCAAGCTCGAAGGCTCCGTTGCCGTACTAGTGATTACCTAAACAGCAGCGAGTAAATAGCGACGGAGGCACTCTGAACACGTAGCGTCCACGTGCGCCGTTGGATGCAAGAAAAATACTTATACACCTCTCCACCAAACTCGGTACTCGGGACACGTCGCCTTGTATGCAGAACATCGCCTGAGCGGCCCTCGGAGGCGGCGGCGGCTGGGCGGCGACGCGGGAGGAGGGCGGGCGGCGGAAAATTTAAGAGTCTCTCATCGATCTAGTCTAGAAGTCTAAATGCTATCTGTGGGCTATATCTACAAGGAATGTCGTCGTAAATTGTATTGTCCTTGGAATTTAGATACTTGGAAATTAGGTTGGTTAAAAATATGACGCGTAGATGGAAAAAGGAGCCAACTCATTGGGCAGGTGAAATCATTATAAATGATGTGGCACACACACGGCGACGCTAAGAATGTTCATCGCTGTCACACTTGGGAACTTGCATGTTAGTACCGATCACGGAGCTTAGGAACCACACATTATCGCGCCTCCCGTCCAAGTAATTTTATGCGCTGGTAACTCATAATAAATATTTCCATTCGGTGTGATCGGTTGAAATATTGCAACGTCGTCGCTTTGTTGTGTCCCAAAGCTCAGTGGTCGGTGGTTGCGAGCCTTCTTATGCAAATTATGGCATTTATAGTTTAGATAAGTTGGGGACGAAGCAAATTGGGTGCAAAATAATTTCTATTGTTTTTAATTCATCGGTGGTGAGTTTCAATCATCTCGATCCACTATTGGACCTATGCCTCTCCCAAGGTACGCCACCACACGCGGTCTTCCGGTCTTCTCATCCATCCACTATAGGGTACCTTTTTAGGTCGTCTGTCCAGGAGTTTCAATGAAGCAGTTCATTCGCCGTGTCTGGGATTTTCATGACACTATACTAGCACTACAAATACCCACTACGGGCCCCTCGCGGGAGAGCACGCGCGGAGGGGCCTTGAACGTGTACAAGTGTTTACCTCATGCATATCACATTCGCAACAAATACAACTCAGTGACGATACCGTCTCGTCCGATCGCTTCCAATAAATACACTTTTAACTCAACAATGCTACTTACTGCTGACGAGTGGATTGGCAGTTGAATATTTATGTTAGAAGGGAGGCGCTTTTTGATTAGTTTTTTACCACGTTTTTTTAGTGTTGTGTTTATGCGTGACCTCTTGCAAGATTCTGCTCTCCTGGTACTCTCGACATTTATCCACATTTTCCCAGTGATGTGTATAGATATGTACATAGAATGACCGAACTTTCTGTACCGTGTGGGGCCGGTACTTTAAAAGAATAACCCCACTGCATCGCTCCCCGTGTATGTCGTAAAAGGCGACTAAGGGATATGACGCCCTTCTTATATTACTAGGTGGCAGAGTTTAACCCGCCCGGGTTGGTACCACCGCACTGAATGAAAGGTCGGTTGAAACAGCTATGTAAATAGTTTGTGTTTTCCGTCCAGTTCAGTGTAGCCGGCACGACCGAAGGGAAGCACTGACGTGGCACCAAGTTCACCCGGTGTTATGGGCTGACATCACGGATGTTGTAGGTGATGTAGCCAACCGTGTCAGTTTCCATAAAAAAAAAAGATAAATATTCTCAATGTCAAGTGACGCGCAGCGCAGTGCAGGGAAACTACATCATTGCCACACATCCCTAGATTAACCAACCAGGGGCGGATGGGACAGGCGTTGCATGTTTCAATTTATAGATAGTTTTCTAGATGTTGGTGTAGAGTAGTAGAGAGACACATATTTTTTCAAACTATTAGCAATTTAAATATTTTTTATGAAATCTGAAACGTTTCGCTATATCACCTGCTACATCCGTAATGTGAGCCCATAACACCTTGGTTAACTAGGTGCCATGTCAGTGGTTTCCTTCTCTCGTCAAATACACTGAACTAGACGGAAAACACGAACTATTGTAATAGCCGTTTCAAACGAACTTTCGTAAAAACATACCTATCTAAGTTGTCCAATTTCTTACATTGAATCAGCTGTTGAGCTTGTGCGTAAGTAAGTAGAGCATGCGGTCGCATCTAGTTATGGTGACACTCGGTATGGTGCTAATCAAAATGTAAAAATTCTTACATTCTTCATCGAAACTTATGTCATTTCTGTATATCCGTGTACCCCTCTCACCTTGTTCGTTTCACTAATAGGTTTCATGTTTCTAGTCCTGGTTTTCCTTTTAGCTAATTGCTCCACAACAACCGCCACGGGATCAGTTGGAATTCTCATGTAAAATGAATCGGTTAAGGAACGGTTTATGAAAGTGGATATGATATTAGGAAGGCAGAGGGAATATGAGCAACGTATGGACAATAAAAGAGCCTCCAGTGTACAATATATTGATGTATGTTTGTGTATATTTATATGAGGATATTATATAAAATCCAAGCGGAGTTGATCGCTTCCGAGCTGCTTGCAATTTGCAATAAAACAATATGGCTGGCCGCAATCCGCCTGCGTCGGATATCAGCCTCGTGCTCTGCTCTTCCGCCTCGCCTCCACCGCGGCCCCCAGCCGCAGTAATGCGAGCAGTAATATCATATTGTAGCAAACCTACTTTATTCACCCTCTACTACGAGTACATGCAACGTCTCTCACTAGTTCATTCTGCTCCCACATTCGTACAAGTCCGTACCTACATAGAGTACACAGGTTTGTATTTACATATACTTGTGATGAACTTTATGTTACGGATAAAACATTAATGTAAAAATTCACTATGTGTTTTCCAAGTTGTTCAAGCCATGTGAGATTTTATAAAATATTTAATTTCAAAAAGTCTAATAAGGCGGATTTGTTATTTTTAGCTCCTACTTTAAATATATTGTTAAAAAAGCCGCCAAATGAGTCGGGCTCTCGCACCGAGAGTTAGTTCCACCACACAATATACATATTGTGTTATTTGTTTACCAAAATAAGTGTTTTCGAAAATAACGAAACGCTAAATAAAAACTTCAGCAATGGTTTGACTGTCAGGCAGTGGCGGCTGGTGACCTATGGGACTGGGTGTGCGCTAGCTACTTAGTACTATACCCAAACGTGAATCTAATGGATACCGCGGTCTTGACTTATTTGCAAAAATTATGTACCCACCCAGCGTCCTAATTGCTCGAAGAACCAAAGCGACACTTCACTGCGCGCGCAGTGGCCACGAGCGAGCCGCGCCTCGCGCGCAGTGGCCGGCGCAGCGCGCGCGCCCGCCCGGCCAGACAGCGTGCGGTACTGATAATAATGTTTGTGTCGCGTCGGTGTCGCGTCCTTGCCGCGCCGGGCAATGAAGAAAACTTCACAATGTAGGTACATGTTAACTGACGAAAAGTCGTTCAAACTGCTAAAAAACGGATTTGCAAAACATCCCGGCGCGGCGATTGTCGGTCGACCGACGCGTCACGCGACGACGGGTCTCGCCCCGAACTGAGAAGGCGCGGCGCGCCAAACAACGCCTGCCTAGCTCTTTGGGTGATTCCATTTTTTGACTTTAACTAAAGTAGCGAAATATTTTCGTAACGCATTAATGTTTGTCGTAACATTCGAATTTTTTATAAATTACCATTCGAATATGGTATCAAATCGATATTCGAATAATTCAAATATTCAATTGCAAACTCGATCTGTTATATATAAGAAACAACCCATATTCCAAAAATGGACTCGCCTGTCGAGTCGTGCAACAGCGTATAATAGCCGGGCGCGACCGCGCGACCGATCTCGGCGGCTCGCCGCCGCAGCGGCGGAGCTGCGCAGAAACGAAAATTAGGTCGGATTGGTGGTAAAGTATGAGGCAGAGAGAGGCAAAGGGGGGACGGGCTACCCCCGCCGTTCTCACAGTCCCGCAGTCATAGTTATATCTCTCTCGCGCCTGCTGTGTGCTCATATTGCTTCTCTCTCGCACAGCGCTCGTCACTGTTCTCCCTCGCACCCGCACCTTCCTCGTATAGTATATCCTTCGCACCAGCATGTTCGTCAGTGCGCTCACTTGCACACCTGCAGTATGTGCCAGTGTCTCCCTCGCACTCTGTTTGTTTGTACAGGTGACAACGGAATTTCGAAAAATAATAAACTGTATTTATTATTTTGCGATTTATTATTTTTAAAAGTATTTTTTTCTTTTCAACGTTTTTATTTATGAATGTGTAACCAATCTGTTAAAGTGTTATATTATGTAATTAGAGACTGGGTGGGACTGGGAATCCAACGAAAATGCGTGCTCAAGTCACAGTACCTATGGTGAAATGGAAGGCGTGTCACCATTTTTGCAGGTTATGGCGATCACCATACTGATTCGTGGTGGTGATTTTTACGTTTTCGACTTAACCAGAATATAAGTATTAATTTAATAAAAAAAAAATTATAAAACGTAACTTTAGGGCGATTTTGTGTTTTTGTTAAGTGTACATGCGGCGGAGGCGATCCGCCGAGATCCGTCCCGGCTATTTATTATACATACATGTAGGTACTTAGCGCTTGTGTGTATCTTCGACCCAGAGTTTGGATCGCCCCCGCCGCGCCCGCGCGCTCCCACCCGCACGTGCCCACGGTCGGGTTCACGATCTCGGCTTACTTCGGCTCATCGTCGGCTGGCTCGGTCGCGACGTGTCGCACGCGCGTCTATCCACAATATACTGTCCTTCTTTTTCCGTCGTGTGTCACACGCAGAACGCAACCTTGTTCCACACATAATCGTATGAAGAGTGTTTTGTTTCACGCGGCGGGGCAGCGGCGTTAGACATTTTCTCATAGTATCAATACAAGAGACGTTCGCGGTGTTTTCTAATGCACTCGGCGGCGGCGAGCTCGGCGGCGATACGTAGTATGTAGTACGTATTACGTACAGCAAAATCGTGCCTTGTTGTCTAGGAAATAGGAACGAATTCAGTTTGATATTTTTACTTCGATCGGTGATATTCATGGAAATGTTTAATATTTTAATTTGTTTATTTCTTTCGGGTGAAGGCGCTGTTTTGTGGTAGTGCGGCGCACGAGTGCACTTAAGGGCCAGCCGCCACTGCTGTCAGGCAAATCATTCCTTCTTGTAGTTAAAACATAAAAAACAATTAAACAATTATTAGATTGTCGCAGAAATCTGCAGTTTTCCTGTAATCTATGGGTTAATATCTACTAACCCTATTAAAATCAAAATTTTTGAGAAGCCTAGGAGAATAGGGGGCAACGGTCAGTTATTGCACATTTTTAGCTATATCATTAGGACCACTAAGCTTAAAAATCTATATTATATTTTAATTCTTAGACTTAGTTTTTTCAAAGGATACCCAGATATGACACGATATGTTACTTGTTTTTTATTATTACCAAACTGACCCTCCATATCAATCTAAAATAATGTTTTATGTAGTTATCGATATAATATGTGCATGTCATCAAGATCTACCATTATGTAAAATTTCAGGTTTCTACGTTAATTTGTGTTCGAGAAAAACCTCTGACAGACGGACGGACACGGGAGTGATCTTATAAGTGTTCTGTTTTTACCTTTTAAGTTACGGAACCCTAAAAAAGAGAAGGTTTAAACTTGTGGAAGCCGCAAATCATATGAGTTAAAAGAACACGCTTCGCATTCAAATGTTAGGTTAGAGTGAAACCAAAATAAAAAGCACCGTCTTGTGGGTTTCTTGTTCTGAGGTCGTACCGCGGGTAAAACTGGAGCGAGTTAACGCAGAGTTGCGCTATTTATCATGTTAACGCACAACATGAAGAGTTAAGATTGCTTCCTCGCCGCGGCGCGCCGCCCGCCCTAGTGCCGCGCCAGCTAGGGCGCCGCCGCCCCCCCCCCCCCCCCCCCCCGCACGATAGAGCTGCTAGAAACTTTTACCCCATTTTAATATATGTTTTCATTTAGAAAGGTCTTCCTGGGGGATGATAGATCAACGCCAATTTATTCTCTTTGGCATGTTTCATACCCTCTTCATCCAGATGTCTATTATGTAAAGGAGAGCACGCACAAATAGAGTTATCGGCAGTGGATATTGATTATTATTTTGATCAAATAATAATAATAAAATAAAAATAATAAATAAATAATAAAAAAATTATATAAAATATTAATAATTAAATTAATAAATAAATACCCATGCCGAGTATTTCATTGCCAAAATGTACTTAAGATTTCGTGGACATAATTATTTCAAAACTTTTTCTACTTTACAAACTTTCGTTTATTTCCTATTAGTCCAGTAAATAGAGGGAGTTACCTTACAAACGGTCCGGTAGTTCTAAATTTTTTATATGTTGTCTAGGATGGTTAGAAGTATTTAAAATATAAAATGCACAATTGCCCCCCCCTTCGCGCCCGCCGCCATATTGAAAAAACCATTTATAATTTTTAAATTTAATTTAATTATCTACAACAATGAGTAATATCTTTTATAGCTAAAATGCACGGAAATGAAGATATAAGCAAAAATCTGAAGAAAGTGCCGATTTTTTTTGGTTTTTTCAATATGGCGGCGGGCGCGGAGGGGGGGCAATTGTGCATTTTATATTTTAAATACTTCTAACCATCCTAGACAACATATCAAAAATTTAGAACTACCGGACCGTTTGTAAGGTAACCCCCCTCTTTTGGTCTCTATTCACCGGATGGTTTATTTTAAATATGGTCTTTAAAATAGCATTCGAATTTAAGAATACCGGGCTTTCTCAAATTTCGAAGAGAATCTACCGCATCAACATTCTGTCTTGGTAGTACCATTGCAGTCACAACAACGAGTTTATTCAAGAGTGTGTAGAACTTAAACATCAACGATTTATTTCTAAAGATCAGTATCATCGATTCGGTATAGTTCACGGTGAGAAGTGATCGCGCCTCTAGTCGCAATAAATATTGAGTAGTTTCGTGTTGTGGGGCTGTAATTCTTGCATATCGCCGGCAACGCACGGCGGGGGAGGGGGCGGGGGCGGGGCGTCGCGGGACCGAGTGGGGCAGGTGTTCAGATCGCGTGGCCAAGCGTCGATCGTAAATTTAGGCGCAAGTAGACGACAGAAACCGCAGGGGCGTGCATTTCATTTTTCAACCCGTAATGAATTATAATTCAACTGGGTAATCAGAACCGAGCTTTTAATTGTTTTGGAAACGCAAAACTACGGGCTCCACGTGAATCTGGGTCGAAATATTACTTACCGCTGGTATTTCTCATCAAGCATTTCAGCAAGACATTTCATATCGATATTAATAAACCATAGTGCTAAATTAAATATATTCATATTAAATGTGTTGAAAAACAGGTGAAGACGAAATGTTTTCTATTTATTTAATTTCAGAAAAAGATAGTGAAGTTGAGTGACACCTAAACATGTTTTTTGTTAGCTTTTCATAATATATTTGGATCTAATTTAATAATTAGATCCAAATATATTTTGCTCTAAGTAAGAAACCACAGATTAGGAAATAGTTACTTCGTAAGACATATTTCACTGCTTTGATCTTGAATAAAGCCGCTATTTATTAGGGTTTATTAGTTTATTACTTATTACTAAACTTACGCCGTCAGTCCGTCTGTCAGTCTGTCTGTCCGAGGGCTGTATCTCTTGAACCGTAATAGGTAGCCCGTTGACATTTTCACAGAATATGTGTTATTTATAATGTATATATATAATATAACAACAAATAATAAAAATAAGAAAAAGTAAAAAATTCACGGGGGTTCCCATAGAAAAAACTAAAAAAAGTGTATGCGCGCCATCTATCTATCACGTCAGCCTCGGTAGCTCAGTGGTGCGGTCGGTCGACTGTTGTTAAGCAACGCTGAGCGCGGTCAGTACATACTTGGATGGGTGACCGCTCGACCGTTGGAGGCTGACCGTGGTTCGGATCCCACGTTAAACTGTAACCCTTCTTACCTTACTAGGTGGTAGGGTTTATCCCGGCCGGGTTTATACCACCGCATTGAGCGAAACGTCGGTCGAAACGGCTATTTAAATAGTTCGTGTTTTCCTTCCAGTTCAGTGTAGCCGACATGAAATCAAGGGAAGCACTGACATGGCACCTAGTTCACCCGATGTTATGGGCTGACATCACGGATGTTGTAGGTGATGTAGCCAACCGTGTCAGTTTTTATAAAAAAAAATCTACCGAAAAGAGTATGAAGCATTAATCATGAATTTTAACTAATATGAAGTATTTAATAAACACGCCACAGATGACGTGAGTGGCGCTGACCATGACATAACGATACACGGAACCCTCGGTGCGCGAGTTCGACTCGCACGTGGCCGGTTTTTAAAACCTACAATATAAATAAAATAGACTCTAAGGGCTAGCACGCACTGCGGAAAAACCACGCGGACAATATTAGCTGTGCGTGCTAGCCCTAACACCGACTGGGAGTTTCCAAACGCACGTGCGGATCGAGTGACAGAGAAAGGGTTGTGTAAATCGTATTCAATAAAATAAATTGATGTGTGTGTTGCTTTATATATTGCCGTGTAAATGTTTCTCTTAAATTTTTTTTTTTTTATTGTAAAGGATCTGTTTTAAATTGTATTGTTGCAAAAATTATAAATCTAACAAATGTCCCGGTATTTCAAAGGAAATCATGAGCTGAGCCACAGAACATCGAATACCACGCGCGCGTCTCCTAGAGACACCCTGAGCGCGATTTCCCTACAACGCCGTTTAAGCCTGTGGGCGTGGCCTATGACTTACATATGTGTGTTGTGCGTGTGCATTTGTTTTGTGCGTGTGCCTAACTTGTTCCTCTTTGTGTGTAGTGTCGATACTAACACACACACACACACACACATACGAAGCGCTAGCAGCACTGCGGGCAGTTATTGGGTTTCAAATATTATCGCTTAGGGCGTCTCTAGGAGGGGGCGCGCGCGGTATTCGATGCTCTGTGAGCTGAGCCCAAGATGCTCGGTGGCACAAGATAACAAAATTTATATTTTGAAGTAAATTTAACAACGAGACATTTTGTGGATTTCCAACACTTTTCGAAGGGATCAAACACACGACGCGGACGACGCGAAACGACGGCATGGCAGTGAGCGTGCGTCTACGCGACAGGATTGCTCGCGTGCGCGCGAGGCAGCAGGCAGCCCATTGATACGTTGCCTACCCGAGTGAACGCCTGTGCGTGCGTAGGTATTTATCTCACGCCTTTCAGGACGGGTGTGGAAAGCTAGATAATCGTATTATTAATAAAACTCTGGAACGCTCTCCCTGCCCATATATTTCCTTCCAAGTACAGCGCATTCAATAAAAAACATCATATCAAATATATGTATAAGCAATTGGTGATATATATACCTAACGACTTAGTAGAACTATACATACATACATACAACGTTCTATTTCAATTGTTTCACTGCATTTTACAATAAATACACATTTCAGGAAGCCTTACTCTTAAAAATACATTTTTATTTTCACAGTCGTCTTTTTCATGACATCCCTGACCTATGATAGGTGTTTCATATTCCGCTTTACTAGTGAAAGATCAAAGAGTTTGGTCATACGGGCACAGTTTTTGCGATTTCCGTAGGAAACTCTTAAAAAAAGATTTTCAGGAGAGGAAGCCAAATATGAGATTCACGACGATATCGTAAACGAGGCATTCTCACCTGTATATAAAAGACCTTAGATGTGACAAATTTACTTAATGTCCAAAAAATGCTAAGTAAATAGTCTCTAATACATAATAGAATGGCGAAAATTTTATCAGTTTCCTCAGGACAGCGGTTTCGTCGGAGCCGTTTTGAGCCGTGTTTCCGGAGAATATGGCGCGAATTGCATTGAGTGGGGACGTCCCTATAAAGCGTGCCCGTGAAAATATTAATACGGGCATTTTCGTGGCGCATGTCGGGGACACTTGCGTGGTTTTTTTCTTTTTTTAATTTATTGCCACCGTCTCCACTGGCATACTCTCGGCCGCCTGCGTATTTTATTTCTCGCCAGTAAGAGACCAACTATTCAATATTTTTCACATGATCGCTTAAAGATGTTTTATTTTTTTAACGTTTGGGCCTATGTTTATTTATTTCACTGTTTAAATATGAAGAACGTTCAATTACATGCAAATGGGATTCAACGTTTGCTCTAGAGTAGGCTGTGTACAACATCTGACTTCTAAGAGGACATAAAATCAACGAAATCGCGCATTATAGTGCCTTTTTTACCGATAAATAAGAGTACAGGCGACCAATATCAGACAAATTGTGCAGGTAACAAAGTTTTCAACCTCCGCAACCGGAAGCTTTGTTCTGTAGCCGACCACCACACCTCCCGCGAAGCCTCCACCGCCCGCGCGGCGCGTCCGCGCTCCACGCCGGCGGTGCGGCGGCGGCGGCGGCGGTCACGCCGGCCGGATGCGCGTATAATGCTGCCCTCTATTTGGAAGTATGTTTATTAAATTATTGTGCGAGTTTATTAGGGTGGAACTTTACACAGAGGTGCTCACGTGAACGCTTTCCGCAAATTTAATTTTTATTGGAAGTTTTGTTGTCGAGGTTACTAATTTCGTACTGGCCGGCTTTTATGGCTCTACTTTTTTGTATATGCCTACAATGTACGCACCAAATGCTAAATTTTGCCTAGAATAACGGAATGAGCCTACAAGCGTAAGTCTGAAAAGTTAGTTTCGTTTTAATTCTCTCTTGACGTTTTATTTTTAAAGTGTTTTTATTAAACTTATTGTGCTTATGTCAACATTCTGACGGGAAGAACCTAAATAAATAAGGGCAGCGGCAAAGCGATTAACGCTAATGGCCACTCTATATAAATTCTACGTGTAAGTAAATTATTCGATGAGTTCAATTAGTTTGTGAATGAAAGAAAATAATTTCTAACTACTGGAAAAAGTGAAGATGGTAAATTATATATTTTTTCAAGGTAGGAATATGAAATCGTAAATTAATAAATTGTTCTGTGAAGAATTTCTAGCTACTTGTACAGAGTGTTCGAAACACTCGAGCGTCAAATTAAACGGCGTATTCTCTTCGTCATTCTAAATAACACAATGCAAAATAATAAAATTAAAAATATATCTTAAATATATCTTAATGCTATATTATGCATAATTTTGCATTATCAGTAAAAACTATTTGCAACGAATTCAAATTTACATACACACCACACGCCGTATCCCGACAATCGGGTTAAGCAGAGTAATCGGTGTTGTGCTACAAGTATTCTGGTAAATTACAGCACAACACCGACCACCACGTTTAGCAAAATATTCGGACAAGATAACTCCTCAGATCAGGCAGCAAGTAAGGCATGAAGGCCCACCTGCTGCATGACTCGGTGGAAACACGGTGCCAAGGTGAGAGTTGGCTAACCTGTCGACCTTGTGCACGGCATCTTGTCCTTATCCCTTAGTCGCCTTTTACGACATACACGGGGAGAGATGCAGTGGGGGTATTCACAGTACTACCGGCCCCACAAAGTTTACGTAAAACATAAAACAACAAATCCCTAAAAATATTTAAATTTTAAACTTTCTAACAATTTTTTCGTTAAATGAATGTATTGTTTTTGGTGATGAATAGTTAGATATAGAAATGTATTTTTGTATATTATAGAAGTTTTACCTCGGTGCTCAGAGTAAAATTTTAAAATGGATGCGTAACTGGATCGAATACCCTGTATATGAACAACAATCACCTGTAGGTACTCAATTATATCTGTTTCGCCGCATCGGCTTCCGACGATAATCGTTTTCGCTCGAGGAAAGCCTACAACTAGAAGAATTTAATCAAAATATAAACTTCGACTGTCGAGATTTGGAAAAGAACAAGTAAGTATAATAAGGTTAAAGCTCCATATTACAGAAAAAAAGGATAAGCTCGTTCGAGTTTATCGTACGCCGTTAAATTGAAAAAGTTACCGAGACCACACTTTCCGCCGATTTATGTATACCGGAGCCTTGCGATATCAAAAAACTTTATCGCAACGCCAACGCGCTGACGACAAATACGAGTAGAGAGAAGCAAAGCGGAAATTTTAATAATATCCTCGCCCAAGAGAGGAACAATTTCGAATGTGTTTCGAAATAAATAACACTTTAAAAATATTTACGTCGCAATCTCTATTATTTTAAGCGGATTCGCTCGCAATTCGTAATTTCGCTGCGAGTTATTCGCGCTTTTTTGCATATCTGTACTAGAGATTTGCAGATATTTTAACTGCATACACAGGTGTTTTAACTCTAGCTACATTCAAGTCTCAATGTTTTTATTGGACAACTTGTTCCACCACAACACAAAATATATAAATATATAAGTAGTTAATTGCCAATTGCCAAAAACCTAAATAGCATCGTGTTTTAGCTATCACCCACGCCATTTATCACAGTCTTACACAGAATTTCTATTGCAATAATCGACTTAAATTCCAACTTCAAGGAGGACTATTCATAAATCAGTTCCAACGAAATATGGTCACGTTAGGTTCGTATAAAAATGTGCAGAATAAATTCATAGCCAGAATAAAAGCGATGGCTCGTCGGATCGCGGACCGTCGTCGTCGCGTCGTCGTCGTCGCCGGCCGAGGGATCCGCTTTATGAAATACTTGCCGCTCCAGTGCCCCCGCCACCACGATATGTCGAGCAAACTATGTCCTTTCAGAAGACAATCTAACCACGAGTGTAATATGAGAGAAATAAGAAATTATCTGAAAGGTTATTCAAAATATGCATAGCATACTTATTAAATACATATAGCACAAACAATAAATTTTTAAAAAAAAAAACTGACACCACAATCTCCAGAGCAGAGAGGGCGGCGCTCCCTCGCTAGTTGGTTACGGCGACCCAGCGCTACCCAACGTGTGTTGAAATAACTTTTCAAGTGTAATGTTCTCAGCCTAAATATTTTAAGTACCTACCCATTAGAGAAATCACTGATACCTTTTCATTTCCTTTGTGAATGAATTTTGAATTAAAATTTAAAACGTCCCTAGCCCATTTACCTATTTTATTTCCAGTGAAATATGATTCAGTTTTACGTAGAGAAACCTTTGCCGATCCGATCCGTTTGTATCCTTTGTAAAAAATTTCATAAAAGGAATAATTACTTCTCGTATGACTAAACCCCGCAGAGAAAATGTTATACCTCTTTCATAGTCGTAGGTCACAATTTACCCATATTCCCCGAAGGCGATTTGAAAAGTTTAAATATATTTCGCCAATCTTATAATTACGTGATACCAGTTTTAGGATTATCATCTTTGTTTACTCTTTAACTCATATACTATCGCAGCTTTCTCAATAGGGTAAGCAGACCGAATGTAAAGGAGAAGACGAAGACATCTGCAGTCGACCGCACACTCTTTGACATCTAACAAGTCTGCACCGCTCTTGCGTCCAATCACGAATAAACCTGAGCAAGCGACGTAAGCCTTGTGATGAAACGTCCGCCATTTTACACATTACGACAGCGGGAACAGGTGCTCGCTGCCGTTATGCAGAAGAGAAAAATTTTAAGCGGCTTATTGAGTACTAACGCTGTAATTTTTAACCCGGGAAGTTTGTGAAGGTGCTTCGTTTAATTCATTTCTGAAGTATATGAATTTTATAACAGAATAAAATGTTGCAGGTAACTAACGCAAAGGTCATTCCCACGACCTACAGAAATTAATTGATGTCGGATGTTTCGACATTATCTTTCGTTTACGAATATATGGGTCGCATTACCATAAATAATGGGAATTAGACAGAAAATGAAATTCTGTATCTTAGAAAAAAATAATTACTGAGGTTTATTTCAACTTGATTAATATCTACAGGTGCAATCGTACTATCTCACTTAGTATCCAGAATCTACGGAAATAAAATAGTGTAGAGAATTTCGATAAATTAATTGTTCATGATGGATAAAATAAAATTCTGTATTTGTAAAAAAAAAAGGATTAATTTATTTATTTATAAGATTTATTCTATCCCATCAAGTCTAGTACGCTAGTACATAATACCTCTTTGTACGCATGGTGTTTTTAATACAATTCCGTCATTTAAATTCTGTGAATTTGTTCTTTGCAATAAATATCTTCAACTTTTAAATCACTTGTTATATTTTATTCCCGTGGTTTTTTTAAATAATTTTTACTTAAAATGAAAAGTGGTTATTAATTTAAAAGTAATTTTGTTTCTGTCACAATCCGACCCAATTTGTGAAGGCAAACCTTCACAAATTGGGTCGGATTGTGCCCAATGACCTTTAGTAACGAAACCTTGAATTTGATGGAAATCTTAGCATATTAATTTATTATCAAGCGTAAAATATAGGATATTCTAAATGTATTTTAACACTGTAAACGGTGTCTATTGTGAGCTAGACACAACGTATTGTAATCGAAAACGTTAAAAAAACCCTGCGAAGTTTCTTGCCGGCTCTTCTTTGTGTGTGTAATCGAACCGAATTGCAAAAACAAAATTGGACAAATTCAAGCGTAATGTACAGTTCGATTAGTCTAAGGAGAGAATCGCGTATGTAGTGGTGTGTACGTGAGCCCAAAGTATAGTGCATTCGCGTTCATAATGCCGTTGCATTTTTCGATGTTTTCATAAATATTTGTATCAATGTTTTATATAAGTTATGGACCAAGTGATTAATGAGGGCATTATATATATAATGCCCAGGCATTATGAATAATGACACGTCAAATCGGGCCAAATGATTAATTATTACCTAAACTTCATTATTTATCATAGTGTCTGGTCATTATGAATACTGCTACGCTATCGTCGGGCAATTTGATAATTTAGGTACATTCAGCAAGGCGCGGGCGCGGGCGCGGGGATAGACCATGTCTATGTTTATTGGACCTAGTTCGTAGGTATGAGGTTGACAGGAAAGTGGTATGGGTGAATGTTTTGGTGGTTTAAAAAAAAATAACCAGGGTTAACTTATAGAAGATGCGTCGCGTAGCGTTAACCCTAACCTAATGTTGAGGCGGCGCAGGTTTTAACATGAGGGCTATTCGTAGGTTTCATTGTCGGACATTAAAAGAATCTTAAATAAAACACGTATTTTTATTATCCTGCCCAATACGAGATAGACATTATTCATAAAGCCCGGGCAATTTAATTATTTCAACAGTAATCATCATATTGCCCTCTCTGGGCATTTTTCAAAATGACCGGGCATTATGTATAATGTCCTATTAATCACTTGGTCCATAACATATATATAAGTATAGTAATGCAATATTATTTGTTATTACATCGAAATTACGACTAAAGTTCACTGTAAAAACAAAATAAGTACTTATATAATGTTGCTATGTTAACTCTGAATTTTTAGGTGAACAATTTACGACCGCATTGTCAATATTAAGAAACATGGACTGTAAAATGAGATATTTTCAATCAATAAAATAACTTTTATATTTAACACTTTTTACTAGAAAAATTCACAGATTTCATGCCTTACACGACTATCGAGCACATCGAAAATGAATCTACGGAATTCGAAAAAATATTGTCGCTGAGCGACACGAGAAAGTCGGGATAAGGAAAAGGTTAGTTGGGTTCTGATGATGGAGCCGGAAGGAAGCCATAGGAACTCCTAAACTACACATTATAAGCCCATCGTGTTTGGGCTCGTTGGATTTGTCTTCGCAAGTACTCTAGCCATATGTTATTTCCAAGATCCTGATGATGGAGCCGGAAGGAAGCCATAGGAACTCCTAAACTACACAAAATCAAAAATTCGGAGAAAACTAAATTTTTTTTTCACTATTTCGGCCATAACTTTTTTCGTTTTTACTTTCTCGAATAATTCTTTTTGCACCTTACAGCTCTCATAAATACGCGTATTTTGAGCTTTTTTTGAATATCATATCTTCACAACTCTCCGAGATATAAGGGGATCGCACTTTTTCGTGAAATCGGGGCCTATACTGGAACGAACCAAAAGACATTTTCAATGTCAAAAGCAGGAGCGTGTGTGCATCTTATAAAAGTAACACTGCTATACGCTTATCAGAAACCGGTTTGGTCACGCAGTCGACTGTCCGTCGATTTCGTATCGTCACCGCCTCGTAAGGGGCAAGGGAAGTCAGTTTTTTACTGAAAGAGATATTACATATTAGATTCTTCATCCCCCAAATAATAGTTTTTTTGCAATTATGTATTTTTTTTTTTTTATGGAAACTGACACGGTTGGCTACATCACCTACAACGTCCGTGATGTCAGCCCATAACACCGGATGAACTAGGTGCCATGTCAGCGCTTCCCCCTTTGATCGTGCCGGCTACACTGAACTGGTCGGAAAACACAAATTATTTACATAGCCGTTTCGACCGACGTTTCATTCAGTGCGGTGGTACCAACCCGGGCGGGTTAAACCCTACCACCAAGTAAGATTTGGAGGGAAGGGACCTACAGTTTTACGAGGAATCCGAACCTCGGTCAGCCTCCAACGGTCAGCGGTCACCCATCCAAGTACTGACCGCACCCAGCGTTGCTTAACATTCAATAGCGACAGTTGACTGTCTGCACCACTGAGCTATCGAGGCTGACAGATGTATCTTAAATTCATTGTAAATTTTACAATTTTATTACGTGTACTAGCTTTTTCCCGCGGCTTTAAAAAGAAAAATGTAAGTATTAAGTAGGATTTGTATGAGATGAGAGCCACATCTTAGCGTTACCGGAACTGGATTTTATTTAGCCTATCCTGTGTCTCGTTTCTAAACAAACGAATTCGGATGATCGATTTAAGAGTTGTGGAGGAACATACATACCTACATACAGAACATATTTCTAAAAATCGTCAATTTAGTTTTAGTATCATGCATAGTCTACAAACGCAGTATCTCATAAAACAAAGTAACTTACCCCAAGACCATCCCTTACACCTTATTAGTACTGATAGATTATTACTGATTATTATTAGTACTAATAGTTACGGCATAACTACTTAATTTTCATCCAATACACGATAAATATGTCTATCCGCTGCCGGTGTGCGCGAACGCAACACCCATCGCGACCGTTGTGGCGCCACAACAAATTGAAATTGATACAATCAGCCGCTGTAGCGCTGAGGCGCGCGGCGACGAATCAGCGCTCGGCGGCGGCGCGGTGGCGGCGGCGGCGTCGGCGGCGGCGTCGGCGGCGGCGGCGCGGTGGCCGGATATTACAAGCTTCAAACCTAATCAGAACTCTGTCGACTGCTAACCGATGATGATGTACTGAACACGACCAGTAACATGTTACCTTACCGCATGCCGGGGACGATTTCAGCGGTGTGGCAGGCAAATGTACATACATACATACCACAAACTGTATCCTGATAATCGAAGTAAGCAGAGTAATAGGTGTTCAGCTGCAAGTATTATTGCAAATCACAGCAAAACACCTACCACCACGTTTAACAATGTAAAAGGACAAGATAACTATCAAGCTGCTGCATGATTCGGTGGAAGGACCGTGAAAAGATGAGAGGTGGCTAACCTGTCGCCCTTTAACACGGCACCTGGTCCTTATCCCTTAGTCGCCTTTTACGACATGCACGGGGAGAGATGCAGTGGGGCAATTATTTTTAAGTACCGACCCGCTTCAAATGGCAATCAATGTACCTAAGTATAAAAAATTATATAATTACGTGAATTTCACGTTGAATTTAATTCAATTGCTTTAAATTACAGAAAAAGAGTGACCGACGCAGCCTAGTGGCAAGACGTCAGCCCCTCATGCAAAACAATTGAGTGTACCTATGTACAAAACGTAACATTTGGCAATTGAGAGCATAATACTCGTCGTTCAGATGACACTTCCCAGAAAGCCGCGGCCTCCGCCGGCCGCCGTTCTGCCGTGGTCGCTCGGTGGGATTCATTGAGAACCAAGGCTGATTAAGGTAGCAGGATTCGAGAAAGGTTTTGAATAGGGTACGAGTTCGTAGGAATTCTCACGGAACATTCACTATAAAAATATTTTCAGTTGGTATGTGTAATTCACAACTTGGGCATGCAGTTAATACAAAAGTGCACTACACTAAGCGCGTCTTGCACCAACACGAGTTTAAAGTTAAGTAGCGAGTTATGGATTTAAACGCGGTTCACACATACAACGGGTGCTAGTTTAACGAGTTAAACTGGTTTATATATTAAATTTGTGTTGGTGCAAGTGGGCCTAAGGCTCACTTGCACCAACACGAGTTTAAAGTTAAGTAGCGAGTTATGGATTTAAACGCGGTTCACACGTACAACGGGTGCTAGTTTAACGAGTTAAACTGGTTTATATATTAAATTTGTGTTGGTGCAAGTGGGCCTACCAGTATGTAGGCCACTCGAATAGGTACAATTATTAACCTTTTCATATCGATTAGCGTATTTATAAGTTTCCACGCGACAAAAAAAGTAATCAAAAATATATTACGGTACTTAATCCATAAAATGGTTTTAATGGACTCTATCCAAATATCCTAAGTATATTGACGAGTGTGACCTTCGTGGCTAGAGTTGTCCCCGCGGTTCGTCACCCCCGCCCCACCGAAATGACATCAAAGGGGACGCGGTCTTTAAATATAAAGGTCGCTTCGAAAAAATCATATTCCAATAGCGAAGTTAATGAATGATGGCGACGTACAGGTTTAGCTTTTAGCCGTCGGGGTACCCCCAAAGAGGAGCGTGGGAGCCGCCAGGTGGGGGCGTTTAGCCGACGTTGAATGCCAATGGAAATAATTCGAGGGGCGAAGAAACGGGACCGCGACACAGTTATGCGGCGTGTAGTTCACACTCATTCCACAGTTTCGTGGCGGTAATTATGTATGTAATTTGACCCATTAAGTATTAAGAAGTCCTACAGAAACTTTTACAACTTAGCTGCCAGTCTACTGAATACTTAAGAAGTCAGTCTACATGTTGAACTTCTTAACAAAAGTGGAAAACAGATACGACAGTATAGAAAGTATTCGTACAGTCACGTCGTCGTCGGTGCGAAAAGGGCAAATATATAGCTCGAACTAGCGATGTTTTAACGAAGCTAGTTTCCTTTGAAACTTAAAGAGGTACAACTTATCGAATACCTGACAACTATGTATTTTGGCGAACTCATTTCAACATACAATTTTCTCGATGAACCTTTACATTTTATAGCATTGTTAGTGTACTCACAGGTTCCTAACTTGTTATATTATTCTTCGGAATGACAGGTAAATAAATGCATATAAAATCTTCTGCTCATAAGTGCGCATTTGCTTTTTAAAACTCAGACATCCTACCAAAATTAAAATGAAAATGAAAATGAATAACTTTTATTAATGAAAATGAAAATCAATAACTTTACTAGGGGCGGCCGGCTCGGGGAACACGGCCGCCGATCGCTGTTCTGTACATCCTACGCATTGCATGAGCCACAACTTAATGAGAATGCGAGGGTTCTATATTGTATTTCCACTTTCATTGCCGACTGTAGAATGCAACCGTCTCGTTTCAACATCGGCGCACTTCGTCGGTCCCTGCAGAGCTCGAGGTGTCGGAGTGCGCAAAAATAAATATAAAGTTAGTAATGTCGGTGTCTAAGAAGTGCCGAGTATATAGATCTCTGTCTCACTGTACGCGCAAGCATATAATAATGTATCGTGTGGTAAGTGATACTGAAACCGGTTAACCATAACCACATGGAAGCATAGTGTTGGGGGCGGCAACACTGTTTGGTAGCCTATGCAGGTTTTCAAACTTAAAGGTAAATTCATAGAACGCAAAAACAAAATAAACATTTCACTGACAAATTATTTTTGTTACGATATCGTATCCCTACTTTGGGAATGCGAAATTATTAAAATAAATAACTAAACAAATATACATAATGCATTATTTTACGAAAAAGAGGGGAATAAAGGGGGTGATAGATAAAATTGTATGGAATTTAAATACACTTCTGAGTGGGGGCTAGAATAGAATGGGGAGCAGATAGAAGAGTGCTTGGCACAATTTGTGGGATAGAGATTAAAGTGTATAGTGTCCTCTCGCTCTCGGTCCGCTGAGAGAATGGTCCGTCACAATATTTGTTTTGTTTGCTTTTAAATGCGATTTGTACGATCATTCCAGGAACGAGTTAAACTAACGATGACGGCTTCCTAGTAGGCAGCCATTCACATAACTGGCAACATTCGTTACGTTGGAAAATCACAACGAATATAGTCAAAGCAAACAATGCTATTTTTAGGGTTCCGTACCTCAAAAGAAAAAAAACGGAGCCATAATACGATCACTTCGTTGTCCGTCTGTCTGTCTGTCTGTCTGTCAAGACCGTTTTTCCCAGGAACAGGTAGAGGTAGCAAGTTGAAATTAATACCAAGTACTAAGGTCTACGGTTCCTCGGGGGTGTAAAAAATTTAAGCTTTTAAGTCAAAGCAATCACAAGATCCGTCTTTTACATATGTCACATATTTTGCTACTGGCAAATCAAATCAAAACCTATAGGTAGTGTACTTCTCGTTAATCTAGAATCATGAAATTTGGGAAGAAGCAAGGCCTCACAGCGCAAGTAAAGGAAACAATCCGAAAATTGTAAACTTGAGTTATTTATATGACATCAAAAAAATGTTGTATGTTTTCACGAACGGGTCAAGATACTAAATTGAAATTAATGTAAAATACTAAGGTATGCGATCCCTTCGAGGTATAGAAAATGCAAGCTCCTAAATCAACACAATCAAAAGATACGGCCATTTTTGTTAAATTTTAATACTCGCAAACTCACTCAAATCAAATCAAAACCTATAATGTACTTCCCATTGGCCTAGCTAGAGTAATGAAATTTGGCAAGAAGCAAGGTCTCACAGCACAAGTAAAGGAAAGATCCGAAACTTGTAAATTTGTAGTTATGTTATTTATAAACAAATTATATTTTTGTATGTATATTTCAATTATACGAATGCCTGACAGGCAAACCAATGGTGTAGTTTTTATTTAGGAGTTTCGTGATCTTCCAAACACAATTATTTTTGTACATATATAATACAAATATATTGTACGGAACCCTCGGTGCGCGAGGCCAACTCGCACTTGGCGGCTTTTTTTTCAAAGTTTTCCTTTTTGTAATCTGCGTTCGTGTAAATGATGGTGTGTGCTCATACATAAAACAAATACGTAGGTAGACGAACCTCGTGTTATTGACAAGAATTGATTATATTGTACGGTAATCAATAGCGTAGTATATACATACGTAGTGTTAAAACTTTGAGGCAACTATAAATAAAAGGCTAGTTCAGAATATTTGCTTGACCTTTTACTTCGTACTATAAATCTGCACTAAATCGATATTATCTGAAATTGTGCCGGTCACAATTCGTCAACCGAGAATAAATAGCTCTTGAAACTAATTTAGGATTTTTAATCCACTACTAAATAAATAACTCCCACATGCAGAACTTAATTTTGTAAAATAACATATTTTTAGTAAATATGTAGTAGGTAGTGATTTTTTTTATATTTTTACGATATACTTCAGAAAAAAAATCTATATCAATTTTACTTACAGTTATTGGTGAGCAGGAAGCCGGTGGAGACGCCGAGTAGCACGAGGAAGAAGAGCAGCAGCACGATGATGAGGGCGGGGCGGCAGTAGTGGATCCAGCAGTAGTCCTCCGAGTTGGCGCCCGCGTCCGCGCCCGCGCCCGCCCACGCACAGCACTCAGCGCATGCGCCGCCCCCGCCGGCGGGGCCGGGGCCGGCGCCCGCCGCTCGCACCACGGCGCTGTTGCCCTGCTGGTTCACCACGACACCCTGCGCCTGCGCATCGCCGTGCTGCCGGAAGGAGCCCTTGTCGGTGATACGCACGAAACCGGAGCTATCGTCCTCTTGAGGGTTGCGGTACACGCCGTACGAGGCGACCATGTCCACGGCGGAGATGGAGCCGCCGCCCTCCGCCTGCAGCTCCTCGCCGGAGGGCCAGCACTCGCAGGAGCAGCGGTCCTGGTCGCGGCGCTCGGTCCGCTGCGCGCGCACCGTGGCCCCGCCTCCTCCTCCGCCGACCGCCTCGCCCTTCTTATCCTCGGGCTTGTAGTCCTTGACATCGCGCTGGTCGGTCGGCTCGCAGTGGTTCTGCAGGCTCTTGTGGTTCTCGATATACCAGTGGCGCTCCTCGGCGCGCAGCGTGGTGTCGTTGTTGCCCTCGTACACGTCCGCGTAGTTGGAGTGAGGGAGGCCGGCGTGCGGGGGTGGAGGACTGTACGGAGGCTCCACGGCGGCGCCGATGTAACCGCGCTCGTACTGCGGCGCGCGCCGGTTCGTGCAGTACGACGACACCGGCGGCAGTGTATAGTCGTACACTGACCTGTTCATTTTGGCAGCTCCCTGTTCATACTTCACTCTACATCACCACCATTGTTCACTACGACACGAGCACGCGACGCGACCACTCGATTGTATTTAGCCATTTTAACTGGAATTTAAATGCACGTTTAAAATTTTAATATCTACCGAACTCTCGTTCGCGTACTGCCGTTAAGTAAATAATACGTACGTACATATTTATGCAGTATATATGAGTATATCCGGATCCACTTCGGTCTTGTACTTAATACTTCAGGTACAAAATTTCACCTGTTATTTTCCTGGAAAACTGCTCGTTGTTTACAAGAAGATTATGGACTTTGTCGTTAACAACTCTCAAAGTTTGGAAAGTAACAAATCGGTGAAAACAAGCAGTAAATTTCCATATACATCGCGATCGCGATGTTTGTAGTACTTACCTAATAATTTTCTGATTGTGTCTACATTCTAGCTTGTTTTTTCATAGTGACGATTGTTGTGTAATATTACAACATAAATAACATTTTTTAAAGTCGTATTTCCAGCCCGATAATGTCTTCCCGTAAATCTCTCTAATACCACTGTTCTATAGTACTAAATGAAGCTTTCTCATTCATCACTCCCGGAAACACATGTCACCGACCAAATCGCCTTATAAGCTGATTTCATAATGACTGACTGACATAGTGTTGTATGGCTCACCTTATCGTCTTATGCCCGCAAATAAGCGAGTGAGGACCGTTGTTAGTGTATTCATAACACGAGATGGATTTTAATGCCATCCTTTGAATGTTTTCGTGCTGATAATTCCATGTGAAGGCAAGCTCACTCTCTAATACGAGCTCAACACAATTCTCAATAACCAGCACGGCTGTGATTTAGTATTGTTCCTTGTGGCGATGCCGCCTTCTCTAGCTGCACTACTGTCCAGGTTAATTGTCTTGTACTTGGTCAGAGTTCACACTCGTGATTCTGAATATTTTACACGGGACACGGTCGTCGTGTATTTTCCATTTCTTCAGACGATTCTTGAGTTGAATTTTTAGATGATTTGAAGTTTTGTTCGCGCTTCATCGTTATGTGCATCTTGTGCGATAGTCCCGAGGTATTTTCGCGAAGGTACAATTTGAATAGAACAAAAAATTAATACGAGTGAATTCTACCTTGATGCCAATGCAATATAGGTTTTTTTTATGTTTAATTATGATTCGTAGGCAAATACATTTTGCTCTTGTATTCGTCATCTTACATTCCGAATTAGCAACTATATAGTAACAACAACTTAACTTAACAAACAAAATTTAAAACAATGACAAACTATGACAAGGGCTGTACAGTGTACAGAACCAAGAGAAAAGACAAAAATAATGAAACTGTCGTATGCTCCTCCTAGATCCTACTACCTACTACATTCTACTTAATTTAGCGTTATTGGTTAGGTTGGTTCAGTTTGGGCAGTTTAGGTAACAGTGTTGCCGAATAATAATCTTCAACATACTGAGTAACAGCCAGAAGTGGTTGTCCGACCGTTATTCTCCAACTGAAACTCGTTATCACTGTCTGACAAAGGACCTCTAGAGGCTGACTATTTAGTACTGCTTCGATTCTAGAAAGAATATTGAAAGCTCCTCGAATGTTAAGGCTCTATCGCCCACCGTGCGTAGAGCGTGTCGTTTGGCAGATTGTACGCCTGCCTTCCACAGGCCTCCCATATACTTGCAGCATTTGGAGGATTGAATTTCCAATTTGATGTTACGCGATGCACATCCGTCAGCGAACAGGTCCTGGCTGATCTTTTGAGAGGAGGAATTTCTTCAAGTGGTTGTAAGATGCGAAAAAAATCGTGCCACGATCGGAATATGAGCATCGACCGCGACGGGCAACCAATCTGTCTAGAGTACTGAGAAAGCATTCCGCTTAAATTGACAAGAGCGTCTCCAAGTCTACGGCCTTGGTTGAAGAGCAGATAAATAGGCACAAGTACACCTTTTCGATTTTCGCCTGAAACTGTCCTTGATCTAAAACTGCCCGCCAAGAACACAGCCGACGTGATCGAATACTTTTCCAGGTTGTACTCTGGCTGAAGCCAGGTGAGCCATGGTTGGCTGAGGATGCATTTGAAGCAAGTAAGTAATGCACTTTGATAGAAGCGATCGTATCAGTAGGTATACGAGCGCAGACGATCCAGCATTGCATAATACTTTCAAATTTCCTTTATGTATATAATTTACCTCGAATCCCATATTACTTATCCCCTAAGCTTGTAAATCTCTCGCTCGTTGTAGCGTCCAAGTTGTCGGCTTGCCGGCAAGTTGAGCAGTTGCCGCTGTCACGTGAGACGCGACACAGAAACAGAATTCACGTCTGACGCACGAAGGCTTAGACGAACTTGATTAAACGCTACTTAGGTGCCTAGCGAAGAAGTCAAAATGATAGGAAGGAGATGCTACGTACAAAGTAGCAGGTTTCTAGCAGATGAAAAGCCAACTCTAACTGCATCACTTCTAGTAGGTGAAAATCCTTCATAAATGCACATAGGCACAATCCGACATTGCAAATACTCGTCTGCCTCTATAACACATCTGGATTCACGTATATTTATTAACACGCATGTTAAGTCGTCAGTCTCAGTATCTCATTGGTGCAATCAATCGACCACCGTTCGTGGTCTTAAGCAGACCTGGGTGCGGTCATAACTTACGACCTTTGAGGCCGGCCGTGGATCCAATTCCAGGCACAACTGTAGGTCCCTGGCCTTCTTAACTTACTACTAGGTGGTAGGGTTTAAGCTTCCAGATTAGTACCACTGCGGCATGTGGCTGACTGGTCTAGGCGTCGGCTTCTCTTGCGAGAGGTCCGAGGTTCGAATCCGGTCGGCGTGTACCAATGAGTTTTTCTGACCAAAAAATGTACGTGCATCCTACACCTGCTGCTTCGCCGTTCGGAACCAGTTTAAAACTGTAAGTCCCTTCCCTTGCCACTTACTAGGTGGGTCTAAATGCTCCTGTCAGGCTGGCATGGCATTTGCAATGCAGAGTGTAGCACCGAGTGTCCATGGCCATCGTTAGACGTCTACTCGTAGGTGTAACTATGCCACATGTCGCGCTTTGCACGAAATAAAAAAAATAAAAAATAAACGTTTATACTAAGATATGTAGGAACAGAAACCTCTGTAAGGGATAAGTCCGCCTTTGCACCTCATGTAAATGTTCTAGTCTGCTTATTTCTGTCAAATGTTTTGGAGTAATATAGTATGTTCTATCTTCAAACTTTTATCAAAATATCTAAGGTTACAAAAAATTATGTATGTTATTATAATAAAGTAATATTAAAATTGTTTCCGCAGATACACACATTTTGAGTAGAAAAGTCAATACGACATGCCAACTTATTTTGACCTAATGGAACGATTATGTTAGTATGGGAGAGGGCTATTTCGTCCGAGAAAGTGGGACGAAACAACGTAATTGGTATGTGACGTATGATGACAACAGCAGTTCTAACCTTTTCAATGTGTTGTGCCTACGCTACGCCTTGCGTGCGACAGGCAATATTGTGTTGTAGATACGTCGTTGGTGTTGTATTGTGAGGAGTGGTGGGTGATTTTAAGTTTACTTTTGCCAAAACTGTGGAGTAACCGAACATAGATTTTTCTGAATATTCTCATATCTGGCATCTCCACCCACAGGCAATAATTTAAAAAAATTATTTAGAACAGACTGGACGACATTTTCTTCCTGCAGGCGTATCTTTAATTAATATCTATAAATTTTAGTTTTAATTTATATTTCTTTAAGTTTATTTACTTTAGTTTTACTTTTAGTTCTTTACAATTAAATGAAAACTTACAATTAAATTAAATCTTTTGATAAATTTATAAATACGGCCTAAGAAAAATCGTCCTGGATACACACGCGTATTGTGGAGTATCACTACGGTGGACCACAGGTTTATTATTTTGTTAACATTATACTGTTCACTGATATCTGGAGATATCTGCGGGTCAGGAGGCTACTGCTAGAATAATACAATTGAAATACACATATGTAACACAAATATACTTTTATTCTTGGAGAAAGACACATTTCTTAATGTAAGTGTAAGAGACCGCATGACTATTTCAGGGCAGGCTTTAAATACATAAACAACCATAAAATAAGATTTTCCAGCTTCTGGGATGTTCCACAGTCCCAAAGAACAGGTGGTGAAAAAGCATAGAAATAATGATCAAATAAAAAAAAAGTTAAAATTATACGGCCTATTTATTGCAAGTGAATATTGTGTCATAACCACTGATCGAGTGTCTAAGTGTCAAATATAATTGGATTTAAGTTGGTTATTTATTTAGGTTTGAGACTCATATCTATGTATAATGAGTATGTAAGTAACTATGTATGTACGTGTTGATGATGGGGTGCGAATGGTGATGACACCGGACTTGCCGCACGTGAGCGACACGTGACGCGGCGGCGCGGCGGGTCGCGAGCTACTCGCCCTCACTGAGTTTATTACTTGCATTAAAACTTCAACCACATTTTGCTGCTCTCTTCTAAATGTATCTTAAGGCTTTAGAGGAAGCAGACTGTGTGTCTTCTAGTCTGTAGGCTGTGTCAAAACTTTGTTCAAAAAAGCTAACCGTGCGTCGCGTCGTAGCTAAGAAAAAAATGTTCTTAAATACATATAATTTCAGATATACTCAGAGATCGCATAATTTTTCAAAGAAAACTAGAGAGTAAAATCAAGACAGCAAATGTTACTTAAAAGCGGCATGACACGATATATACGATAGATACCTACCTATTTGAAACCTATTGTTACGATTATTGTCAAGAATGCAGTCAAATAAAAGTTCCAACTTCGAATTTCGTAAGTTTGCCTCTAAATTGTCTGCATCTTCTTCCCCAGGCAAGTTCAACCGAAGATATAAGTTACTAAACTTAAATAGGTGACCTGTTTATCTTAATTAACCCCTTTGTATTTGTTATTCGTGTTTACTGTCGCGCCTCATGTATTTTCACTATTACAGCACTACCCCTAACAGCGAAGATTATCTGTTCGGCTAGTATTCATTAATGTTAAATTTTTGCTTTATTAGTGGTTCATATTGGCATAGACAACAGTGAAAGCGTAGTAGACCGTCTGTATGTCAAATAATCTTTATTTACATTCACCTCCTCAAATTAAGTACAATGGGTATTTATTATTCCCTACTGCCAACGCGTTTGCTTAGGATATCACGGTTATACAATATTATTAAGACGTGTATAAGTTTCAAGATATGAAAATTACTTATAGTAATATCATTGTGCGAAAATGTTCACGGCCAATCCAGAAATAATTCTCAAGTGAAACTGTTCACGAACGTAAGTGGTTTTCATCATCTAAATTAGTTTTCTTTAATTCCAAAACATTTTACGTAATTGCGGGTGGGTGCCCACGTATTAGAAACATCAGATTTTTTTTCTAACATGGACCAACTATAAGTATGATATTAGGTAGGACTAAATAAATTTAAACTAATATAAATTGAAACTAAAATACATAACATTAAAATACGAATATTTTGTCAGGCTCGGTAGCTCAGTGGTGCGGTCGGTCGACTGTTGCTAAGCAACCCTGAGCGCGGTCAGTACTTGGATGGGTGACGGCTCGACCGTCGGAGGCTGACCGTGGTTCGGATTCCACGTAAAGCTGTAGGTTCCTTCCCTTCATACCTTACTAGGTGGTAGGGTTTATCCCGCCCGGGTTCGTATCACCGCACTGAATGTAACGTCGTCGGTCGAAACGGCTATATAAATAGTTCGTGTTTTCCGTCCAGTTCAATTTAGCCGACATAAAATGAAGGGAAGAACTGACATGGCACCTAGTTCACCCGGTGTTATGGGCTGACATCACGGATGTTGTAGGTGACGTAGCCAACTGTGTCAGATTCCATAAAAAAATTAAAAACCAAAATGTCGTCCAATTCAACCTTCGTCACCCCAACGCTATACCCAGCACACTGGCTGCGTAAAAGTATAATTTAAAATCTGCATTTCTCTCATATACTTCCCCCCAAGTAAAGTCTCGGGTCCTTCAAGTGAATGGGCACCTATCAGGCTGGGATGGAATTCGCAACCGCCGTACACGACCGAATGCCAATGGGCGTCCTTAGACACCATATTGGTGGCTTGATGCCATAATATGGCAACATATGTTGCTTTCAATAAAAAAAAAATATGCGCGTTAACAACTCACTAGTTGCTGGAAAGTTAGAAATGTCAGGGCTTATGTACACAATCACTGCTAGGTCTGAACTATGTAGGTTTGTGCAACAACGTGTACGTTATTGAATAAGTGAGCGACTGGGTCAGCTCGCTCGCACGCTGGACTACGCGAGGTTGCGTGTCACGAGCAGTTATGTGGCTCGAGATTGGAAACCATCGTACTGCGAGATCGCGTCTGGGATTTAGAGTAAATCATATTTAGGTGAAGGATCTTTTATATTCGTCTTTTTTTCAAAATATTTCAAGAATATATTTAGAGTTTAATTAAGCAATTTTTTTATTGAATTTATTAAATTTGGTTTTATACATATGTTTACTATTAACCTTAATGTATCAATGCATTAATATGTAATTTTCCATTTGTGCACCGAGAGTCGCTACCTGCTAACTAGAAATTTAAATCGCAATTCCAATTTACGTAACCGTTTTTGTTCCAAACCGAACGTGCCTTGGAAGCGAACCAAGTCTGCCCCAAACACTAACAATTGTGTAGAACAGGCGCGCACTGGGGTCGTCCCCCCTTGCGCCGGGCGCTCCCGCGCCTCGACGCCAGCGAAGCCTATCAAAACTTAATCCACTTTTCATTACCGAGTGTCAGAATTAAAAGTTTGCCCTAATTTTATCAGCCCTCCAGTTTAATGCCCTTACCTGCGAGTTTCCAACCTTAATTAACTAACAAGAAGGCAAAATTACAATTTCAAAGCAAAAGCTAAATAAGCTTTATATAATTTTTCTTTAGTACGAAAGGCCCAAAATATTACATAGTAATTACGTATATTTGATTTTGATATTTAATACATGATTTTGAATAATTTGTTGTTAGAAATTTTATACTTAGGTTAATTATTATCATAAACTTTTCTATAAAAACAACCTCATAACTACTACTAGTGATGTGAGTGTACAAACATATTATGTATAGTCTAAAGACCGAGCTTGTTAATGCAATAGCCAAAGTCAGGGGCGCACTCTGGTTCGAAAACGATAAATAGTGGACTTTCATTTTTTTTCTCGAATCTTGATGTTGTTTTTGCGAAATCGTATTTATCGACTAATTATAATACACTTTTATTCTTGCACGTTTTTCGCTAAAGTCGATATTTCCGGAGAAAAAAAATACAATATTTTTTTTTGTATGGGACAAAATATGTTTTCATAAATGTATCAAAACGATTGCACTTGTTAGAGCTAAGGTATATATATCCTTAAGCTATGAGTGAATCCGAACGTGATTGTGAAAAGACCCCGTCCCACTTCGTGCCCCCATCCATACTGAAGGTTAGATTTTAACTTTTGTGTTACACTAATTGAAAAGAGGTAAGTATTTCTTAGGTAATAAATTATTGGTTATATATATATCAATATATAATTACAGTTTACACTAATTTTGTCCGCGGCTTTGCTCGCGTTAGTGTCGGACTTCAATGTTTCGCATAAACAAATATTAAATTTCTATAGGAGCCCTATTTTAACGGAAGCGGAGGAAGGTAATTGGTAGCCTAACCATCGTGTTGTGTCCTACATATGTGTGCAACAAGTTTATTAACCATTCTAAAAGTTATGGAGGAACAATGTAACCTGCATTACTTAGATTTTTATTATTAGTAGTGAAGTAATTTAATAAAACTCGTTATAATGACCCACCGTCACCTGCCAAATATATTTGATCGGTGGAACATGTTGCGATTTTTTAAACTGTTTCAGTAATTGTACAAGCTTGTGTTAAATACATAAGTGTAGCGAGCTAAGGTTTCAGAGCGAACTGGCAACGTACTCCACGCAAGAGCGCTATCCGACGACGCAACATCGTGGGTAACGGGTGCAGTGCGGAACGGCAACATGGCGCCAAACATTAGATATTCTATACAATTACGTAGCTATCGAGTAATCTTAAAGAAACTGTTGTTAATAAACATTTACTCATTGAGTACTAACATAGGGAAATTAATGAATCTACTGTTGTTATACAGTGACATACACACCAAATACGATGTATCCTGACAATCTAGGTAAGCATCGGTGTAGTACTTTGGAAGAGCACGGGGGAAGAACCAGGAATGTCATATTTTTTCCGAAACTGAACTAATACGCCATCTTGTAGAGAAATGGGTGGGCTATTTGATGTAATATTTAGGTTCGGCAAAAACAAGCCCTGTCATAGCTAAACATCCAGTTGAAGTTTAGGCGTACGCGGGAATAAACGGGAATGTCCGCGCGTAATTCACAAGAACAAGAGATGTCAGCACATTGCGCCCTAGGTCGCGCTGTTTGTGCTGTCAAACATCAGTCAGTCAGTTGGCACCAGTTGGCGAACATTTTATGTCATTTTAAGGTTAGTTTTGAGTTTTGCAGTTAATTGGTGTTATTTTTTTTAAAGATGTATTAATAATTTCCCTTCTTACCTTTCTAGGACTAGGTGGTAGGGTTTAACTCGCCCGGGTTGATACCACCGCACTGAATGAAACGTTGGTCGAAACAACTATGTAACTAGTTCGTGTTTTCCGTCCAGTTCAGTCTATCGTCATAAACAAAGGGCAGCACTGCCATGGCACTTAGTTCACCCGGTGTTATGGGCTGACATCATGGATGTTGTGTGTCTGTTTCAATAAAAAAAAAATCTTGCTGATATTCCAACTACATTATTCATTATTTTTTTTAATTTTTCAGGTCTTGTACCCTTGTCAAAGCCTAAATTTACTGATCTTACAATTAACATAAACAAGGAATGTCACTGACATCCCTCGTTTTTGTAAATTTTTAAAATGCAACTTTTCCTTTCTGTGCCATTTTTTATACAAATTTGTTTAAAAAAAATTTTTTATACTTTTAAATGAACCACAGATACATTTAAAACCAATTTTCAGAACAGACTATTGTTCTTAGTCTTAAAATGGTTGCATCACTCAATCTTAAACTTTAAAATTCGATTTTCTCGAATTTATGTTTGACTGACATTCCTTGTTCTTCCCCCGAGGTCTTCGTATAAGAACGTAGGTAAATTTACAATACAACATCGACCACCATGTTTAGCAAAGTGCAGTAATACGATCGAACAATAAACAAGTTTCGAAGCGATTATACAACAACGTTACCACGAGATTTCCCGAATAACAATAATACAAGTGAACTGAAAACAGGTTTCAGAGCGTGTTAGCTAGCGAAGACTTGACCGCGACCAGTCTCTCTCGCTCGCGCGACACTAATTAACGAACAATACGATTAAGAGTTAAACAGGTTTTAGAGCGAATTGGCAACGATGCGACCGTATAGCTGTCAGCCATTGGCTGACGGATGCAGCCCAAAACGGCAACATAGCATGAACTGACGCATACAGTGCAATACTATCAAGTGCTGGACAATTCAGTCTATCGCCGACAATTCCACGCTAAGAATCTATCCGTAGTGCTTTCTGTGCTCTCACGTACGAACGTACGCTTTTACGTCCACCATCGCGATTTTCGCGCGTGCTCTTTGCTTGTGTGTGCGTTCGCTCTCTTATGGTGTCTTGTATAGTATTGTCGATTTTGTGTAAGCATGGCAAGCGTTGTATCAAATCTCGACCTCTTTATGTCTAGTTATTCTTCCAGAATATTAGTTTTTGACATATTATATTTTATCCTAAGCGAACTCGATAGCCACGCAGTTGCATAGGAATGTGTAATGGTAACGGTTGCAGCGCGGAACGGCAACACGGTGCCATGTTGCCGTTCCGCGCTGCGACCGTTAGCAACGATGTCGCAATATGGCCAGTTTGCTCTGAAACCTTAGCTCTCTACACTTACTTACGTACTACACGCTTGTAAGATCTCTGAAGCACACACATTTGTAGGACATCTCAACGCGATGGTTAAGCTACCAATTATTCGGCTCTGCATCCGTTAAAGTAGGGCTCCCATACTAATATAATTATTTTTTTATGCGAAACATTAAAGTCCGACACTAACGCGAGCAAAGCCGCGGACAAAAGTTAGTGTAAACTGTCATTATATATTGATATATATATAAACAATAATTTATTAGCTAAGAAATACTTACCTCTCTTCAATTAGTGTAACACAAAAGTTAAAATATAACCTTGAGTATGGATGGGGGCACGAAGTGGGACGGGGTCTTTTCACAATCACGTTCGGATTCACTCATAGCTTAAGGATATATATACCTTAGCTCTAACAAGTGCAATCGTTTTGATAAATTTATGAAAACATATTTTGTCCCATACAAAAAAAAATATTGTATTTTTTTTCTCCGGAAATATCGACTTTAGCGAAAAACGTGCAAGAATAAAAGTGTATTATAATTAGTCGATAAATACGATTCTGCAAAAAAAAACATGAAGATTCGAGAAAAATTTGGAAAAAAATTGAAAGTCCGCTATTTGTCGTTTTCGAACCAGAGTGGGGCGTGAACAATCGAGCAAGTGGGGTCATTGTCCGAGAAATAGTTCCGCACTCCGCAGCAGTAGCTCCGCTTTTCGCGTACAAATAGATCGCATAGCTCATATGCGTAACATTCTAGAATTTTTATTGAACTAGGGTTAAACTCAGAAAACTGGTCTTGTTTTAGGTGGAAATGTATTAAAATGAATGAACGGACAGACAGAACAATCCAGCGTACTATGAATATCGACCGACAACTTCAATATTGGTTTAAAGGTAATCTTGCCTACGATTTAACCACCTCAGCTATTTTATTATTACGTATTTTTAGATTTTCCATGTTTAATAGTCCTTTTTTATTAACTGTACTTAGTCGGATTGAAATAAAAAAATTAATTATTAAGATGTAATTTAATATTCTCTGAAAACTTGTTACAACCGTGTTATCAACCATGGTTTTTTTTATTGGATTTCTACTTATTTTAATCATTATTATTTTTTATTTCAACATGTCAGTTGTGTGTGTAGTACGTGCATATTTCTATCTCAAACTGTCAAGGGTTAGCTAGCTAGTTGGTATACATTTCATTTTTCATTATATCCATTTAAGCCTCCACATTTAAGCCTATGTTTGTCTGTTCCGATATAAGTAATAATGTTTTTTTCATAAACTTGTGAAATATGGGGATAAGTTAAGATGTGATAGAAGTGACAGATAAATAAAATTTTAAGATGCTGAATTTGCTCGTATTTATATAGGTCTACAGGCCGAGATAAAAGCAGCACAAGAACGGTCGCTCGGTAGGGTACAAACGCGGAACTTTTCAAGTGTCAATAATCATCAAAGTGGGGCGCCACCCCCGCAGCCGCGAGCCCATATGAAGTGTACCGGCGGCGGCGCGGCGGCATCGGCGACGCGACGCGGCCGAGTCCACACCGCACACTACACTTCCACTGTACACACCGACACTTACTCTACCTACGAGTTTCGAGCACATTCTTCTTCATGAACTTACACTAAAAGTAGCTAAATGAGATCCGAGTGGGGCAGGGAGCGCGACTAATGCGGCAGGCTCGAGGCGAGTCTGCGGAGATCGCGACGAGACTCGCCGGCGCGACACACGTGCCCTCTCTAGGGCGGCGCGCCGCGAACTACCTCCAGACACCCCCGCCCCTCCCCCTCGCCCGCGCACACAGCACCGCCCGCGCCCGCCCCGACACCTACCGCGCCGCCGCCCCGACTCTCCCAACCGACTAAACGCAGACGGCTTTTCATTAACCTTGCTATTCGAATAAAAAGTTTACCAAGGCGGCAGCTAATCCAAGTTTTTGTGATATATTTGGCAATTACACCGAGGTGTCAGAAAGTTTGCAATAAATATTTACTGCTTACGAAAAAGTTGAGGCGTGCAAATAACAATAATTTATTCGAGTTATTAAATTTCAAAACTTCCTGTCGAAATTGAAACGAGGAGATAGAGATTACGAAATTCAATTTGAATTTCTCGCTACTAAATAAATGTGAGTAGCTAATCTTAGTAAATATTTTATAGGTTTGTAAACGTTTCTAATAATGTAGCAGATTTTTATTTAGGAGCGCAATCCCCTTGGGGATTACGGGTACAATTATCATTATTAGCGGTAGCGAAATATTTGCCCGCGCCATCACCCTCGGTTATTATCACCTATTGATTTATGATTTTATTACTTTACATATTAGGTCGTTCATAATACTGAAATTCCTACGTAATCTCGTTACTTGTACGCCATACGAATGGGAAGAATATGAGCGAAATTCAACAATTAGATATCAATACACGTACGTAACAAGTGTGAAAGTAAATATGTAAAGGTACGTAGCAAACGATGTTTGAAATTAAAGTTAAAGCAATTTAATGACGCAAACATACAAATACTTATGACCGTTCTATCGAGCCCGCTTCCCACAGCCGTTCAACGATGGCCCGTATTTGCGAATTCGAATATTTCCGACAATTATTTCAAATTAAAATACTTTTGTACCAAAAATATTACATATTCTTATTAATTATTTTTAACGAGTCAGCTAACAAACCTGTCCCTTTTAGGATTCTGACGAGAGAACATATAACTGTGTGGTCGATATGTTGACTCAACAATTTCGTAGCATTCGCGTAGCGCTGCGCGCCCCGCCGCGTAGCACCTCGTAGCGCGATCATTTTCTCGTAGCAGTCGTAGCCACAGACCACCTAACCGAGAACCTAATCATCGGTTAGGTGGTCTGTGGTCGTAGCGCAGAAATCTTATTTTTTTTTACCGGCTGTGTGCTGTTTAGTAACTACAAACCATATGAAGAATTATTTTCCTACTACGAATATAACAATATTTTATCAATCCTCGGTCGCCATGACCTTGGTTTTGCTCCGGTTCATCTTCAGACCCACCTTCACCCATGCTTTGTAAAGATCGGCTAGCATAGTCTGCAGCTGAACTCGGCTTTTACAATTTGGGCACTCGTGCTTACATAGTATTATGCCCGAACATTCATCTCACCCCAATTAAAATGTGTGCGAGACGATACTGATACATTCCGCATTCACTTACAAGAACTTCTGTTATTGCGGCATGAATGGGATAAAAATAATAATTTTTGATTCGTTATTTATCAACTAGCTAGAGAAATAAATTAGTATACTTTTTTGTCCATGCCGGCCCGTTCATATGGTTAATCTGTATGAAAAACCAAGTAAATTCGAAGAAACAACGGCGACAAAAGTCTCCAGACATAACACACCTAACCTCAAAATTTATGGTGAAAGTATTTTTTTTTTCGAAATTCCCACCTGTTTTTATTTAGGAATGGACTTAGTTTTTAACACAGATTAACCCCCTGAAGGCACAGGAATGATCAAAAAATCATCCTGAATAGTATAATAATTAGTCAATAAAATTTTATGCGTCAGTTTAACTTCAGCATTTGAAACACGAAGGACCACTGTAAAGTTGTAAGCAAATTCATCACCACAAATACAAAACACACACAAGGGAATAAACTGTAAGCAGAATAAAAATTTTCCGCTCAAAGGCTTCATCCGCGCAACAAACGACAATGTTTGCAACTACAACAATTTGTTTCTCTGTAGCAGTACTGCGAGAGTCTCCGCCGCTACATCGTTGGTGACTAATAATAAAACGTCCTTCGAGTTAGGAGCGGTGCGGGTGACGGCCGCGATGCGAGCGGTATTCTATTTCCTCGCCACAGTGCGTCGCAGTACGGCGTAATAAAAGTTTGTGGATTTGAAACTGCAAGCGGGCTGTGTCCGTAACTCTGCGAGCGTTCGCACATATCGCGCGGCGCGCGGCCGGGCGGCGGCGGCGCGGCGTTACCTGCCCGCTGCAAGTGAAATATTGAAGCGGTGAAAGATAAAACTCACGAAACTATCACAGTGGCTGCCGTCACATCCACGACAACTTCACTTTTTGATAGGCTTTTTTCCCAGGCACCGCTTCTATATTTGGTTCCAACTGTTTTGTTTCCTCTAACCTTTCAGTGAGCTCAACTTATTTGCTCGCTTTCCGAAGTTGAGCGTCAGAAAACATAATTGTGAGAAAAGTGGGGGCGGCGGGGGCTGCGCAGGTGGCGGGGGCGGGGGCGGGGCGGGGGGTACGGCAGTAAAGCACCGCACCGGAACGAGAGTGTAATGTCTCGATAAGTCGTGGCCGACAAGACAACGGCCCGTTTACACCTTAATAAAGTTATGTTTCTGCAATTTCGAACTCGTAACTATCGCATAAATCGTGGTGCGGAAACGGCTCGAAATAAAATGAGGATCGCGTGTCGGCGGCGCCGCCCCCGCGCGCCCGCCCCGCGCCCCTGCGGTGCGCCCGCCGCACTCGACTGGGCGGGAGGGCTCGAGCCGGGCGGCGCGGCGCCGGGGCGCGGAGCGGCGGAGGCGGCGCAGCGCGGAATCACCCCGTAACATCGCACCTCAACGACCCTCCTCTATTTATGAATAGTTCGAGTATCACTCAGCGCCCGCCGCCGACTCAGCGCCGACTCTGTGAAAAGTCGAGCATAAATCAAAGTCATAAATTCTGCTATCGTGAATGAACATTTCTCTTTGGAGCGGACGTTCGCTCCGCGCGAGCCCGCCGCGCGGCGCGGCGGGTCGGGGCGGGGCGGGCCGGGGCGAAGGCGGAGGCAGAATCACCTTCACCGAGTCATTTGCTTTTGTTCGAGGTGCAATTAATAACAGGCGACCGGTCGGGAGAGACGCGGCTCTACATCGGCACCGCGCGGTAATGATCGTAACTGGGGCGGCGGCGGCGGCGGGGCCGGGTGTCACCGGAGCGGGCTGAGGGCGGCTCGCAGACCGGCAACGACAGCTGCAGGCCGCGAGGGAACAATGCAGCCAGATTGATCGGATTTATTGGAAGAAGCACTGCCGTGTGCATATACTATGCACAAAGTACGTCCTCTCTTTTATTCCAAAATAAGTACCTATGGTTTCTGCCTATCGGTTGTCTGTACTATTACTAAACACGCTATCTAGACCACTTATTAACCTTTATTAAAATTTGCGTAGTCCTCAAAGCTTAGCAAAGAAGTGAAACAATTATATAATACTATTTCTATTAATTTAGTAAAATAATATTTGTGTCATTAAATTCACATAATAATACAACATGAAGAGAACATCATACTAGATTTTGTATACTATTGGTAGCTACACGCAAAGGCCTGGTCGTACGTGGCCTAGAGTCTGACGCGTTCCCGCGCTCACTGGACTGTGCAAATCGATGGATAGCTAACCGGCGGAGGAGGAGGTAGTAGTATGCAACCAACTTCGTGCTATATTCCTACTGCGTGTCGATCACGAGTTGTTTTCGCCCAATGAGGGCTAACATGTGCTTGTTGGCCACTATTTGGCGACACTGTGTCGTAAGGTCCGGAAAACTGTCAATGGCCATATCAGATTTCATTTCAGAAGTTCTTATCATGCATGGGTCTATGCATGTGGTCGATATACAGCTGGGTGCATTCAATTTGTAATTGTCGCATCTGTACCTATCTGTCTCATTTATATTCATAATCTATGTTCTAGATCTAGAACAAAGAACATAGATTATTTTCTGAATTTATATTGAACACAAGCATAAAACGAGCATAATCAACAATTACATTAATACTCTACAATGTTTAGTTGACTAAAACTTGTCACGGGGGATAGCTACACAGTTAAGACACCAAATACATAAGTAGGTGGCTCGGCGCCACACGTCGCGCTTTCTTTGAAAAAAAAACATATCTTTATCGCTTAGAAACTTGTGCTTAACTTTATTTTTTCGAACACTTTTCCACTGCACAACATCTTTAGACACTAACACCCGAAAATAATCCCCTTTACTATTTATTAGTTATCAACAGCTATTGACTGACTGTTCAGGCGGTGAACTCCACGGCACATTGTCGCCACCTAGTAAGCGATTGAACGTTATCCCTAATTATACGATCGATTTTAGTGTGCATGCATCTTTTCCCATACAATTTTTTCGTTCGGACCATCATCATGGAACGGGCGAAAACAACTCGTGATCGGGCCTCTTGGCGCCTACAGCTCGGCAGGTGTGTGTCGCACTTACTAACTTCCAAACCATTCAAAAGGAAAGACTGGCCATTAAATCATCGAACAAGTGAAGAAGTGTGCACAAAGACAACATTTAAAATGCTTTCAATTTCTTCGCTCGTAAGAACCGACGACAGACGTAACTTTATTAATATGCATGTTACGAGCCGGGTAATGCAAATCGTATGTATTTGTAATATACAATAAATAACATTTTATTAGTAATGTATATATTGCCATACCATATATCTATTTAATTTTATTGTAAGGATAAAATTATATATAATTTGGTACAATGTATGGCAATATTTACTTAAATATATGTTATTATGTGTTCTCTCTAGCTGCCTGGGTGCACGTCTGCGCTTCTTGCACACGGGGCTGAAGACGAAGAGAACTTGGTTAACTTTGACGGGAAAACTATCTAGATTTGATGCGACCGTGTTGTGCGGCTTGCACAATGCATGCACATACTTGTCTGTAATTCGTACCTCTCCTGGATACCCTATAAAATTTATTATATCGATTAATCGCTCGTTAATAACACATTATGCTGGAATTGTTATAATCGGGTAGGTCGATAGGAATGACAAGGTAAGAATACATATTTTAACTATTTAAATGTTCGTAAAATAGACTACACCTACAAATTCAAAATAGAACATGTCCTCAAGTTCTACCAAGGTTGCTATAATCCCCAGAACGCTTAAACTAGTAATATTATAATTATCAAAGAACTTTATTACAGCATAAAATATTTACAAAACTACAAAGTAAACTAATCTAAAAGATTAAAAATACTTACAAATAAAAGTATTCCGACATATGTTAATTACTATTGTTTTAGTTGCTGTTTCTATGAAATAAAACATTACAACAATAATGTTATTATTACTTAAGGTTTCACGAGATAGTTAGCACGTATGCTAACATAAATATACTACGTAATTAGTGCTTCAGTTGATCAACTGTGGATCAAATCGCGAGTGTAAACAGGGCGGAGGGTAAGCGATACGCACTCGGAATCCTAGCGAGCGACCCCATTCAGGGGTGTATTTAAAACCATTGCTCTAGGGACAGATTCGGAGAAAATGTGACAAAGGGACAGACAGACCAAGAGTGATCCTATAAGGGTTTCGTTTTTTTTTCTCTTTTGAGGTACGTAACCCTAAAAACGTTGAAAATACACGTTTCTTGTATGGGGGACACCCTTAATTTTTTATTTTATTTTTTTTCTTTTGTTAGGATTAATAATTATTGTTAGTATGTCCGCCATTATAACTTTTATAACACATATTATCTGAAACTTTCAACCGACAAGTATTACTGTTTAAAAGATACAGACCTTTAAAGGTCGGACGGACCGTCAGACAGACAGAGCAGGGCTTAACACGGTGTAACGTATAGTCTATATAGTATCACGCCATTATTCATATGAGCTGAGCAGTCGGAAGAGTGAACGCAGTAGGAGAAAAATCTTACCTTTATATATTACATGATTATAACATCACGCCATTATAAGGAGGGACGCACATATAGCTGAGCAAGAGGTTAAACTAGTAATATTATAATTATCAAAGAACTTTATTAAAGCATAAAATATTTACAAAACTACAAAGTAAACTAATCTAAAAGATTAAAAATACTTACAAATAAAAGTATTCCGACATATGTTAATTACTATTGTTTTAGTTGCTGTTTCTATGAAATAAAACATTACAACAATAATGTTATTATTACTTAAGGTTTCACGAGATAGTTAGCACGTATGCTAACATAAATATACTACGTAATTAGTGCTTCAGTTGATCAACTGTGGATCAAATCGCGAGAGTAAACAGGGCGGAGGGTAAGCGATACGCACTCGGTATCCTAGCGAGCGACCCCATTCAGGGGTGTATTTAAAACCATTGCTCTAGGGACAGATTCGGAGAAAATGTGACAAAGGGACAGACAGACCAAGAGTGATCCTATAAGGGTTTCGTTTTTTTTTTCTCTTTTGAGGTACGTAACCCTAAAAACGTTGAAAATACACGTTTCTTGTATGGGGGACACCCTTAATTTTTTATTTCTTTTTTTTTCTTTTGTTAGGATTAATAATTATTGTTAGTATATCCGCCATTATAACTTTTATAACACATATTATCTGAAACTTTCAACCGACACGTATTACTGTTTAAAAGATACAGCCCTTTAAAGGTCGGACGGACCGTCAGACAGACAGAGCAGGGCTTAACACGGTGTAACGTACAGTCTATATAGTATCACGCCATTATTCATATGAGCTGAGCAGTCGGAAGAGTGAACGCAGTAGGAGAAAAATCTTACCTTTATATATTACATGATTATAACATCACGCCATTATAAGGAGGGACGCACATATAGCTGAGCAAGAGGGGCAAAACATTAAAGTCAAAGCAGTAAAAAAAATTTTAAAAAACTATCGAAGTTAAAATTTTTGGCATTGTCCAATAAGAATGCCATGGGAGCGGAACCACGGGCTCAGCTTTATGGAATACGAGTATGTTATTCATTCATTAGTAGCGTATTTATAGAAGACATAGTTTAATTTAATATTTTTGCGATTTTAACGACCCAGCTCGTCGGTTTGTATGTAGGCAGGGACAGTCACATATTATGTAGGTGTTACCGCGAAGAGTGCACCACTGAATCAGAAGACACCACCCAACATCCAATCACGCCGCAACGTCGTCGCCGTCACACACAGATACACCATGTCACACAAACACTGCACAAGTAACCTTGTAATATGTAGGTATGTTCGTTATATGTAACGTTATGTACACGCAATTAAATATTTGTTTGTCACACTTTAAATAAATCCTTTTCCCCCTATAATTGCAAAATAAATAAATTCTTCGACAGTTAAGTCAATTAACTTTGCATATTTTTGCTGCCCCCAATAATATGCCACCCTTATTAATGGACCAGACGGCAAGTGCCTAAATAAGCCTCTGCCCCCACCACCTTACCTGCGCCACACGAAATCCTACCACCCCCAACCCCCGAAGTGGGCGGATCAATTTATTGGCACCGATAAGCAATTTTATGTTCTGACTTTATCGAGAGAGAGCTGATTGTTTTGATTTTATGTTTCGATTTTCTCCGTAATAAGGTTCGGTACTAAACAGATGCTATCGTTTAATAATACATTTCCTGCCAATCTCCGAGTTATTTTTCAGTTTGTTGAATTCTTAAATTTTCTGATCGGGCTACGATAGATTTTGACGAAATGAAATATATGAAACTACATAACTTGAATTTTAGAAATACCTGTAAGTAGAGTTTATACCAACGATCTTTCTTATACACATACATAAACACAAACCGAGAACACTCTTGGCCTGTGTTCGCCCGACGCAAAGCGCCTTTCTGATCAGCTCGGCAATGTTTTGATCGAACAGTAGGGCGACCGCCGCGGCGGCGCGCCATATCCTTTTTTTTCTCTTTTTTATTTAATTTAATCTTAATTTAGTTTTATTATAATTTTATAATTATGTCGTGAAACGTAAATGTAATAAAGACAAATATTATGTAAAAGAAACATAATTACATATATACACATAATTAAAAATTATGAAGCGGTGCGTTACCTTCTCTTCGTTAGGGAAGCACGTAAGCCGACATTCCCATAATTTACAAAAAATGTTATACATAATTATGCAACTCTTTAAACTATGATTGAAATTATGAATGGAAGTTAATCCCAAAACACTTAATGTCGAATTGATCCAAGTGTGTAAAACCAATGTAGGTACTCGAGCCTAATCCCTAAAACGTCCTCAACACAAAGGGTAGAGAAATGGGGGCCTCTCTTTATCTTAAATCAATTTATTGGACCCCGTGATAGGCTCGGAGTACGTCCTCCGCTGAAAGTGATCCTTCTTTAAAGCTTTCCTGTCAATGTTTAGATAAGTCTTTCGATATGGAAGCGAATTGCTCGGGGCGGGCGGCCTCAAGTGGAGAGCGGGCCACTTTTGTTTGTGATAGATGATCGGAGAACCAGGGGAGCGCCGGCGGCGGCGGGGTGGGGAGGGCGGGATGATGGGCGGTGAGAGAGTCGATCACTCTGCTTGATTAAAACTTACCCACTGAACACTATTTAATTGGCATTATACTCGTAGTAGTATTGAATAAACCCGTGAAACCTGTGGATCGTTAAGTGTATTTTGGCTACCTGGTTAAAAACAACGAACTAATACCAAAATATAAAAGTACCGGTATTTCTCGATTGCTCGATTTAGGGTATTGATTTGGTTATTTTTAAGGTTACGCACCAAGATGCTAAAAAATGGACCTTTATAGTATCACTTCTTTGTCCGTCTGTCGTGTCGTGTGTCTGTAGGTCACAGCCCGAAAATAGAATATTTTGTTATACACAAAGCTCAGGTGATACATACGAGAAAAACATTAAAAATGTTTGGAATTTGAACTTGTCATACATTATTATCGCCTACATCCTCAGCTAACGAAAACTCACCTGTAAAACTAAACAAAAAATTTCGAAAATAATAAAAAGAATACAAAATCCAACCAGTAGATATGAACATCTATAATAGGTACATATTTTGCTTCAAAATACTTACTAGCAGATACAAATTTAAAATACGAGCAGGTAAAGCTAGATTCTCTGAAATACCATCGGCGTTATTAATTAATTGACTATCGTTGGCGCTCTGGACCTCGTAAAACCTGGCAGTATCGGTAGCTTTAATAAGCGCCTTACGAGCTTCGCTGCACAGGCATTGCATGCGCCATCAATTCCTTAGTGTGCCTGGCTGGGCGCGCACGATAAAGGCCCAAATAGCAAAACTTATTTTACTGCCTAAATAATTCTTCGGATTTTTGACAGAGCAATCGAACTTTGCCGGCGCCCGGCTCGTTCGTTAATTACACAGTTCGATATTGCTTCCGCCATCGCCACCGCGCCTCCGCGTCGCCGTCGACCCGAGTCAGGGGCGTATTTACTTAGATATTAGTTGTGGCTCACCTGGGCTGCGCGTGACCCGGGTGAGGACTTCGAGATACAGAAGGCGTGTATGTGTATATAATTTTGTTGATAGTCATACCATCCGCCAGTAGCAAAGATTCGTATCGATAACGTTTTCTTCGCGTGGCTTGTACGATATTTCTAAGAAACGTATGAACGGCATTTAATATTATGTAATAAATTCATATACTGTTCATATCAAGATCACAGGCGGATCACCGCGGATAACTAGGGCAATTTGTAGTAATCTCAATAATAAATCTTTCATTATCCTCACTAAAAAAGCAGGTCGTGAAATAGAAAATACCAAATAGAATGTATTAGTACGAACGTGCAAGGCAGCATTTCACATAACCACATCAACTCTACCCATTAAGTTCACCTTCTTGTCGTGTGGTAATAATGTGAAGTATAAGAATATTTTAAATTATGCGAACATTAATAAATGCGCCTCAGCATGGAGCCGCGGGCCGGCGATCGAGGACACGGCTCGCTTAGGCTCGCCCTTCTGGTAAGTGGGTAAATTGTGACGCCTGTTTTGGGAGATAATTGTATTTTTATGGCAGCGGGTGATTTATCGAAAGAGGAACGCGAGGGAAATAGCGACGTTACATTTTGCAACGGATTAATTTGTTCTCCACCGTCGAAATTAACGATCTGCAAAACTTAATCTATGTCTGCTCGCGCAAATTCATACGTAAATGAATTTTTAAAAATTTTAAATTACATTTTCAGTTAAATTACATGGATAGTTACTACTGAGTAAACTAGGTTACTTTCCTTGTATAATTGTTCGGCTACACTGAACTGGTTACCATACACAAATATTTTTGTTTATTCAAAAATCCTTTTCCTTTTAAACGTACTATTTCTAGATGACCCTATACCAGCCGCGTGCTGAAACGGCATACAATATCAGTAGGTAGCTAATCGACGCCAACTTCTCGAATTAAACTTCAACTTTTTTAATTGAAAGCGTCTCGGCCGTTATCAAAGCTTCCTTTATCAGGGTTAACTCGCCCGAACCCTTCTTGCAACCGCCGCCCGTCCCGCCCCCGCGTACCTCCCGCCCCCCGGCCACCTCCGTCGCTCAGCTACAATTAGTTCACGAGAGAATTAAGTTTTTGCCGCCTGTCTGTATACAACCCAATAGACTGGGAGGTGGTTCACCAACATAATGTCATTATGAGATTACATTAGTGAATATATTGTATGTTAATTAGTACGATACAAGAATGTAATTCTTTCTACACTTTCACTACTCGGTCAAAATGCGATTAAAGCGTTCCGCGCCCGACCCCTCTATTTTAATATCTATGTATTACCTATAAGCATTTCCAAATGTAGATATAGGTCATTTTAGGTTTCCGTATCCATTCGGAAGCCTATTACGTCCGTCCAAGGGCTATATCTTTTAAACCGCAATAATAGATAACCAGTTGAAATTTTAACAGAATGTGTATTTCATATTATGGCGCATGTGCCTACTAAATAATAAATAACACCACAGGTACTTTGCATTGCAGACAGACGGATATGGTTTATTGAGAGACAGATAGCGGATGTACGCAACCCTCCGTGCGTGAGTCAAACTCGCACTTCATCGATTTGTATTTTGGTCGCTAAAGAACCTTGGAAAATCTTTCAAAAATTAACTCGAAAATTATTATCGGGTGCGACTCGAACATTCGAACTATGACCTTCGATGTGCAAGGCGAGGCGTGCCGCCTGCTAAACGCCACCACGCCGAGGCGCGCGGCCAGCTGCGCCGCGCCTCCGCCGCCTCCCGTATCTCCCGGCGCGGCATACAGTGTCGGCGTTACTTTAACGAGCTCATTTGAAATTCAAATTGCGGCCGGACCTCCGCCGCCGCCTCCTGTAATCAATAATATTACATGTACGTGCTTCCTGAAAACAGTCAGGCTTTCAGTGCGCGGCCGAGAGCGCGGCCTGGCCGACTAAGACTTGAGGAACTGAGGAAAGGAAGCTTGTTCAGTTGTGCTTTGTCTATTGCGAGAAACAGACTAAATGATCCGACTGGATTTCTAGAACGTGAGTACATTTCACAACGGCACGATTGAACAATACACTATATGCGTAGTTTGCGCGTGGTAATAAATGGCTTTGGTCTGTCTGTTATTGTCACTGTCAATCAAAAATGTATATTTTACAAAGGTGGGTTTGAAGTTTATTTGAAGGTGTAAAATTTATGATATTAGGCTGAAAAAAATTACGAAAATAATATCGGTCAAATGACCACATGGAGTTTTTAAGACATCAATTTCCGGGCCGTGTGAATTCCCGTTTTGGCGATTTGAACTGGCCTGCCAGATAGCCAGATCTGACGGCACCAGACTTCTTACTTTGGGGCTTTTTGAAATCTCGCGTTTACCACAACAAACCACAAAGCTTGCAAATCTTGAAAGTCAAAATTGAAGAAGAAATCACCCATTTGGAGCCAGATGTTTTGCAAGCAACAATCCAAAATGCTGTAAAACGAGTAGGTACAAATGTGCATCAACTCAGGAGGTGGTCATTTGACCCATATAATTTCCAACTGAATGTCATCGATGTTACACCTTCAAATAAATGTTCCGTGAAAACGAGCCCATTTTTTTTTTCATTTCTTACAAAATATCAGCCAATTTACATTATGACATTACTTTTGCCCTACCTTTATAACTACATATCAATTCGTACAAAACAACGCTGTAATGAAAAATATTTGTACGACTACGCCATAATAAATTCAAAATAAGTAACATTTGGTAAAAACGATCTATTAAGATGCTTTGCAAAACTATTTTCTTAGTAGTTTTAGTATTGCTACCTTCAGCGAAGTCGTCCCTTATTATTTATTATCTTATGATTATTTAAATCTTCATAAGATGACGACAGGGTGCCTTAAAAATGCGCTGCTTCCATCCAGGCTTTCCCCTTCTATTCCAGGCAATGTGAAGAAAATAGCACTTAGTAACGCGGCTATCGCACTGAATACAAATTCACTAGGTTTCGGCACATCGCCTCGGAAGCACGCGGCCACTATTACCGCCATATTTTGTGAGCAAATTGAAATGATATTATGATTTATGGATGCGGCTTCGTGAGCGTGAATAAATTGAGGCTGTCGGCCTTTTCGAAAAGGGTTTCTTATTTATTTTAGTCATTAATGTCATCGTTCCATTCTTGAGAAAATATGCGTCATATCGTCGAAAAAATATAGGCACCTACATACATTTCTATATTCACAATTTCATTTGTTACCTATTTCACCTCCTAAGCAAAACGCAAGCACCAAGTTTTAAATTATCCTAACAATATCACATTAGTAAGAACAGTCTCCCATAATCCAACTACATGCGGGCACACACAGCACGGTCTGGAAGCTCATACGCTCGGCGCTCCGCTTAATGCCTCCCGCCTGGTCCGTCCCCGGAACCCTCATTTTCATAACTTTCGCCACGTCCTGCGGTAATTAGTGATTTTTTTTTAGTGCGGCAGCGTCGCCGGGCTGGCGACAAGAACCCCTCCTCCGAAAGGACGTGGAAACACTGTTACATGAAAATGTTCCAGATAAATCAATTTTGTCAATATCTATGGACATTAGTATTATTTCATCATCATAAACTTTAATCGGTTGACGTCCGCTTTTTGAATCTATAGTCTGATGTTTCAGAATTTTTATAATTTACATTTTCATCCTGTTGACATCTCGAAAGCTATGAAAATCCGCTCACGGCAACGTTTCTAATTATTCTTTCACTAAAAACTTTATTCGAACTATTACTAACATTTAAAAAAAATTGCCAAATCGGCCCAGCCGTTCTCAAGTGATGCACTTACCAACAAACAGCATTTAATTTGTATTTATATAGATAACTAACTAATAAACAATTACATATATAAAACAAATTTTGAAAAAAGTGCTTCTGAAAATTTCCCATACTACTGCAAAGAGATAGACTCGCTACTTGCATAAGAAGGCTTACAGGGCGCGTGCGAGCGAGAACCTCCCTTCCTCCTGCTCCAGCTCTGCGAACTTTGCTATTCAAATGCAGGAACGAATGGAAAATATATGGAAATGATTAGCGCCTTTTTTGTGATACGAACTGCGCGGTGCAGTCGCTTGCGGTTTTTTTTTTCATCGTCTTTTATAAAAGTCACGTCTGACAGTTACTATGTAGCTCGTGCTCACTCGCTTCGGTCTTCTTAGCAAGAAGAGTATACGGAAGGAACTTAGCCCTCTTTTAAAGCAATTTGCACGCTTATTGCTGGTTTATTCTAAGTACCGAATGTTATAGTAGTCATTATCATTGCGATGTTAGTGTAGAAATCCGAATGAAACATAGTTTTTAAATATTTTATTATCATCTTGTATTCTTAAAATATTTAAAAAAATTCAATATTTGTCATATAAACAATCCATGAGAGTGTTTCAATTGTTTATGCATTTCCACAAAATCGGGTAGAAAGAATGTAAAATTTCAAAAAGTTGCACCTATATTGAAAAAACTTTCATTTTGATGTTAATACCTAATAGAGTAATTTTTATTTCAGTTCATTATAATGACTACAAGAACACCTATCTAGTGGTAGTTCTTTGTGTAATATGCGATGACAATAAAACATATACTGATATTTTCAAAACTTGAATGAGAATTTATGTATAAGTAATCTATTCACCAATAAATAATGTGAATAACAAAATCATCACCAGAACATGCGGACACCGGTACCACAGATTAAGTAATAGTTACATCGTCCTACCGTATCGTACCTCCGTCAGGGCGCCGAGCAAAAGCCATCTCACTTGCTACCGATTAAATGAAAACACATCTTAACTCGCTAACCACCATTAGGGAACACGTAACTGCCGCTATTTACGCGTACCATCTTATCTCAATTATGAGAGCTATCCTAATTTACGGTATGCTCTAGGAAAGGCCCGACCGCGTATCTGTAAGTGGCTACAAACGAGATCGCAGCATTTTAAGAGGTAGCACAAATACTATGCTACGTTTACTCTCTCACGACTCACTATTTACTGTCAGTTTTGGAACATATAGTATTCTGAAATTACATAGATTAGAGTGGAAATTGTTGGATACTAGCGTTTGCCCGCAGCCCCGCTCGCGGGTTGGCGCATTTTGTCCGCCTTGTCGCTGGCATGGCACCTAGCTGAACGTGCTTTCGCGAGGAGTGGTGTTATTAAATATGTCTGATTGTCCGATAGACTCCTGGACACAGCCACATTTTCCCTTTAAAACAAAAATTAAAACTGCATGCACATTGGTTAAGCCATTCTTGGTTTATCAGTTACAGATAAAAAGACGAACAGACAGCTCTGTCTGTAGAACTTGTAGTAGATTAAAGAACCGTTTCACTTTCGCAACACCACCAAAATAATCCACATCCTTCGCCTGAAATAACGACAGACGCCATATGAATTTTATAACTGTCTAGATTCACAGATTTTCATTATAGCAAAGTGAGGTAAGCGTTATCTTATATAGCTACTCTTTTCTGCTATAGAAATAGTCGAATTACCAATTGGTCTGTTTACGACTCGTCCGTCCGTTTACGCGGGAAGTTTTGCGATTTTACGATGTGTGTGTGTGTGTGAATATTTCACGTGGATTATTTAATTAAATACACGAGTCGATAGGGTTGAGATTTTATGGTAAGTGATCGGGAACGGAGTGAGTTCTCACCTGTGCGGGCTGGCGCGGGCGGGCGAGGCGTAATGTCGCGGCGGCGCGGCGGGGAGGGGCGGGCGGCGCCTAGCGAGCATTACGTGCGTTGTTTATAGGCCGGGGGTAAGTACGGGGGATTCGTATGGAACACAACAGTGTGTAAGTCCACACTGTTACAAATTTTAAGTTTTTTTTTTATGTAATCCGTTATGGGTGGCTGAGTCGGAGGGGCCAAAGCGCAAGCTTCGACTAGCCAATATCACCTCCGCAAAGGTAGGTGCCATACCGGAGACTTCCCTGAATTGCTGGCTATACTGGACACAGAGGAGAACACAACCGAGCCTGCTTTGCGGCCATCTTACACCCAGTACGGTGGTATCAACCCAGTCGGCTACAATTTGAGCCTACCACCTAGTAAGGGGTAAGGGAAGGGACCTACAGTTTTACACCGGTTCCGAACGGTGAAGCAGCAGGTGTAGGTATGCACGTAAATTTTTTCGTCAGAAAAAAACTCATTGGTACACGCCGACCGGATTCGAACCGCGGACCTCTCGCATGAGAAGCCGATGACCAAACCACTCGGCCACCCGCCGCTTTAAGATATTAATAGATTAAATTATAAAAAAGAAATAGATGAATTTATTTATTCAACAGCAAAAATAGGTACTAAATAGACAATTAACTAAAAACTATAATATACTAGCTGACCCTGCGGACTTCGTTCCGCCTTTATTACACTATAGTGTAATAACCTTATTTCGATTATTTATTACATACATTTTACAAATAAAAAATTTGCCAAAACGGGTCCAGCGGTTCTGAAGTGATGAACCGATTTGGCTAATTTTTTATTTCTCTATCTCTCTCGCTCTCTCTTCCCTCACTCTATACCCTCCAACTATCACTCCCCCTCTCTCTCTCCCATCCCCTCTCCCTCGCCCCTCTCTCACCTCCTCCTTTTTTCTCTCGCTATTAAAATAATCATCTGTCCCACTTGAGGTAAGAATTCGTGTGGTGACCCTATTAAAATAAAACCATTTGTCCCACATGACGAATCCTATGGTCACCCCTATAATAAATTTTGTTTTGTCCTACGTGAGGTAAGGAATCGTATGGTCACCCTATTAAAATAAAACCATTTGGGAATAGCTTGGCCAACCCTCTACTAAAATATTTGTTTTGTCCCACATTAGTGAAGGAATCGTATGGTCACCCTATTAAAATACAACCATTTGTCTCACATGAGGAATCGCATGGTCACCCCTCTACTAATTTAATTTTTTTTTGTCCCATATTAGTTAAGGAATTGTATGGTCAGCCTATTAAAATAAAACCATTTGGGAATCGCATGGTCACCCCTTTACAGGCCGGCATGGCATTCGCAACCCCCACATACGACCGAATGTCCATGGGCGTCGTTAGACACCTTATGGGTGGATCGGCGCCATATGTCGCGCTGTCAATAAAAACAAAAAATTAATAAAGAATTCTTATTGTCCCACATTAGCTAAGGAACATGCATGAGACATAATCATTTTAATCGTATGGTCACCCTATAAAAATAAAACCAATTGGGAATCCTACCCAAATAATAAACCCTATACAAATAAAAAAAAATTTTATCGTATGGTCACCCTATCAAAATAAAACCATTTGTCCCACATGCATGAGGAATCGCATGGTCAGCCCTGCAGTAATTTTTTTTTCTGGCGTTCGACTGCGATTGTTGTTGACAGCTACGAACGACGCACTAACGGGTATTGGAATGATCTGGGCGGTCAAAAGTCCATTTTGTAAAAATGAACGCAACTTGAAAATACGGGCAGCGCACCAAAGATGACTCATGAGGGTACTATGCAGTAACATTCGTTACGTGGCCCGCGTAACTATAGGCCCGCACAGGTCAGTCGAAACTTGATTGTCGTTTCGAGCGTACGTGTATTTCTTTGAGTTCCGTGCGAAACAACATTTTCTTAATTTAATATTAGAACCGTGGGTTTTTGATAACAGTGAAGCTTTATGGATTTTAACAGAGCGGCTAAGTGTGTATAGTTTTTATATAGTTTCATTGAAATAAGTACTACTATGACCACTGTAAAAAAAAATTAAATAATTATAAAATAATTATTGTTTTTGTCCCGTTTTTGTAGATATCGGAGATGATTAGTTGCACTTCCCGGCATTTCCCGGCAATTCTTTTTTCTGTATCAACTACCTTGATCTTTCTACTATATAATTTTGTAAAAACTAGCCCCGGAATCACTTGGTCTTGGGAAAAAATGGTCATAGAACGTCAGAGGTCGTAATTGCATTTATTTACGAAGTGTAAGTTTTCCTTGTATTTTTAGGGTTCCGTACCTTAAAAGGTAAAACGGAGCCCTTATGAGATTACTCCGGTGTCCGTCCGTTCGTCCGTCCGTCCGTCCGTACGTCCGTCTGTCAGAGGTTTTTCTCGAAAACTAAGAAACGTAGAATCTTGAAATTTGGCGTAATGATAGATTTTGATGACGCGCACATATACCGCTAGCCAATAACTAGATAAAATTTTATTTTAGATTATAAAGGGGGTTAGTATAGAATGAAAAAAAATAATTTATTAACATATCGTGTGGGGTATCGCTGAAAAGAGCTAATTGTAAGGATTTTAGAATTTTTAGTGCAGTGATCTTAAAGAAATGCATAAAAATGTGAAAAAATTACCGTTCCCCCCCTTTCTCCTAGGTTAACCTAATATTTCGTTTCAAAGTGATATTGGAGACAATTTCAAGTGGACTCAAAATTCACATTGAAAAGTTCACAGAGTTTACCCAGAAAACAGCAGAACTGTATGTACAACTATACCCATGGTATCCCATGACACCGACTATACACAAAATATTGGTGCATGGGCCCACCGTAATAAAGCACGCCATTGTTCCAATAGGCCAGTTATCAGAGGAGGCCGCAGAAGCATGAAATAAACATTTTCGTTTATTCCGTCAAAACCTAGCCAGAAAATTTTCAAGGGTTTCTTGTAATCAAGATGTGCTTAACAGATTACTGTTAAGCTCGGATCCGTTATTAACTGGCATGAGACCCTTGCAAAGGAAGAAAACACAACCTTTATTAAAAGAAACAAAAGATATGCTGCTTCCTACGGAACCCCATGAAGCACGAGACCCGAAGAGTCTGATGATGGGGAAAATATAGGTGAATCTGAATTATCATCTGACGAGGAATTCTCATCTTCTGACTGATCTACGTTGTAAATTTGGTTATTCCTATTTCATGTAATTTTACCGTGTGGGGCCGGTACTTAATAAAAAGAATAGCCTCACTGCATCTCTCCCCGTGCATGTCGTAAAATGCGACTAAGGGATAAGGACAAGATGCCGTGCTAAAGGGCGACGGACTCGCCACCTCTTACCTTGGCATGGTACTTCCACCGAGTCATGCAGCAGGTGGGTCTTCGTGCCTTACTTGCTGCTTGATCAATTGAATCTTGTTCGAATAATTTGCGAAACGTGGTGGTCGGTGTTGTGCTGTAATTTACCAGAGTTCTTGCAGCACAACACCGATTACTCTGCTTACCCCGATTGTCGGGATTCAGCGTGTGTGATATGTATGTATGTAATTAAATGTAGTGAAAATAAGAAAAAAATCATTTTATTCAATGTTAAAATAGTACCTATCACTAAAATTGCTATAAATTAGTTGGATAGTACACTTACAACCGATTAAACTACAAAAATAATATTGGCCGCCCAAATCGCTCAAATACCCCACCGTGCGACGGTCTTTTCAGCCTGTACATGTTGTCAAATCCGTTTTTTCATGAAAACGCGATAACGGCGCCATCTACCGGGTCCAACTGTATTTTCAAACCATCCAGGGACCCACTCAAATATTCACACAAAATTTCATCCAAATCGGTCCAGCCGTTTAGGAGGAGTAGGGTGACAAACACACGTACAGAAGAATTATATATAAAAAAATCTCGTTTAAACTGTCTCCGAAATGACCGCGAAGGGTACCTAAATGGTACCTAATTTCCACGCTGGATAGCAAGGGCTATCCGTTGTCTGAGGAATGCTTCGCAGTTAGGTACTCCTGTCCTGACATTTCTATAACAACAAATAAATTGTCTGTATAATAGCTGGATAGAGGTGGCAGGGTCCGGCAGCCTTTTTATAAATATATTTTTAATTGATTTTTGCATTAATATTAGTTTAGGTAGTGTTAACTTTGAGGATTAAATTTTTTCGTGTACCTAACATTGATGAAGAGTTCTTTTAAAGCCTAGATTACTACTTTTTTTTTTTTGTACAAAAGTTATCGTAAGGAACGTGTTTAATTTGCTCTGTCCGAGGAGATTATTCCAAAACGAAATACTTAAAAATAAAAATAAATTTAGTAGTCCATTTCAGTGCTTATAGTACTAAAATTAAAAAAAATCATTCTTCTGAGGATAGAAACGTCAGAAGGGAAGAAGGGAAGAGCTACGGAACCCTCTGCGTATGAACAACGTTCGCACTTGGCAAGCTTATATTATTGTTAGCTATAATATTTCAGCACAACATTAATAAAGAGTTTGAACGTGAGAATATTGTTTTCAATGTCAACAAGCTAATATAATATGAGGGGAGAGATTGTTGGAAGATGGCACGCGTAACGAATTCATGCTTCAATAAAATAGCAATATATACCCAGTGATCGTGTGATCGTATGAATTGTTGGAAAGAACATATTATAATAATATATTTCTACATCTTAATTATTTTTCATAAATGTCAAATATTTTGTCTAAGTAACATTTCATGCGTACCTCAATGTGCTTTTAAGGGTAGAACATAAAACAAACTCACAGAGGAGCGATATTTCAAACAGGATTTTATTGTCACGTTATGATGATACACTGGCATTCTTTGGACGAATCATTTAACTGCAATTTACTTACAACTAAGCTTTTATTATACAAGTGGGATAAAATCTATTCACGGTAGTAACTAATTATCTCGTTATTGTTGTTTTTTTTTAACCGTATAAAACTTATGCATGCTCCATTTTTGACTTACAGAGGTGGAAAAAAACTGTTAAGTACGAGTCAGCCTGGCGCACCCAGGTTCCGTACCGGTCGTGATATTTCATTAACGGGTCACTAGCATATTATAAGCACATCGAGCGATATGTTTTCATTTGAACCACCAACCAAATCTAAACTAAACCATAGCTGTTTGTGATGCCTAAAAGCTGTCTCCGTGACACCACCTTCCACGTTCTTGAGTGTTCATGCTTATGCTGTAAATATTAATGTTCTTGTGAGCAGTAGTATGGGTCAATTATTGTAAATTACTTCTAATATAACACTTATAAGGTACTAACAAAACATTGTGACTTGCGAAGTTTATTTGTCAGTTTCTTCGCATTGAATTTAGAACTGGCGGAATTTTCGACATATCCAAGCGTAGGTTACCTACCTATGGATGAAATTATACAATAAACAATAAAAACGTCAATGCTGGAGAAAATTAATGTCATCCATAGCAGCCAAATCTCGCGTTGTAGGGACTTCCGTTGAAATAATGGGTCGTACCGCGGGCGTCAGCTAAATCTGCGTAAGTCGATTGTTGGGCGTTTTCGTGAAATCAATGTTGATGTCTCTAAATAGCTCGAGGGGCGCGGCGGCAGTGCACAGCTGCCGCCCCTGTTGTCGCGTTCAAGTAGCCTCCGATTGGCCGATGCACTCGGCGGCGGTGCCGCGGAACGCGGCGGCCGGTACGTGGTGAACAACAGAACTTCGATCAGCTGCAGCGCCATACACCCGCAGCGCAGTGTCCGCCGCCGCCGGCGCTCCTGCGCTGTCCCTACACCACTCTCGACCACTCCTGGCAACTACCAGCAGCGACATCTTGCAGCACCTCCGACTGGACGCAGTACACTCTCAGAATCTTAACAGGTCTAAAGGTACTAGATTTAAGTTAGCTGACACAAGTCCAGCAGGCGGACCTAAACCACTGGCTGGCTAAAATATAAATGTAACATACAAACTAGGAAAATAAATTCTTCTGATTCTGATTCTGATTGAGCTGCTCCCGCCGCTCCGCCGTTGGCCACTGTAGAACTTGCAGCTGTAAATCTTCTTGTCGGCAATTCAAAATTCAGAAAAAAGTCTAGAAACCTACCTATATAATTAAATTAAATTGAATGACTGAATATTTGAGCCAGACGTGTGTAAAATTCACACACCATCAATTAAACTCAACTCACAGAATACGAGTAGGTATGCGCAGCAATTTTTTCTCATAAACATGCCTACTCATAATATCATAAGACAGGACAATTTGCAGTATTAGTGTCCTTACACCAAACTATTTTTATAGTATCTAATCTCCTACTGGTCTATATTATGGATTTGTGGGGCCACTCAGTCTGTTCAGGTCGTGGATCATGGACGCTGCTCGAAGGAACTTGCATCCAGTACTCCGCACCATCCAACCTATCTCTGCATCACTCGTCGCGGAGAAACTGAACACCGTTTTGTTATTGACATAGAGCTTTTGATGACCATCGTTTCTAACAATCGTTCCTCTGTCGCACCGAGAGGATGTGGACATAAAAACAATTTTTATGCATTGTTTACATTTTACATTCAAATTTGTATTAAATTTTGAAAATGTCATCTAAATTCGTGCCAAATTTCAACTTGGAGCGATGAACCGTTTAGAAGTTATGACCCTGTAACAGACGAAAAGATGGAGGGAAGCATGAGTCACACCATTAGGTTTTCACCTACCACCTCACCACCTCTGAGGTACGGAACCTAAAAAACAACTTTTTTTTTATGGAAACTGACACGGTTGGCTACATCACCTACAACATCCGTGATGTTCAGCCCATAATACCAGGCGAGCTAGGTGCCATCCCTGTCTGTGCTTCTCTTCATTTCATGTCATTTTCATTACACTGAACTGGTCGGAAAGCACGAACTATGTATTTGCATAGCCGTTTCGACCAGTGCGGTGGTACCAACCCGGCCGGGATAAACCTTACCACCTAGTAAGGGAAGGGACCTACAGTTTAACGTGGAATCCGAACCACAGTCAGCCTCCAACGGTCGAACGGTCACCCATCCAATACTGACCGCGCCCAGGGTTGCTTAACAACAGTCGACCGACGTACCACTGAGCTACCGAGGCTGACAAAACAAGTATCATGGTATTATAACTAATTGCCGTAACACTCCTTAGTAGATTTTAGTAGAGTACGGTATTTTCCTATTCGTATGGGTCGACCATATAAAAAGTTGACCCAAGGTACTAAAACCCAGATGGGTAGGAGTCGATTTTATGAGCGGACGGAGCGAACTAGGGCTAGCTCTTGTTCTGTCGCTACATATTAGCTACGTGATAAGCTTTACCTACATCTACGTGATGCGAAAGCTTTATGTGCGAAGGGACCCCGGTTTTACGAGGCGCCCACCTGCAAATTGGAGATATGACGTGGGACAAACGGCTCGCCGCGCGTCGCCTCCAGTCTACACCTCGTGACGCGCAATCCGCTCTAGTCGATGACGAAGACAATGTGCTTGTCAAACTTCCGAACGAGTATTATGCATACACGTTTTGGTATTTGCTCCATAAACATGTTCCCAATGGAATCATGTACGTGAGGCGCAAAAGCGAGCTTAGAACTTGCAGAGACTATGATAGAGCAACATTAATATAAATATTATTGGACTTATTTCGTATTATGCTGTGTGCAGGAGACGAAATTATTGCAGAATACTATTTGTGGTAGTCATCGTCGTACATATCAGACGGTATATCCCGACAATCGGGGTAAGCAGAGTACTCGGTGTTGTGCTCTTGTAAATTACAGTGCAACACCGACCACCACGTTTAGTAAAGTATTCGAAAAAGATAACTACCGAAGCTATCGACGGATCGTGCCAAGGTGAGAGGTGCCTAGCCTTTTAGCACGGCATCGTGTCCTTGTCTCTTAGTCGCATTTTACGACATGCACGAGGAGAGATGCAGTGGCGCTATTCTTTTAACTACCGATCCCACGTGGTACTTAAAATGTTCACAACAACATCTACGGCGAGGGCGACGTCCACCATCGGCAAGCTTGGGGTCATGGGGACCTCGCGTCCCGTCTAGTGCCCCCGCTACCGGTGGTGGCGCGTGCAACCATGAAGAGACGCGCGCGCGACGTCGTCGCCGTGCATTCCGGCAGATACGGAGCTGTCCGAGATGGGGGTGGTGGTGATCTACGTGTCTAGTACCACCCATCGCTCGAAGCTAGTCTCGCGTCGTCTCAGAGAGCTCCGTAACTACGGCCTGCGCCCGCCGGCGCGCTTGGAGACTTGTCTCCCGCCGCCGTCGGCGGTATTACCGTTTTTATTTTATTTTAATTTTTATAAATTTTGTGTATTTTTATAACTTTTAGTAGGATAATATAGGTATGTAAAATTAATATAAATTAAAATTTATGTAACAATGTGAAATAAAGGACATAATAATAATAATTCATCATATAAAAACATTGGCACTTGAACCCGACGATGTAAACACTAGAATGAAGCCTCGTAAGTGGCTGACATTTAGAAAGAAACAACAAAACACAAAGAGGATTCCTGTCGACTTACAACACCGATAGTAATTACTTGTTCACAAAGGAGATCGCTTCCGTTTCCGACCACGGCGCTGGTGGTGGCGTTACGGTGCCACGCAGCCTCCAATTAAATGAAGTAAAAAGCGTTCTAAGTAAACGTCGCGTCGTCGCAAACGAACTTTATTACCTTTTTTTTCAGTCGCCAGTTGGCGAGTAACGAGCGATCGGAAACTCTTTACAAGTTCCCCATTTACTGAGGAAGCAATTTGTAGTTCTGCGCGCCGCACGACGATACCGCTGTAGTTGCGTGCGGTTTTTCTGCTGTGCAGAAATCGGCCTTATTGTAAAACGCATTGTTTTTTTCAGTCAACCTTGTCCACTGGTCAAATTGTTTGTTAGTATTTTTTTAATGGAATCCGACACTCCGCCTTCAAGCCGGACTGGCACCTGCTCGGGGATGAAATTGGATGCGCCTGAGGCTCCGACCTCTAGCACATCCACCCAGGTCAAAGGCAATAAAAAATTAAAATTAGAGGCCAGGCCTGACATTTATTTACTTGAAGATTGAATAACGTTCTTACGAAATCACACGAGCGAAGCCATGTAACGGTAAGAAAGCCATGGTATCTATTAATCAACAATATTTCCTCAAAATACCTTAATTATAATTTCCAATTCGTCAACTTCGTGTAATTATTCACACCAGAAACAAGTAATAATCTGCGAATAACTAGAATCATGAATACGCACATGTATTTGCCTTTGACCCATATTTCTAACTACGATGAGACGGGGAGGGGGCGGGGGGGGGGGAGGGGTGGTGGTGGTAGCGAACATCGAGGCTGGTGTATTTAATTGCAAATAGTATAACTATTGGGCTAAATGGCCCCGAGCACGTGCGGGGTACAGACGCGAGACTAATGCAGCGCGTCGCGTTAGTAGAGCCTCGTAATAATTATGAGATTTTACTTCAGACGCTACGGGAGGCAGCGGAACCATCTAGCCGGAGTATTCGATTACTGTCCTGCTTGATAGTTATACGAGTACATACATAGTTATACGAGTACAGTACGAGCCAGTTTGATAGTTATACGAGTACATACATATACCACACGCTGTATCCCGGTGCAAGTAGATTAATCGGAGTTGTGCTGCAGGTACTCTTATAAATTACAGCACGGCATCGACCACCACGTTTAGCAAAGTATTCGGACAAAATAACTATCAAACAGCAAGTAAGGCACGAATGCACCTTCTGAATGAATCGGTGAAAGGACCGTTCCATGGTGAGAGGAGGCTAACCTGTCGTGCTTTAGCACGGCTAGATTTATTTAGTACATATATATAATAATGAAGAGATTACACTTTACTTAACACAAAGGCGGACGTATTTTCTTAGACAATTACTTCCAGTCAACCATCTCTCTGACTGGATTAAATACCAAAAATTTTAAACAATGTTTTAAATTTTAAAACATTCTTTCTGTATTCTCTTACTTTCATTTGTGGCACTTTAGCTACTATATGCGAGTGTCCTATGTAGGGTGTTAGTGTTTAAGGTCCAAATGAAACACTATGATAGCTGTGTATAAACGTGTAATAAAACGACTGAGAATTATTATTGACTCAAAGCGACTATACTTGACTCCGTGGTGTGATCGACTGCCAGGGCGGCGGGCCGAGGCGAGCGCGGACGCACGCCGCGCCAGAGGGGCGCGGGGTGCGGTAACCGCGTCGCATCGGACCGATGTGTCGTGTCCGGCACATCAAGTTGTGGCACTTTAGCTACTATATGCGAGTGTCCTATGTAGGGTGTTAGTGTTTAAGGTCCAAATGAAACACTATGATAGCTGTGTATAAACGTGTAATAAAACGACTGAGAATTATTATTGACTCAAAGCGACTATACTTGACTCCGTGGTGTGATCGACTGCCAGGGCGGCGGGCCGAGGCGAGCGCGGACGCACGCCGCGCCAGAGGGGCGCGGGGTGCGGTAACCGCGTCGCATCGGACCGATGTGTCGTGTCCGGCACATCAATTTCCCCCTTTATGAAAAAAATTTTGTCATTACAACATTACCAAAATTACCTTTAATTACGAATCGTTCATTACTTGTGACAGTTATCTGCTTTTATACGACTGCCTCCACTTACTACAAATATAGAAAACATTTTAAAGACGAGATATAAACACGATGAGAAAGATAAAAACATTTCAATAACATACAGGGTGCCAGGAACCACAGAAATGATGGCGTACAAAAGAGACACTTGAAAAATTTGAAGAGGTGCAATAAAACTATCCTAACAATGACCCTAGATGATTGTGCTCACCAATGCGGTCGTAAAAACCGCTGAGGCGAGAGTCCTTTTGTTTTGCAAAGAGAGAGACCGCCAATAATTTCACACACAAGTATGACTAAGCTTAATACCTATTACATAACACAATCGTAGATAGGCATAGGCATAGATTTGAGAACACGTACCATTAAAATTTCTACACTAACTTTTTAACTAATTCGAAGTACTAACTAACACAGAATGAGGTGTAAATTTACACAAAATCAATAAACCATACCGCTGTATGAAAATAGTGGTGTAAAATATAATACATTTCTTCTATAATTTACTGATTACGTTAAGATGCATGCATACTACGATTATTAATTAAGTAAAAGTAATGAGTAAGTGTATTATGAAAAATCTACATTGCGATCAGGCAAAACTACAAGCGTTGGGCATGGAGTTTTGTGCGTAACCTTCCGTTGTCGTAAAATTCTTTACATCTCTCAGCATAAGTGCTTTACGCCCGTGTGTACGAACGAGGTTTATTGTTTGAACAAGAATGCATTTGATGAAACGTGCGTTATTATAAGTTATAGTTATAACTACGTACGATCTTGCGATATTTGTGTCTAATCTTACAAATTAAACATTATACAATAAATTAAAACTATTAAATGTTCAAATTAAATTACAAACTATTCAGTGTATCTTGGAACAGCAGGTATTAGCGCTATTGTTATAAAATATAAGTGATGCGAATGAAATGATACTCTAACAAGTTGACGGATCTGTCGTAGATTTCCTTGACGGATGTTAAACGACAGGTTTTCCAACATTTGTATGCTTCCTAATATAACTCACAAAACGTTATTGCGATTTCTAAGATTGATTGCGGCTTTGTTAAAACTAATACATGCACATTTATCACTTTCAAATAGATTATGTGACACAAAGAAAGTTTAAATTGAACTCATTTTAAGCAACATATTATTAACATAACTATAATCACGACATAAAAGTAAGAAGTATAAAGTAAATAGCGTAATATTAGTCCTTTCATAATGTTTCTGGTGCAAGCAATAAACAGTTCGAGTATCATTATTGTTTGTAATAGTTTTATGGTAATTTTTTTGTCCACACCATTGCACTTTGTTTGGATGGGGCTTAGCGCCTCAGATACACCTGTTATTTGTTTATTTCACTGCACTTTCACTATTTTTATGGTTCACAGACAAACCGAGACGCTGACCGGCACTCAGCTGGTCGTCGATATGGGTGAGAATGAAACGAAAGTTATTGGTCTGCAAAACGAACAGTTTTTTTACATATTCTACCGAACTTAGACACGTGATATGGTATTGTAGTGTCTGTCTCACTTGAATTATGGGTAGGAGATGTGGGACTAGGCTTCGTTGTAGGTACTTGGGCGGAGTCGGCAGGTGCGTCGCGTGAACCGTTTCTTTCATCGTTGGGTAAGAAAGCCGGTTTCAGCCTGTCCAATGTTATTGCGACTTCCCTGTTAGGAAGTTTTACTATAAAATATTTGTCTTTCTTCTTTATTACCGGGAACGGTCCTTCGTAAGGTGGTGTGAGAGGTCGTGTCACGCGATCACACCTGACGAACACGTGTGTGCACCTACTTAGTTCCGGATGCACAAAAACTGACGTCTGCCTAGCTTCGCGCTTAGGTACAGAAGCTATTTTGCTTATGTGTTCGCGAAGTTTGTCCACATAGCTCTCGTCGACGGTGTACGATGTTGGTGAAGGTTCGAAAAACTCTCCCGGCAGTCTAATAGTGGTTCCATAAACCATTTCAGCTGCGCTGATTGATGTGTCGTCTCGAAGAGCTGCTCTCAGACCATATAAAACTGATGGTAATTCTTCTGCCCAGTTCTCGCTGTTTGATCGGGCCATTAATGCTGCTTTCATACTTCGGTGAAAATTTTCGATAAGGCCGTTCGATTGCGGGTGATAGCTGGTTGTCCTGATTTTTTTAATACCCATGCACTTCGCGAGGTTCTGAAACAGCTCTGCCTCGAAGTTACGTCCTTGATCTGTGGAAATTCGTAGGGGGCAGCCGAAACGGACAATCCAGTGCTCGTAGACAACCCTCGCGACAGTTTCTGCCGACATGTCGCTGACGGGGATTGCCTCTGGCCAATTTGTTGCTCGGTCCTCGATCGTCACTGCGTAGCGGTATCCATTTGAAGGCATGAGTGGACCAACCATGTCCACATTCAGGTGCTGAAACCGATCACTTGGTTCATACTTCCCAAATGGCGACTTTGTATGCCGTGATACCTTCGACTTCTGGCATGGTAGGCACGACTTTGTCCACTCCTTGACGTCGTTCAGCATGCCGGGCCAAAAGAATTTCTCCTTCATCAGCCTGCGCGTTCCTCTTACGCCTGGATGTGAAATACCATGTATGGTCGTGAAGGCTTGATGGCGAAAGTTCTTCGTGAGGTACGGCCTTGTCTTTCCGCCGGTCGTGTCACAATAAACATTCAATTTGATGGCCGGAATCTGAACTAATCGAACAGTTGACTTTTCTCGTGAAATAAATTCCTTCAGCTCTTCGTCTGCTTGTTGTTCTTGTGCCAGTTTCTCATAGTCTATTGCGCTGGGACAATTGATTTCGGCGAGGCGTGACAGAAAATCTGCCACAGGATTGTCTTCGCCGGCGATGTGTTCGATGCTTGACACGAATTGTGATATGTAGTCAAGCTGGCGTAATCGTCTCGGCGTATCATTAGTTGTTTCGTTTTTCTTGAAGGCGAAAGTTAGAGGTTTGTGGTCGCAATAAACTTTAACAAACGATCCCTCGATGAGCCGACGGAAGTGCTTGACCGCCATGTAGATACCTAACAGCTCTCGGTCGTATGTGCTGTATTTGCGCTGTGTCTCACTCAACGTCTTACTAAAGAAACCCAATGGCTCTCTCCCCTTTGATGAATGTTGGTGCAATACAGCTCCGACACTAGTGTTGCTGGCATCTGTCATTATGCTTAGTTGAGCTCCCGCTGCGGGGTGCGCCAACATACACGCATTCTTAATTGCCTCTTTACAATTTTCGAAAGCGACGTCTGCCTCCGGTGTCCATTGAATTATTGTTTTGTCTCGTTTCTTTGAGTTCACCAAATATCTATTGAGTGGTGCTAAATAAACTGCAGCGTTTGGCAAGCATTCTCGATAGAAATTTATGGCACCAATGAATCGTCGTAACTCGAGAACCGTGGTGGGTTTTTTGTAATTGCTCAACGCTGAGACTCTTTCGGGTAGCGGAGTGATCCCTTCCGGGGAAACGGAGTATCCAAGGAATGTCAGCTGTGACCGATTGAATTCTGACTTCTGCATGTTTAAAGTAATGCCGTGCGCGTCGAGGCGTCGTAAGACTTCTCGCAGATGTGTTTTGTGTGCTTCCTCGTCCTCGGATGCTATTATTATATCGTCAACGTAGGCGAAGACATAATCTAGTCCTTGTAGAACGGTGTGAATAAACCTGCAGAAAGACATCCCAGCGTTTTTTAGGCCGAAGCACATGCGTCGGTATTCAAACAGGCCGACAGGTGTGGTTACCGCTGTCTTAGGAATGTCTTCTTTACGAACCGGTATTTGATGGTAAGCTTTGTTAAGATCAATCTTGGAGAATACCCTTTTGTTGTGTAAAATGTAGGTGAAGTCATGTAATCGTGGAGTGGGATATGCGTCCAAAATCGTGTTTCCATTGAGTAATCGGTAATCACCTACGATTCTGATGTCACCGTTTTTCTTGTCGACCACATGTATCGGCGAAGCCCACGGACTCTTACTGGGTTGTATAATACCGAGTTCGAGCATTGTCTCGATTTCCTGTTTAACTTTTTTGTACTTGTCCGGAGCAAGGGGTCTAGGTCGGCAGTGAACGGGGGGGCCTTTTGTCTCAATATAGTGCTCGACGCTGTGTTTTATGGCTTCCTTTCCGAAAACGGACGGCTTTGTTACGTTGGGGAAGGAGGCTATTATCTCACCAAATGGGTCGCCGGCGCAGACGGTTTTTATTGTCGGTTGATCGGACGATATTGCTGTAGTTTTCACGTGGAGTTCCGTTGTACCATCGATTAGACGTCGATTCCTCAGATCCACGAGCAGGTTATGATACTCCAAGAAATCTGCGCCTATTATAGGCATCCGCACGTTCGCCTCCACGAAACTCCATTTGTATGGCCTTCTTAGTCCGAGATCGAGAGTTAGTGACTTCTCACCGTATGTGGTTATCGCCGACCCGTTTGCCGCGTATAAAACATAATCCGAGGGTGAGCCTTTGTTCCTACTCAGTACCGAGATGTCTGCTCCGGAGTCTATGAGAAAATTTATGCCCGAGTTGCGGTCGGTTATATAAAGGCGTTTGGAATTTTCCAATGTGCAGACCTCCGCCTTAGGCTGCACTGCGTCTAGTTTTCCGATTGCATTTTCGTCTGGTCCTTCCACGCGCATGGCTGCTCACATTTGTTGGCCTTCTCGCGGAATGTATGGTGGTACCAGCATAGCCAGCCGGCCTTCTGTTCCGATGCACCTGTACGCGAGCTGGATCTGTACCTGTGTGCCGGTGTCCGCGAGCGGGGACGGTGCGGGCGTCGCTGTTGAGCCTGCTCATCGCGTATCGAGGCGATTTCGCCACACATGCGTGCCATTTGTGTGGCGAGAGCGGCGACTGACGCCTGCATTTCACATGACTGTGATGCGACAGGTGCAGGTGCAAGTTCGTTCACCTGAGTGCAGCGTGTGTTTTCAAGGACGCTGTCTGCAATGACGGCTAGGTCTTCTAAACTCTCCTTGTCGCTTACCGCCAGGACAGCGCGTACAGCCGTCGGGAGGTGACCGGCCCACAAGAATTTAAGGGCGTCGTCGCTCACCTTATCTCGTGCCAGGTCCCGCATACGTCGGAGGAGCTGCGACGGTCGTTGGTCACCCAACTGCATTTCTCCGAGCAGTTTTTGAAACTGCCGGAGTTCCGAGTCTGCATTTGCGGAGATTAGACGCGCTTTCAGCGCATCGTACCTGCGCTCTGGCGGAGGTGAGGTGAGCAGATCGCTCACCTGTTGCAGGTCGGGGAGCTGCAATTTTGCGATGACCGTCTGCCACCGTTGGTCGTCGCTCAGCCTCTGCGAAGCCGTGATGGCCTCAAACTGTATGAACCACAGTTTAGGTTGTTGCCGCCAAAACTCTGGAATGCGGCTTGACACCGACAAAGCCGCCAATTCACCTGTCGCCCCACACGGTGTTGCATCTTGCGCCACTAAGTGTGCATGCTCTCCGTCGTTACTCATGATTCCCAGTCTCTACTCAAACTAAATGTCACTTAAAACACTGAATGTCACTAAAACACTAGATGTCCACAATTAAATCGCGCGCGAATCACGTCGGTAGGTCACCAGTTGTGGCACTTTAGCTACTATATGCGAGTGTCCTATGTAGGGTGTTAGTGTTTAAGGTCCAAATGAAACACTATGATAGCTGTGTATAAACGTGTAATAAAACGACTGAGAATTATTATTGACTCAAAGCGACTATACTTGACTCCGTGGTGTGATCGACTGCCAGGGCGGCGGGCCGAGGCGAGCGCGGACGCACGCCGCGCCAGAGGGGCGCGGGGTGCGGTAACCGCGTCGCATCGGACCGATGTGTCGTGTCCGGCACACATTATAAAATTTATTTTCTGTAGTTGGTATGTCTGTTTGCTTACCCGTAACTCGAAAACGGCTTAACCGATTTACGTGCAGTTTACAACAATACAATAATTTGTAGTCTCCGGATGTTTACTGGCTATAACATGTAAGGCTGAGTAATCGATTGTTCACTTTACGGTTTTTACCACGAAATAATGAGTAGCAACTCCATTGCATTGTGGTGCTTACATTGTCTTCTATTCGACAATGTGTCGACAACAGGTCTACGCTGTCCTGAGGATGCCCGCGACGTCTTTGGCTCGGGCGACACTCGACACAATGTCGAATAGAGAAAACCATAAACACCGTAAGTGTAAAATAGTTATTATATTATCAACAGCGACGGTGGAGACAAAATTTTAAATAATTTCAAAGCATCTAAAGTGAATCGGCGCAAAAATATAAAAGAAAAAGATCTTCAGTTAAATTCCCCGGCAGAGCTAGTGGGAAATGCGAATATGAAATACGGGTATAACAATATGCTGCGACAAAAAAAAATTTATAAGAACGTAAAATAACCATCTGGTTATAATTTCTGCGGAAAATTCGTCAAGTTGAATTTATAGAAAGATACATTTGGTAAAGTTTATCAAGGCGCATATGTACATACAATTCTGGATAGAATCGATTTTCACGTACAAATTAAATAAATACAAAAAATATATAATATTTCTATTCGCTATTTTTCCAACATCATCTTCATTCATCAATAATAAATGTTAGCGGATGGATGGGAAAATGTATAGAATAGAATAGATTATAGAATTTCTAGAGTAGAAACTTTATTTCAAATAACAATGTACACATTGTGACTATCTTAAAATAATTATCATATTAAAAAATCACGCATTGCCCATAAAACTTTCATCTAAATGACCCGATGACGGGAAAGTGCCCATAACGCTCGCGGCCTTGCCCTTGTGTACACAGCCATGCTGATGCGCTGCATCAGGAAGTATTCAACACGGGTATCCCCCGAAGTCTCGCTTAAGTCTATTATTATAGAATTATATCGGGCAGCACCGCTCAATACCTGCATACAAATATTTTTTGCGGTGACCTTGACGGTAACGGTTTTTATGAGATTTTTGACTCATCATTTTCATAACGCGCCTAAAGAGTTCAACTTATTTCTCAAATACCGCACAGAAGTATAATCATCACAAACATGATAGTAGTTTAACAAATACATATTCACACTTATACGTAAGCAAACTATGTTCAAATGACGGTCTTCCCACACACGAAATATTCAGAATACATATTTATTGAAGCAATGCGGTGGTGCGGGCGGTGGGGCGCAGGTTGGGGGGGGGGGGGGAGGGGGGGCGATGGCGATGGAATGATTGTGACGAGGCGGTGATTAGACACTATCAGCTCGGCTAGGTGCGGGGCGGGGAAGGCGGCATGGAAGAGGCGGGGGCGGCGGGGGAGGCGGCGCTGCAGTAGCAACGACAATACTTCGACGGTGGTGGCGAAATAGCATTACAACATTGGAGCCCCCGGCCACGCCACTAGCGGCGAACTATACCAAAATGTTTGTATTCATCCGTAGAAGAAAATACCATATATGTACTTATTGGATAATTATTACTGGATTTCGATTATCACATTCAAAGAAAAAGCTGCAGCCACTTATATGAGATTTCTTAAACTACGAGTACTCTCATTTAATTTTGTTCTCTTGGAGACGATCAGTGTTCATGAATAAGTGCACATGAAACAACATAGTAAATTTAAAATGTATCGAGACTAAATCTTACGGTGCACACTGCACAATCTTGTGTCAATATTTTATTTTCATCTGTATTTTGTGCGTCAGAAATGACAGCATTCATTATGTATGATTGATATAAACAGTGTATCTGCAATGAATACTGCTCTCTCAGTTATGGCTTACCTCGACTCAATGTTGCGTAGCTAATTCAATTCGTCGCTCGAGATACGGCACCAGCGCGGGGGCGGCGGCGGGGGCGTGGGCGGCGGTAGCCCGGCACGACGACGGCGACTTGGGCGGGCGTACAGCGCGGTTGTCGGGCAGACGGGCTCGCGGACAGCGGCGGGCGGGAGGCATACACGTCAATCTTCCTCGTTTATTCGTGCAAATAAACTACATACATGTAGAGATGGCTCTGCACCAGTTTGCACGCGCATTAACGGTTTAAACGCGACTGAAATTGCGTATCTCCAACGAAAAGTGTACCGGGTCAAGTTAATCAGCGCCCCAATAATATGTCTTGTTATGCCTTCAACCGCGTTAGCTAATGCATACACGGTAGAGAAAGACGGAAATGTAACATTCCAGGGGCCTAATTGTAAATGTATACGCCATGTTGTGTTAAAATTGTGTTATTAAAACTGTGAACGAGGGCGGCTTACCGATAAATTATTTCCATTATGGAAGTTCAACATACGTAATGGTCATATGGGGGCTGTGCCTTAATATATCAGTGGGATAATTATGCTAAAACCGCCGAGCGACCGCAGACAAACTCTCTCCTCCCCTCCCCGCCGCCCGCCCGCCGCCCGCCGCCCGGCGCTGATGATGAGTATCACTGTGATGTAAGCTAAGCGCATTAGTCGCAGGTTACATTGACTAGCGAGGGGAGCCTGTATCTCTGTACAACGATCCTATATTAGGGTAGAAAATTGAGGTAACCGACTTTAGTTTCACGATGTAACACTTTCAAAATGTCTTCTCAAACACTTTGTCTATGATTGCAACTTGGACTGTCTGACTTGTACTTGTGATGTAAAATGCATTTGCAGAAAATGAAGACAATATTTTTTGCTTTTATTTTTTAGTGAAAACTCTTAAATATACGTAAGTGGTCTCGATAAGAGTCACGCTACAATAAAGTTAGAATGAAGTTTGAGGGTACGGACCCCCTGCACCTGTGCCATGAATCGCAAGTACAATTATGTAACCCCGGGATAAAGCGAGCATGCAATAAGTGAGGGGCAGCCAAGGAGGATTCGCTGCCTCTGACGATACGTAGCGAGTCGGCGGCGCGGGGGCGGCGGTTAGAGGTCCGCCCTACATCCACTTCCCGGCCGAGACGCGAGCGCTCGTGTAATTAATTCACTGATAGCCCGCATAATGACTTGCATGTGAGCGCCTAGCTGCTCTAGAAGCGGAGCTCTGTTCCCGGTGGCTAAGGAGCGCGAGCGCATCGATGCGTGCACTATGATCGGTCGATAAGCATTTTCAGCTTAAATATAGATTATTTTTTCTGAAGAACTCTATAATTTCCGAAGAAAGGGAGGTACGCTTGAAAAAGATTTTCTCAATGGATATTGACAGCACAACCTCAGAATTATTTCTGGACATCAGTTATGTGCCCAGCAACACACGAATCCCGCTGACGAAGATGCGGCTCACACGGCGAGAGTTACGAGAACTGCGCATCGGCCAGCGAGCGACATTGTTCTCCTTATTGGAAGCGAAGATACATTTATTTAGTCTGTAAGTTAGCACCGAACTGAATAATCTTTTGCGAACTTATATATTCGAACACAAAAAAAATGTTTTTAGCACAAACAAAAATATTGAAATTTTACATTACAACTCAGGTTTTCCTGCCACTGATCTCCCCCCAGCCGATCATTTCGACCTCATCCAGAGTCGACTCACCGTCGCAGCCTCCGTCGTCGCCTCGCACTAAGTAACTCTCGCTAATTTCGAGAATGTTAATGAAGGAGGCTGCAGATCCACGCCCGTTTTTGTTACGCCTAATGTATGGGGAGCCGTCAGATTTCAGCCGCTCCCGAACAATCCTTATTCGTTTCGTGTGAATTATGAGGCGGGCGTGAGTTGGCGAGATTTTATGGGATGATATTCTTCAAGTTTCCATGACAACGTCTTTAACGTCAGGGTAATTGAAAGGCAATTTTATTTTATTATTATTAGTCATCACGGCGAGGCAGTGATGTTTCGTATGTCATTTATTTATTGACGTCTGTATGTAACGGGTAAACTCGACAACGGCTAAACCGATTTACATGCAGTTTTTAATAATAGCATTTCCTCGTTGTTTGATGTGTTACGATATTTCTCCAAGGGACTGAACTGTGAGCGAAGGCGAATAGTGCCGCGAGATATTAAACAACACTACAGGGATCTTCTGAAGTTATGCGTAGTCTAATAAAAATATTTTATATACGACTGTAGCTTTGAAAATGTCAACATTTTTAAATATCATACTATTACCAGAATTAAATTCCATATTTGATATGTATGTACGCCGAATACTTATTCAATAAAACGACGAAGGCAGCTCATGAGGGCTCACTCCTACTGTTATTGTTTCAAATTGATATTGAAAATTCCTCACTTTAGAGCACAGGAGATTAATTTTCAAACTTTATTTCGTGATTTAGGTGGAACGATGTACATATATACTTGACTAACTTAATTACTAATAGTTTCCTACCAATATACTCGTACATACTCGAACATAACTCAACATTTAATTATAAATGAGCCCATAATAATATTAGTACCCCGCTCTTTGGGAGGTGTTACAATTTAAATCAGCTTATTACGTACCAGCTGGCGTCAGGTTAAGAAAATTAAGGATATTGCGAGCTGATCTGTAGGCAGACACAAAATATTTTGGTTTCGAACATTGAACCGTTCCTTAAACCTTAACTTCTATGCTACCCTCAAGTCGCTATACATACGTATAAACATCGACTACAGAAGTGGTCTAAGTGGTCCACACAAATGTGAAAGGGCCTTAGTTGGGCGCGTATTGTCAAATGAAGGCGAGCCGCGCGGTACCTGCGCCGCCACGTGAGCGAAGAGTAGGATGAAGACTGTGAGCCACAGTTTCACTTGGCTAGTAGGTTAAGCAGTAACGAGGCGAATGCCTAGAAGCTATGAGAATCTGGAGACGGTATCAATACCATCACGGGTGTGACTTCGTTTTTAGAGTTGCTAGAAATGCTGTCAAGAATATTAATTGTTCAATTAGTTAAGAGCGGACAGAGGTTAGTAACGTGACAATATGTTAGTTATTTGGCTGTCTCTGTTCGACACGCGCACCCCCCACCAACGCAAGAGGGACAGCTGCACGCTCTCAGCTAATACACCTACAAATTACGTCAAAATTGTCTTTCGGGATTTATGCTTTCCCGACCCCTAAACCTTATCCAATTTTTGGCGTCGTATATTTAATCTAAACAAAAAAAATGGCAGGTACGTAGATTAGACTGTCCTTATTACAAGAAAAAAATATTATAAAATCGGTCAAGATTTAGGGGCTGGGAATATACACTGCGCGTGGCCCACACGCACTTGGCCGCTTTCTTTTTTAATACTGAAAAATTAGTAATTTAAGTAGTAAAGTGTCTGTCTATGGAGGTCTCAGATGCATTGGAAAGAGCTGCGCTCGTAGAAACCGACGAAAGAACTTTTGGCGGAGTCATTTCAAATTTGGACACTAATAACTTTTTTCCAGCACATCGGAGAGTTTAACTTAATACAAATCCTGACGAGTTCAACGACATCCGTTTTATTGCTGTGGAATAATAATTAGCACGCGAGACATGAGCGGGATATTTAAATTATTAGAAACTGGTTGCTTTTCATTCGTTTTATATTTGGATTATACACGTATTCTCAAACATTTCCTGCATTCTGCAAGCACCCTTCAGCATTATGTTTTATTCAGTTCCTCCATCCCGGAGGTTGGCTTCAGGGCGGTCGTAGCTGACTAGTGACTAGGCGGCGCGCGGCGGCGGAGGCACACTCACGAGGGACTGCGGACTATTCAATATTCATGCGGGTGCTGTTTGAAAACCGCGCCGCCCCGGGGCGCCCCGCCCCGCACTCCCGCCCGCCCTGCAGTCTCTGCCCGCCCTACCGCCGCCGCCCCGCCACCGCACGGGAAGACGGACGAGGTATTTTGCTCACAGCAGCCTAAACGTCAACCACTTCTCCAGAAACAACGATTTCTTTGTACTGTGCAGATATTTAATGAAGGTGAGTACATCCAAGAACGAGGTTGTGCTGCAGGAACTCAAGTAAATTACTGCACAACACCGACCACCACGTTTAGCAAAGTAATAGGAATAAATAACTGTTATGCAGCAATACTAGGACAAAATAACTGCCATGCAGCAAGTGAGGCACGAAGATAATCTGAAAGATAATCTCTAAAGATCTTGTTCGCCTGCATGTACTTCACCCACATCCCAATGTTTAATTAGAATAGAATGCCTCTAGCTCGCCTTTTGTACCTAATTTGTATAAATTGGTGTTCAGTAAATAATATATTCATATACAAAATTTACCTACTGCGGAAGTGGAAGGAACATGCCAAGATGGGTGGTGGCTACCAGTCGCCCTTTAGAACGCCATATTTTCCTTAATCCCAAGTATAGTATAGTAATCGTTCTTTTTAGGGTTCCGTACCTTTTTGTACGGTAATGGCACTTTTTTCAGTACCGAACCCACACGGCAAGGTATTCTTCAATCTATCAAATTTGTTTCCTCTCTGCCTGTCTCGTTCGCATCGACCCATCGTCCGTGTAGAGGAAAATTCCATCCAGAACTCTAGAATTAACAATAATTTAACCTAAACAGCTACAATAGTACAACTTAATGTCGTCAGGCCGGCATGGCATTCGCATTCCCCGTGCATCACAGAATATCCATGGGCATCGTTGACATCTACTCGTAATTTAAACGATGCCACATGTCGCGCTTTCCATAAAAAAAAACTTCTGAATAGCTTTGTGTCCAAAATAGGTACTCGCGATTTCGTCTGTCTCGCGACTATCCCAGACAAAGTTAGTAAAGGTACTTGCATAACGAAGTTGATCCATCGAGGTACTATATTTTGCGAGCGGTTATCAAAATAAATATGAATTTTAATGCACTTATTGTAATAAGTCTCTTCAAGGAATAAGCCAACCTAATGATGAAATGATGAAATCTTACTAGAATAAATATCTGCTTAAACATATTAATGAATAAAACATAATGCTGAAGGGTGCTTGCAGAATGCAGGACATGTTTGAGAATACGTGTATAATCCAAATATAAAACGAATGAAAAGCAACCAGTTTCTAATAATATCGCAGATCAGGTAGACCTATTGCCTTTCATATCCTGAAGCAGTTTATTCACATTCAGTCGTTAGGCATGGATGTGACGTTTCAGTGGATTCCGTCACATACATCAGAGGGCAACGAATGCGCCGACGAGCTGGCTAAACGAGCAGTCGGATGTGATAATGTTTGGGCATGTAAACCTTTTTTGGTGACTTCCTGACAAAGATTAAGGAGAATTGTTACGTTAATTGGAAAGAATACTTTGACAGGAGGTCAGTAGAAAAGGGCATATGGTACAAGACCATACAAGCGGAACCACTTCGGCAGCCATGGTTTATGGGCTCACGTCTTTCACGTTCAAGCATTAAGTTAATATTAAAACTCCGTTCTGGACACACTCCTTTAAACAAAAGTGCTCACATGATGAGGAAAATTGATTCACCAAATTGTAACTTTTGCGCTAAAGTCGAAGATCAATTCCATGTTTTATTGGAGTGTGAACGGAACACTAATTTAAGAAATGCTCTTATCAAAGATTTAAAGACGGATAAATTAAATTTATTTTTTGCTATCCACAGGGCGTTAGGTGATCCCCTCACGGAAAAATGCAAAATAATCACTACATTTTTCCAATCATCTCTAGCCCTCAGAGGCTAGAGATTGTTTAGCAGTTACGATGGGGCTGGCATAGTCGGCAGTCGGCTAAAGCCCTATTTCTTAAAGTAGAAAAAAAAAGGTCTTGCTTGGAGTACTGCTCGCACCTGTGGGATGGCTCTGCCAAATACCAGCTTGCGCCTCTGGACTCGATCCAGCGTCGAGCCGTGCAACTTTGTGTGACCCCGACCGAAGTGTCCCGCGCTCTAGAACCACTGCAACTCTCACTGCAACGTCGGCTCCCTAAGTGTGTTCCATCGCTTATTCCATGGGGAGTGCTCGGAGGAGCTGTTTAACGCGATCCCGCCGTCCCCTATCCACCTCCGTACCACGCGCACTGGGCAGGGATTGCATCCCTATACGCTGAAATTACCGCGGATGCGTACTAATCGATTCTGCAGAGCTTTCCTGTACAGAACCAGTAAACTCTGGAACGCTGTCCCTGCTCCTCATATATTTCCCCCAAGTACAGTCTCGGGTCCTTCAAGAGCGGTGTGAATGGGCACCTGTCAGGCCGGCATGGCCTTCGCAACCCCCGCATACAACCGAATGTCCATGGGCGCCGTTAGACACCTCATGGGTGCATCGGCGCCATATTATGTCAAACTTACAATAAAAAAAAGGTAAGTATTACTCTCGCTCGACCCATCTTATCAAACTGACTTGAGAATATTAATAAAATACTTTTATAACAATTTTTCGACTAAATACAAAAGGTAGATAATATTATTTACTAGAAAAAATCATAACATTATTTTGAAGAGCACAATACTCGAAAACAAAATTGTCCAAGCAAAAGACTTCAACGCTGCTCGTAGAGCCGGTGCCGCCACCTATGGACGATTCGGCCAAAGAAAACGCCCGTTTCTCATCTCGCGCTACAGCAGTCACTACTCACTAGTCGCGGGCTTACTCGACAAGATGGCGCTCGGTGGAAGCTGTGGGCCCAACTGCATACTTACAACTAATTACGGGCTGGAGTTTCAGTTGCGAAAGCTTGTCTAGTGTCTACACAAAACTGCCTTGTAACCATTGAGGTGTGAAAAAAAATAAACGTGATGATTTTTTGAGCAAGAAGTATTTTTTTAAATTTCTTATTACTCGTAAAAATCAAATTTATCTTAGGGCTTTGTTAGTGAATGATGACCAGACAACGAAGAGACAACGTTTTTATTATTATGAAATGAACATCAAAATATAATTTTATTACACAATAAAAAAGTGACAAAAAGCAGACTTAAACCCTAAAGGCATTTATCTCTCAGTCATACCTGGGATTGAGAATATAACCTATACCTATTTATATATACAGGGTGTATCAGGATAGGTTTTCGAAACTTCAGAGTTCGAAAGGGGCCCATATTTGAAGACGAAAATCTCTGAAACTTTTTCCCAGATACGCTCATTTTACAGTACTTTTTGGTGAAAATCTATTCTTCAAGATTTGATGGATGGTTAACGTCCGCCTTTATTAAATAAAAAATGAATTCTAACTCATGAATAAAAATAGCTAGGTTGCATAAATAACTAGTACAACTACGTGTAGGTAAATTCCAAACACTGAAAGCTCAATGACCTCAAAAGAAAAAGAGGACTGAATTAGTTCACTGCACTCTCCAGTGTCACTGTCCGTCGAGTTTTTATTACAATTTCCAACTTTTGTATGACAAAAAAACAATGGAATTTCGATTTGAAGGATCGGAAGGATTTTTTTCTTCTAATAATGAGTACTTTCTATTCCTGAAGTTTCTCAAACCTATCCTGATACAACCTGTATATTGTGTGAATAAAAATATTAATATACTTACTCAAACATTTAACATGCAAATAAATGCATTCATTATTATGGTGTGCGTGTTTTTAGATGTTAAAAATGTTCACATTAACTTTACATTACGCGATTCCTTTATACCTGAAACTTGAAAAATTCCTATAACATAAACAAAATACGTATGTATGTACTGAAGTCTATTTTTATAGAAAACGCGACATGTGACGCCGAACCACCCATAAGGTGTCTAACGACTCCCATGGACAATGTCCGACGCCAATGGTTGCGAATGCCATGCCAGCCTGACATGCCACATTCGTGGAAATACGTGAACAGGGAGAACGTTTCAGAATTTATGAGTTCTTTGGCGTATGTGTTCCATGTCAAATAAGTCAATTTTGAAAACAAATGAGTTAACTGACATAACTAGAGCAAGGGCATAAACAAAACACAGTATCAATTGCTTTATTTATATACAAATCGTCAAATAAAAGAGAGTATAGTCCTGGGTGCGAACAAAGAGGCTAAACAATATTTAAATTGGCCCCACACACATAGCGACACGTTCCAGTCAAAACATGTAGCTCAGTGGTCCTACCTACCAGAGGTCGTAGCGTCAGGAACGTTGTCCACGTTGAGCTAATTTTAACTTTAACACCATTGCGTAAGGTGTATTATTAAACAAATATTAAGTAATCGGTTTGCACATCTGGCACATCTGGCTATTGAAAAATAAGCTTAAATTAGATGAGAAATTGCGTAGAAGTTGCAATGTAGATCATCTTTGGTATTGTCATAATGACGAGATGGGCAGTGAAGACACCCACGCGCCTGCTCAGTCCCAAGATGACAAAATGCGGCATGTAGGTACGCCTACCGAGTGCATCTCAGGGCCAGGATAAATGGAACTAAATAATACGGTCTGATCAAGTACGGATGCGGTGAGGTCCATTGCAGAGGCTGTGTAATTTTTTATGTTACCTTTTTTTTTTTTTTTTATGGAACCTGACACGGTTGGCTACATCACCTACAACATCCGTGATGTCAGCCCATAACACAGGGTGAACTAGGTGCCATGTCAGTGCTTCCCTTCATTTTATGTCGGCTACACTAAACTGGACGGAAAACACGAACTATTTACATAGCCGTTTCGACCTACTTATTAATCGTTACCTATTTATTAAAACCGTTTATTTCCTAACAAAGAGGAGCCGGTATTTAACATTTAGAATTTTTAATTTATATAAACTCACACGTTTGGCTGGCTACATTGGATGTTACATCACAACATCCGTGATGTTAGCCCACAACAACTAATTTGGCGTAAGCTAAGTACGTACATCTATACAGCAGACAGAATCAAATCAAATAAAAAATTGTTCATTCCATAACAATATTATTATATTAAACATAAAAAAAACTATATAATATTTACTCAATAAAAATCATTTCTTATAGGCACACCGATATTTATTAAGCCATATTTATTTCGTCTTTTTTCGCTTTCTTTAGCTTCTTCTCCTCGGAAACTTGACCCATAAATATTTATTTCCATAACAATATTCTACGGATGAGATTTCATTTTCGAATGTCATTAATATTCGGAGCACGTGAAGTTGGGTGTCGGTAGTCATTTACATTTTGATTGTTTATTCAGTGCACTTAATTGTGGGCTATTAGAGGAAAGGATGCGTAATGATACGCTCGGACAAGTTGTAAACGGCAATAAAGACTTGTAATTTCCGAGAAAGCATTGTATTAAGCCATTACGCCCCCGCGCACTGCGGCGCCGCTTCCTCCGCCGACACCCTCCATGGGACTACTAAAGACAAGACCCATTTCAATTACATTTTAGCAACATTGAAGTAGGTATAATAGTCGACTGTTTTAAATAATAATCTTAATTTTAATTATTTTTACCGGACTATAGCAGAGTCAAATCTTTCTCTCTATTTTCTGTAGGTACGTTCTATACAATCGCGTGGATTGTGGCTAATTTAGACAGGAGGATATTATTATGTTCTCTCGTTAGTCTGTTTTCTTATGTTTACTCATCGCCATGTTTTTTTTTTACTCAAGTAATTCTTGATTGCTTATTTTCTGCCAACATACTTATATCACCTCATTATTGTACGAACTGTACCTGCGTAGATCTGATAGAATTCAATTTGTCACTGTCTTAGCCTACTCTATTTGCGATGCTAACAGAACGGGTAAGCCCGACATCATTTACCAAAAACACAATTTTGAATGCGAGTTTGATTTTACTTAGCTAAGTTGACGAAGTCACTAAAATTTCCAACGTAATCTGTGCATCTGCATGAACAGTACCATAATATATGAACGTTAACAAGCGCGTTTGAGAATTAACGCGACTGGTTTTACTTGTAGACTCGAGCAGTGCATGGCGCCAAAGTGTGTGGGCGAATTGGTACAAGCGGTTTTTGTGGCTGTGAGAAGTGTCACTTTTTGTTTTGTATGTCGTATTTTAACGTAAGTATATAAATGACGGAGCACGTAATGTCAAAGTGATGTACATATAGAAGCCTGAGGTGCTAATTCCTTCGATGATATCTCGGACCTTCTTTCAATTTGACTATGGATGGATGTCTGTCGCCCAAATAAAGTTAAAACAACATTCGGTTACTTCTAGCTGTGCTTATAGTGAATAATAGAGAATTTAACAATTTTGTCGTGTTTGTATACCTACTAGTTTTAATTTGGTCGCAGTTTGTTTAACTTTGCATAAATTAACAAAATTTTAAGCAACGGGCGGCCTTGGTGGTAAACAACAGCTTCTCGTGTAAACTGTTCACGGAAAACATTTCTATAACCTAAAATTTAATTAATTACTCCCTACAATATTGGCAATATCGCTCACTCGTGAGCGCAAAGTAATCATGTGTCAAATTAATTACAAGTTTTAATTATTACATTAATTTCTTTACAATATATCCATCAGTTCAATGTCTGTAATAGCTATAAAATGTAATCTCGTCTATTTACCGGTTTAAAATTTATTAAGTGAAATATCTGTGTAATAAGTACCTACCTATTGTTTCACAAAACTTACGAACATTGTAGGATGTGTACATATATGTCTATATGTATGTACCTTTGCACTGTCATAATATGTATGTAATAAATGCATTCACTTAAATACATAAGGAAAATATATTATTATTTAATATTTCTTTAACTGTTTTCCTTTAATTTCGCACTACCATACCCACAATTCCAGGTTTGACTGGTAGAGAATGCTTTTAGGATTTAGGCCCGCCTTTTGTCACTTATTTTTGAGCAATAAAGTATCATTTCATTTCATTTCATTTCACTTCATTACGTAATTATGTAGATGTAGACTCAGTAATTATATTAATTACTAGCTTTTGCCCGCGGCTTCGCTCGCGCGAAATTCGTATTTCAAAGGAAGAAAGTAAGTAACTAAGGGCGAGCTGTGTTCAGGTAAACGATAAACCGTCTCGAAGAAAGTGAGTAACTTTTTGAGGCCGAAGGCGGAGTTGCGTTCAGGAAGACGATAAACCTTCTCGAAGACAGTAAGTAACTATGGGCGAGGCCGAAGGCCGAGCTGCGTTCAGGAAGAGGATAAATTATCTTTAAGAAAGTAAGTAACAAAGGGCGAGGCCGAAGGCCGAGCTGCATTCAGGAAGAGGATAATCTTTTCGAAGAAAGTAAGTAACTGTGGGCGAGGCCGAAGGCCGAGCTGCGTTCAGGATGAGGGTAAACTTTTCGAAGAAAGTAAGTAACAGAGGCGAGGCCGAAAGCCGAGCTGCGTTCAGGAAAACGATAAACCTTCTCAAAGACAGTAAGTAACTATGGGCGAGGCCGAAGGCCCAGCTGCGTTCAGGAAGAGGATAACCTTTTCGAAGAAAGTAAGTAACAGAGGGCGAGACCGAAGGCCGAGCTGCGTTCAAGAAGACGATAAACCTTTTCGAAGACAGTAAGTAACTATGGGCGAGGCCGAAGGCCGAGCTGCGTTCAGGAAGACGATAAATTCTCGAAGACAGTAAGTAAATTTGGGCGAGGCCGAAGGCCGAGATGTGTTCAGGAAGAGGATAAACCTTTTCGAAGAAAGATTCTTCGAGAAGATTTATGGTCTTCCTGAACGCAGCTCGGCTTTCGGACTCGCCCTCTGTTACTTACATTATTCGAAAAGGTTATCCTCTTCCCGAACGCAGCTCGGCCTTCGGCCTCGCCCTTTGTTACTTACTCATGTTTATCCTCGTCTTCCTGAACGCAACTCTTTCACAAACTTTCGCGTTTATAATATTAGTAGGATTTATTTTTAGGTTTGAGAGTGAGGCCTGATTTTAGAAATTATTCCCAATTATCGGATGCATGCAAGCAAATCCGAAAGCAAAAGTTAACAATATTTAAAATTTTGAAATGTACTAATTAAGCCTTTTCATTTGATACCCAACACGGCATCATTATAAAAATTTTTTTTTAGATCATGACTTTATGTCCTCTAGAGTGCGCCATATCCTTTAGCCTATATAATATACGTCACATAGCCTATACCAGCGGACGGTCAAGCAGGGACGTATTTATAGCTTCCACATGGGGGGTGTTCTGACGAAATAGGGATCGGCTCAACTCAATAAGATTCTAGTGTTCCTGTTGAGTCGTTCTGTATTTCGGCCTAGAGGGGTACCGACACTGAAAGTTCTATAATTGTGTGCCAGGCAGGTTGAATTCGACAAAAAAAATTGTATACGGGTGTCCCAGAAACCGACGATAATCCTTTGACAGCTGATAGGGCTCCTAATTACCTCTCATAATATCTAATTTTAATATCTAGGTTTAGTAAAAATGGCATAGTTTTTGAGATATTGTCATTTTTGTAAAAGTTCCAAAATTTTCTCCCTCAGCTCATTTTTTTAAATGCCACAAGTACAAATGCAGGATTTTGTTAAATCTAGTTTTTGTCAAATATTCCTGAAAAGTAAGGCTTTCACACGGTATAATTTATTTTTCATGTTTAATCCTGCTTAGCTGAAAAACGACTTATGATCCACATGTAAATTTTTTTTCAGCCTCATCCCTTGAATTTGGCCCTTTGCGGTGAAAAAAAAAGTAACTACACTAAATGGCATTATGCACGAAAAATACGCCCATCTAATGTAGTTTTTAAATTGGTACATCACTTACCGATTTGCCCAATAATTTATGAGATATTGTTAACTGCAAAAGGACCTCGGAATTTGATAACTGTTCTACCAACTACGAATTAGAATAAAATAAACACTTGAAGTAATTGGTATTTTATTAACCAGTTAAAGTAGATGTTCAAATTGTTTTTTTTTTATGTAATCCGGTATGGGTGGCAGAGTTGGACAGCCTAAAGCGCATGCTCTGACCAGCCAATATCACCTCCAAGAAGGTAGGTGCCATACCGGAGACTTCCCTGGATTGCTGGCTATATTGGACTATATTCCGAGGTCGTTTTGTAGTTAAATAACAATATCTCATAAATTATTGGGCAAATCGGTAAGTGATGTACCATTTTAAAAACTACATTAGATGGGCGTATTTTTGTTGCATAATGCCACTTTAATGTAGTTATTATTTTTTTCACCGCGAAGGGCCAAATTCAAGGTATGAGGCTGGAAAAAATTTAACATGTGGCCCTTAAGTCGTTTTTCAGCTAAGCAGGGTTAAACATGAAAAAATAAATTATAACTTGTGAAAGCCTTACTTTTCAGGAATATTTGACAAAAACTAGATTTAAGAAAATCTTGCATTTTTACTTGTGGCATTTAAAAAATGAGCTGAGGGAGAAAATTTTGGAATTTTACAAAAATGACAATATCTCAAAAACTAGGCCATTTTTGCTAAACCTAAAATTAGATATTCTGAGAGGTAATTAGCAGCCCTATCAGGTTTCAAAGGATTATCTTCGGTTTCTGTATATTATAGGATGAAGTTTGAAAATTTAATTATATCTAGTGTAAACTGCGTGTCGAAGGGGGGGGTCCGGACCCCCTAAACCCCCCCCTTATATACGTCGGTGCGGTCAAGTCACGACGCATCCAACGCAACGATACCTCATTTGTCAAATTATGATAAGTAGTTTCGAAGTTATGAGGGAACAGATGAACAAACATACATACATACATACTTACCGGTCAAAAACATAACTCTCATTTTCGCTTCGCCGTAGTCGGGTAAAAATAAGAATCTTTTCGCTAATATTCTGCGCATACTACACTACGTACAATATAATGAACATGTTGATGAACATACGATCAATTAACTTAAATCAAATAGGAACTTCAGTTAAGTAAATATCCGCTAACATCGACTCGTAACAACACTTTTACATAGGTTTGCACCTAAAATTAATCAAACCTAACGAAGTTAACCTACATAATATTATGAATCGAATTAATAAGAAACTCTGCTCAAAACAATGCATACACACACCGCGCTCCGCCAGTCCGCACCCCGCGCCTCCGCCGCCGCGCCGCCGCCGCCAGTCTCCGCTAGCCGCGCAACTAACCCCCTCCGCGCCGCGCCGCCCTTTATTTCGGCGCTTGGAACAATTCGATTTGTATGGGAGCCACATCTTAGCGTAACCGGAACTGAATTTTATGTAGCCTATCCTGTGTCCCGTATAGTTAAATGTGTTTGTACAAAGTTTCATCGAATTCAGATAATCTTTTTAAGAGTTATGGCGGAACATACATACATACATACATACATACATACAGAAAAGATTTCTAAAAATCGTCAATTTAGCTTTAGTATCATACATAGAGGCTACAAACTCAATATTTCCTAAAACAAAGTAACTTACTCCATGACCATCCCTTACAGATTTATTATTAGTATTGATGATTGATGATTGATGATATGATATTAGTTGCTATAGAAAAAGGCTCTCTAGTTGATTCGAATGTCAAATTATATGCAAGTACTATCACTTTATTCGTCATAAAATATACCTAAATATCATTATATATAATTATATAATACGAATTGGTTATTTTCCATTACTCTACACTACAGCGTGCGTATCGTTCGGCCGGCACGCGTGTTTAGCTACGTGTTGTAGTTGTTTGCAAGCACTAGCGCCGAGCATACTAGATGCGGTGCGCCCACGCACGCAGTCTGCAGCGAGCGAGCGTGACAGCCGGTGCAGTCGAGCTGCGGCTCGTTAGTGCACTTTGTCGCTCGCCAGTCACTTGCGATCTTGCAAAAATATTATCCGATAGCCTTGGCATTTTGCGATATTATGCAACAATACCTTGTATTTGAATTTACTATATTTGAACGTTCCTTTTCTTCTGTGCATGCTCCCCACGAATACACACCATTACTTAAGTGAAGTGTTTATTTTTATTATATTTATAAAAAAAACTTGGGTAGGTACTTAATTGAATTGATCATAAGAATGGCGAGGCCGAAGGCCGAGCTCCGTTCAGGTAAACAGACCTTCTCGAAGATAGTAAGTAACTAAGGGCGAGGCCGAAAGCCGAGCTTTGTTCAAGTTAGCGATATTCTTCTCGGTGAAATTAAGAAAATAAAGGCGCTGCCGAACGCCGAGCTGCGTTCAGGTAAACGATAAAACTTCTCCCGCCCTCGGGCCTAACCTTGCTTGATATCTTTGATAGAATATAGTATCGTTTACGCGAACGCAGCTCGGCGTTCGGCAGCGCCCTAACTTACTTTATTTGAGAAAGATTATCATTTACCTGAACGCAGCTCGGCCTTCGGCCTCGCCCTTAGTTCCTTTCTTTGAGAAATTATATGGTTTACATATACGGAGCTCCGCCTTCGGTATTGCCATAGTTAGTTAGTTTCTTCGAGAAAAATATCGTGTCCCTGAAAGAAGCTCGGCCTTCGGCCTCGCCCTTAGTTACATACTTTATTCTAGAAGGTTTACCATTAACCTGACCGTAGCTCCTTAACACCTTACTTTCTTCTTTTGAAATATGAATTTTACGCGGGCGAAGCCGCGGGTAGAAGCTAGTATAGATATATAGAAGTCTTGAGGAACAAATACAAATTATTTTCATTCTGATATCAACTGTTAGAGCCGCTTGCACGGTACGACTTCCTCCTCGTAGGTCAAGTACAGTTAACTTAAAAAATATATTTTATATAAAAGCTTTCTCATGTGGTTTATTGGTTACAGCGTGTCAGCTGTAGTTCTACAGATGTAACTACACTTTATCGCCGATTGTACACACAACGGCTAGTCACCTCCGCCGCGCCGCGCCGCACCGCGGCGCCTCACCTCGGCATAAACACGACAATGTCGATGATGATGTTAGCATTAACTCGGACGCGTCGAGCGAGACAGGCGGAGAGGCGTGCCGGTAGTGTTGCAGCATCATCCATCGCCCATCGTCCATTATATTTTAGAAAAACAAAAGAAAACGTTTAAGACACCTACTTATAGGTGAAACGGTTACCACATGTCGCGCTTTCCATAAAAAAAAGTTATTTATTATGCATGAATGTAATACCTATTTTAGTTTTCAAGTGTACAACCCAGAACATGTTTTTATATATCGTTACAGAAATCATTGTTTACACATACATCAGATATTGTGAATGTAATTTCCATAGAAAAACAATGAAAAATTATCATTATGTTTTATATTATAACAATATATTTTCCGAATGACAACTGCAAGGGAAGCGGAACTAAAACTTTAAGTCCAAGCATACCGACACTGAATGCAGCAATCGTTAATCAAGACAGTTCTTGGAACCATGCGACAATGTAGAAGAACAAAACATCAGATGGTGAAGAAATTAATTTTCAGAAATATACGCGTATTATAGACATTTTATAAATATGATTTTTACTCCCGCCCCTTTATGGAGTTTTGTTTTTGTTTTATGTAATCCGGTATGGGTGACTGAGTCAAATGGGCCAAACGCTCCAACCAGCTAACATCACGTCCGAGAAGGTGCGATATTTTCGTGCGAATTTTTCCGCCAGAAAAAAACTCTTTTATATACGCGGACCTTATTCGAACCTCGGGCCTCGGACCTCTCGCCTCGGACCTCTCGCAAGATAAGCCGACGACGCCCAGACCACTCGGTCATCCGCCGCTTAAAGTAAAGATATGTTTGTGGATAGAATCGGTTAATAAAGAAGGAGAATAAGTCAACGTAAGCAAATTTTACAGGAATAAAAAAAACTATTTAATTCAAAATTTACTTAGATAAGGTAATGATTTCTGTTTGTATTAGATTAATTTGGTCAATTTGCAATATGATTTCATAAATTTTGAAGAAATCTGTGCCCTGGTACTTATTATATAGAATTATAAAATTGCTTGAGTTGTTCTCTTTCTTAATTAATCACATTGATACGAAGAAATAAAAAATTGCATTATGGAAACGTTCTTTATTATTCATTGTTTGCATGAGATTTTGGCCAGTTTTCAACTATATCACTAAATTAATCTCTTTTCTCAATCGGAATGTACTGAAGCGTTCGTCGCAGATCTTCGATTTTCTTCACATTGATAGGGATTGGTCCATCGTACGCTGGTTCTGTAGGCAGGGTAACGTTATGACTGGAAGTTTTCTTCAGGTTGAATGTATTAACCCTGATTGAAGAACCAATGTAAGGGCGGGTTATGACGCAGCCCCTCATGTGCGAAGAGTACTCAAACTCCATGAAGTTCGTCACCAGGAACTTTTTTGTGTGCGTTGCAAATTATTTCGCACACTTCCATGGGAAGATAGTACCGATCTCTTCTCTTCAGCACTTTCTTCACAGTTCCAAAGGAGCGGTCGTTTGGCAGGAACGAGAGTCCTCGAATAGGGAAGCAGGGAAGCGATATATTTTTTTTATGGAATTTTTTTAATTATGTTTATACGGTAAGTCCCAGTTCGGTCGGATTTGCTTACCACCACGTGATTCCTCGTTGAATAAGCTTAAAAAAGCTCAGTAAATTATTTTTCTTAGAACTCGTTTTTTTTCGAGATACTCGATGTCCAAGTCAGTTTCCGATGGTGAGCATGGTTTTGGCGACCGTTTCTTAAAACATAAAACCTCGATTAACTCGAAAAATACGAGTACCTACGAGGAAACATTTCTACTAATGTTATTTTAAGCTTATTAAATAAAGAAATCCTGTTTAGTAAGCAAATCTGGTCGAACTATGACATCCTCTGTTCTGTTGACCTTTTTTAATGTTTGACCAGCTTCATAAAACAATATGATCTCAATTCGACCCTTATCAAAATTTATGCATAAAAACGTTTTCCCAAAAAAATATATAATAAAATTAAATACATGCAAACATTCAGGCTAAACATATTATATCACTTTTGGTTTCGGCGTAGTCGGGTAAAATGACGTGAGTGTGGTCGGTGGCTGCTCCTCCGCTCACAATATCCGCGTGGAAGCCTCCGGCGCCGCAACTTGCCGGTTACCGGCCTGGCTCGTTAGCGGCCTGTTGGCAATTTTTAACTGTCACCGTTTTGAGTGCATGCGATGTGTTAAGTAAACATCGACTGCAATGTTCTTCATTTCTGCGTTGTCGTGTCATGCCGCGAGTAAACATGGCGTTATTCACAAGTCACAAGCCTGCCTACAGGGAGTGTCTCGAGATAAATACCGCAAGATTTTGTCCATCGTTGCCCAAACTGCATAACGTTCCACTTTTACTACAAAATAATTTGTCACTTCGCAATACATTTTTTTATGGAAACTGAAACGGTTGACTACATCACTTACAACATCCGTGATGTCAGCCCATAACACCGGGGGAACTAGGTGCCATGAAAACACTGAACTGGACGGAAAACACGAACTATTTACATAGGGAAGTCTCCGGTATGGCACCTACCTTCTCGGAGGTGATATTGGCTAGTCAGAGCATGTGCTTTGGCCCCTCTGACTCACCCACACATACCGGATTACATTAAAAGAAAGCCGTTTCGACCGACGTTTCGTTCAGCGCGGTGGTATCAACACGGCCGCCGGGATAAACCCTACCACCTAGTTCGTATTTATTCGTCCACCACATATTTATCATTAGACATTTCCTTTTTGAAAGCTTCAAACTTGTAGCGCCCTCCAGCCAGGAGTTCTCTCACAGCGGCCAGGCCGAAGAAACCAGAGATAATAAAAATAAAAACTTGCGAAGGGAAGATCCTATAATTCCTTCTTTCTTTCTGTCCGTGTTTTTTTTTTCTGAAGATACAACAAAATCTGATTAATTTTTAATTTTTTTTTTTTAATCCTTAAAATGTTTCAATTCCTTTTTAACTTATTCAATCTAAGTGCTGTAGTCTCACAAATTGTTGAATTATAAATGTCGAAACGTATTTTCTTCTCAGATTTTAATCAGAAGATTATGAGGAATCTTTCTTTGGTTGTTTAGTGTTGATTTCTCACATTTCACGTACTTAATTAATCACAATTTCGTAAACGAGAATCCCTGACGAATCGATAAATTTAATGACTACGACCTAGTACCGCAACAAATTCGATTAGTTCCAGCCATAAAAATTGTACACAAACAAGTTTTTTTAATTATTGTGTGTATTGTAGATGCATATCTATCTACCAAAGTTTATCTATGAATAGATCATATTTCTTGCTTTTGTAAAAAATATTTAAAATCTTTTTTCAAATGCAGCGTCTCCCAAGGCTACTATATTAAAACAGAATAGCAAAACTATTTTAATGTATTCTAATACACCATATAATGTTAGGTGTTGGCCCTTCTAATTGGCTAAGAATCTATTCAGTAGCAGTGATATAAACTCCATATTTCATATTCATCGTAAATCGCATTATGCAAATTATTCGAATTCTTGAAGACGCATTAAGAGGCGTTATAAATTCGTCTTTTGTGTTATTTCTTCATTTCACGAATACCAGTAGTACAAGTTCATCGGCTCACGTGAAAGCAACGTAAAATATGATCGGCCATCAAATAAAATGTGCCCCGTGTTTTATTGCAACTGAAGTTAAAGTCTATGTGGCACTTAAGTTACGTATCGAGTTTGAGTATTTATTGTATTTTCTATATGCTTTGACGTTTTATAGTACTTAATCCTTATCTACAATTTACTAGGCGACTGGAATGTCCCACTACGATATAAACGTTAGCTTTAACATATTTAACGATAACTGCAATACTTAATTTCACATTGTCATTTTATAACTATAAAAACTGACTTCATCACTACGCAAAGGCGAATTTATGCAGCAGTAGAGTTGAGCAATATTTTCATCAGACCGTTTCAACACATGTACGACGAGTGGCGCACAGCAAAACTTCATAAAGGTGTCAAGAGAAGAATATATTGACGACATTTATGCGTCGGCTAACTCCGCAGTTTTAGATTTTGATGGGAATTAAAAATCATGTCAGCGTGAACATAAAACGAACAAACTTTCTCCATCAAAGTTCGATGTAAACGAATTCAACGCCGCAAGCTGCGTCGTGTCGGGTCCAATTTCTATAGATGAAGATACGAATTCTTTAAAAGTATGTAGTTAACCTAAAAAAATATCTAACGAAAATTGAGGGACTATTAAAGTTAAAATTTAAAGACATACGTACATACATACATACCGCCAGTTGGATGTAAAAGAAATATTATACGTGCGCATGCGTATAAAGGGTTCTACTATGAAGGCCGTGAACCGAAAATTCCACAATTTCCGGTCTACGGCTAACGTAAAGGTGACTAGTACGGCGCCGCCGCACTAGATTAGAGGCGCCACCACACAGCGGCGGCGGAGCGGCCACACTCCACAACTGGTAGGTATATTAAAAGCTATTTTAATATGCAAATGGTTTTGACTTTATTTGCTCATACATTAAAGTATAAAATATTGACATCGAAAGACAAAGGAAGACAGTTATTGCAGGTAATTTTAATATTTTGTGTCTAGCTTGAACAGTGATTTTTTCTTAATATGAAGTAAGAACAAAAATATTAACAGTAGTTGCAATAGTCATTCATATTTCGCTTCGCGTGATATAAAAACTACGAGTAACTCCAATGAAATTTTCAATATGATGGAATATACTGGAACCTCTCCATTCTTTTAACGCTTTGTATTGTCTTATCTTGTGCATCAATAGGCAACGTTCTACTACAACATTCTAGTTGAACTGAACGATTAGAACTAACAGTGGAGTATTTTATTTGTTTATTATTATTGTTTTGCTTTGGAATATAATATTCGGTAGCAGAGCTAAATATTTTTACCAGCAGCGCTTCGCCCACGCTCGCACTGGCGACCTCAGGCCGCAGCGCCTCAGCCTCCGAAGACAAAGGTCGCCTCTTCCTTACCTGTAACAATGTAGACCAAAAACAATTAGTAAAGCGGTTTCAGTTGTCTACGAAGCCGAGCAACAATACATCACGGCCCCCGCCACAAGCTAATACAGAAATGACAATACATAGTGGGCGGAGATTTTAGATTCGCTAAATTTACATAAAATTGAGCCAGTTTTGGTACTAATGAGATCATCGAGTTGTGTTCACAAGTTCGTCCGAACATAAACGTACTGCATTTCATAGTACCGCGTACTGTTCACTGGTTAATTTGAATTCACAGTAAACGAAACATTTTGATCGTAACAGTTTGGAACATTGCGAGCTCACGTGTAAGATACACGTGACCTAAAAATATATTTCCGATGCTTCATTGGTAGACAGCGTGGATACAACATTAAAAATCACTCCAAACAACAATAAATCACACCATCAGTGTTATATGCTGTGGTTCTAATTGAAGTACCAGGCAGGTAATTATAAAAGATCTAATTTTACATTTCAAATTACTGTAACTGACATTGAAATGCGCTTCGTATGAGTAAATTCCTATCGGTGCTGGAATAAAAATAAGCTTAGATAATCACGTGTCAGGAGAGGTAAAGCTCCACGAGCGCCCGCCTCAGACAAAGACGGACGCGATAAGCATCGCACCCGTGTCAAAACATGTCATTCTAGAAAGGACGAAACGTCACAGGCTTTTTACTCTGGACCTTACTATCTGACAATCTACTGAATTATTTACGCATTTTTAAGAACCGACAGCCATTTAAAATGTAATTTTTTAAAGGTAACATTACAAATAAAGAAAAAAGTGTTCATCAATGAAGCCGCGTTTTATTCAGCAAGTCGATTCACTATTGTGAAAAAGTTAAAAGGAATCACATTTTAAAGATGGTTTACGTTTTAATAACCAACCAATATAATATTGTCGAAAGTCTCCTGTCAGGCCGGCATGGCATTCGCAATCCACGTGCATCACAGGATTTCCATGGGCATCGTTAGACACCTACTCGTGGGATAGCGCGACGCAATGTCAGGCTATCCATATAATAATTGGCCAGGGCGCTGCTGCTGGGCACCGGACTATCACTAAAATATATTTCACATTGTAGAGTGTTTACGTTTTAACTCTAAACTACATATTTGATTTTGACTTACTTACGTCTACAACCTTAATGAAATTTCATTATTGTTCCTATCTGAACCTAAAAAAAATTACGTGAATCACCATAAAATGTATTAGCTGACTGACACTTTATCGGTTCACATCGAAAATGATGGCGTTGTCGTCGTAGTCACGTGATGGTTGTTTCATCCGTTAATTCATTTACTTTTCTGTATTAAAAATAAGTCTTATAATATGCCCATATTATCATTAATTATTTCATAGGCCCAACATGTATTCGAATACCTATGTATTTGGTTGTCAATTCTAAATAAACGACTGTCGATATTTCAATGTGCCTTTTGCCACTAACAACGTAGGGAGGGAGTTATCGCGCTGATTACCTACTAATACCTCATTCTACAAGATTATTTATGTACTTTTATTAATTAAATATTTTCACCGGTATACTATACACAAATTCCAAAAGGTGAGCCTAATACCGTACCTACATATTTTTTACAAACTTACCTTCGGGATGTAGGAGAGGTGGCGAACAATGCAAGCGTAGAAAGGATAGAAATAAAAACTAATACTTGAAGGCGCTTTTTTATGTAATGCGCTATGGTTGGCTGAGTCAGAGGGGCCAAATCGCTTGCTCCGACCAGCCGATATCAACTCCGAGAAGGTATGTGCCATACCGAAGACTTCCCTTTGACGTCGTATGGAAAGCAAACGACAGGATGTATTTAGAGCAGATTCCGAATTGTAACGACATTGCGAATGCATCAGGACGTGTTCATTTTAAAATTTAATTGGGCTTAATCAATACCTACCTGAAGAAATCGAAGTCAAGTCAAAACTTAAGCATAACCAATTATTTCGGAAATTTTAAGTGTTTATCAAAATACAGTTAACCTGTCGATATTTATAGAACTACCACTGTTAGATACAAGTACGAGTGTGTGTGTGTGTGTGTGTGTGTGTGTGTGTGTGTGTGTGTGTGTTTGCCCACTCCCTAAAACGAGGCGTTTCGTCCGTCCACACTAACGAAACCGAGGCGCCGTCAAAAGCGAGACCGCCTCGGATTTGACAGGAAAATTCTAATGGCAGATTTGAAATCAGCGACCCCTGATTGGTCAGAAAACGTATATTTGACGGACCAATCAGAGCAGATCAAATTTTACGCCTCGTTTTTGGTAGTTTTGGCATGTTGTGTAAGTGTGTATGAAAATGTCTAAAAATACGTAGTTCCAGTGTGTATGCCATAGGTGGCGCTGCCGTCGCAAGTGTGTATCCATCGGACACGAATCCGAGACCGCCTCGCTTTTTAGTGTGTAATGTGTGTGTAAGTGTGTTTAGTGTGTATCCTAATCTATGCTATAATTACCGAATCTGAGACCTTTTCATTATTATTGTTACCTTGTAAATATGTTTGTGGGGAGCGCACGCGCCACCGACCCCGGACCCGCTCCGGTCCCTTCCTTCCTTCTGCGGATTCATTGAATGAGTCAAGCAGTCCGTCAGTCGCCCGGGTGTCGCCCCACAGAGAGGCGGTATTTATTTATGATGAGTACCTTCAATTCAAATTTTCAAATTCCTTTCTATAAAAAAAATTATACTTTCATAAAAACTTTCATCCCCGATTTCCACCCCTTAAAATCTGAAAATCTAAAAACCCTGAAATACGTTATTATTTGTTTATGAAGAGTAGCTAAAATTAAAATTTTCAAGTTCCTGCCTTTAAAAAAATCGATACTCCCATACAAATTTTCATCCCCCATTTCCACCCCTTAAAATCTGAAAATTCAAAAACCCTGAAACACGTCATCATTTGTTTATGAAGAGTAGCTACAGTTAAAATTTTCAAGTTCCTACCTTTAAAAAAATCTAAACTCCCATGAAAATTTTCATCCCCCATTTCCATCCCTTGAAATCTGAAAATCCAGAAACCTCGAAACACGTCATTATTTATTTATGATAAGTACCTATAATTGAAATTTTCAAGTTACTATCTATAAAAAAATAACTTTTCCATAAAAAAATTCATCCCCGATTTCCATCCCTTAAAATCTGAAATCCAAAAACCCTGAAACACGTCATTATTTATTTATGATAAGTAGCTACAATTAAAATTTTCAAGTTCCTATCTAAAAAAAATTTATACTTCTATAAAAAATTTCACCCGCGATTTCCACCCCTTAAAATCTGAAAATCCAAAAACCCTGAAATACGTCTTTATTTGTTTATGAAGAGTAGCTAAAATAAAAATTTTCAAGTTCCTGTATTTAAAAAAATTGATACTCCTATACAAATTTTCATCCCCCATTTCCACCGCTTAAAATCTGAAAATCCAAAAACCCTGAAACCAGTCATCATTTATTTATGAAGAGTAGCTACAATTAAAATTTTCAAGTTCCTACCTTTAAAAAAATCGATACTCCCATAAAAAATTTCATCCCCCATTGCCATCCCTTAAAATCTGAAATCCAAAAACCCTGAAACACATCATTATTTATTTATGATAAGTAACTACAATTAAAATTTTCAAGTTCCTATCTATACAAAAATTTATACATCCATAAAAAATTTTATCCCCGATTTCAACCCCTTAATATCTGAAAATCCAAAAACCCTGAAATACGTCATTATTTGTTTATGAAGCGTAGCTACAAATAAAATTTCCAAGTTCCTACCTATAAAAAAATCAATACTCCCATGAAAATTTTCATCCCCCATTTCCACCGCTTAAAATCTGAAAATCCAGAAACCCCGAAACACGCCATTATTTATTTATGATAAGTAGCTATAATTGAAATTTTCAAGTTACTATCTATAAAAAAATTTACTTTTCCATAAAAAAATTCATTCCCGATTTCCATCCCTTAAAATCTGAAATCCAAAAACTCTTAAACACGTCATTATTTATTTATGATAAGTAGCTACAATTAAAATTTTCAAGTTCCTATCTATAAAAAAATTTATACTTCCATAAAAAATTTAATCCCCGATTTCCACCCCTTAAAATTTGAAAATCCAAAAACCCTGAAATACGTCATTATTTGTTTATTAAGAGAAGCTAAAATTAAAATTTTCAAGTTCCTGCCTTTAAAAAAATCGATACTCCTATACAAACTTTCATCCCCCATTTCCACCCCTTGAAATCTGAAAATCCAAAAACCCTGAAACCCGTCATCATTTGTTTATGAAGAGTAGCTACAATTAAAATTTTCAAGTTCCTACCTTTAAAAAAAGCGATACTCCCATAAAAACTTTCATCCCCCATTTCCATCCCTTAAAATCTGAAATCCAAAAACGCTGAAACACATCATTACTTATTTGTGATAAGTAAACAATTAAAATTTTCAAGTTCCTATCTATAAAAAAATTTATACTTCCATAAAAAATTTCATCGCCGATTTCCACCCCTTAAAATATGAAAATTCAAAAACCCTGAAATACGTTATTATTTGTTTATGAAGAGTAGCTTAAATTAAAATTTTCAAGTTACTGCTTTTAAAAAAATCGATACTCCCATATAAAAATTTTCATCCCCATTTCCACCCCTTAAAATCTGAAAATTCAAAAACGCTAAAACACGTTATCATTTGTTTATGAAGAGTAGCTACAATTAAGATTTTCAAGTTCCTACCTTTAAAAAAATCGATACTCCCTGAAAAAATTTCATCCCTCATTTCCATCCCTTAAAATCTGAAAATCCAAAAATGCTGAGTTGTAAAATAAACCTGTGTTCTAAATTTCAGCTTTCTAGGTCTTGCGGTTTAGGCTGGGCGATGATGATTGAGGCGGGCGTATAGTTTTATTAATATAAAAGATAGATATAAAAGCGAGACCATATCCCAAGAACGACAACAAAACAAAAAACTTAAACAGATAACTAAAAATAATAATTTCATACACTCCAAATCCGAGGTGGGTAATACACACATGCGATTCAATATACGAAAGTGAGACCGCCTCGGATTCAGGTAAAATAAAATACCGAAAGCGAGGCGTTTTAAAAAAATTCTCATACACACTCTAAATCTGTTGAAAATGACGAAAGCGAGGCTCCAGCCTCGCTTTCGTGCACGCCTCGGATTCGGGTGTGTTAGCACTTTTCTGAAAATTGCAATATCTCATGCAATACGCCATCTATCGAGAAACGGGAAAGATTGTCGTATACCTATATTCAAGTTACATCACATAGAGACACAAAACATTGTGAAATACCGTTGTATCACTAAGGCCTCGTTTTCGTGCTTCTCAACAACTAAACACAGACCGCCTCGCTTTCGGGACTGAGCAAACAAGGGTGTGTGTGTGTGTGCGTCTCACCGCTAACTAGCTCTGTGGGCTCATTCCGCAAGAACAATATTGTCAGTGGGCGAAAAATTACTCTCCTGAGTCATAATCGATGGTAATTGCCAAGTCGGTGGAGGCAGGCAAAGGCTCTATTCCAACATATCTAATAGCACGAGCAAATACTCGCGAGCGTACTATACTATATAATAATAATGCAAGCAGCTTCTGATTTACGGTATGTCAAGCAAAAGGCCGTAAAATTACGCAACCACCAATTCATACTCCTACATGTTTTGAAATAGATTTTTACAAAACCGTTAATTTGTTTATATAAAAGTGTGGAAATAATACGCGCACGCACTCAGTTCACTATCGCGTACTTTCTTCAACTTGACTTATTCACAATTTACGGGTTATGATAACACTTTCTATTTAGAAAAATTATGCTTTATTTATCTGCTACCAGCTGCCAAGCCACCCACGGCTCAGATGCCTAATGGAATGGTTTGACCTCTGCTCACTCTTCGCTTTATTTATCGCGGTTTAAACAGCCTACATCAGAATCATCAGCTATAGTAAAAAGCGATTCATACGTTTTCGAGTCGTAAGCGAACAAACAGACCGATGAACAAACGTTGCATTTTAGAGTGTCCACTTTTCGCCGTAGGTGGCGCCCCCAAATTACCATATGTGGTGGTAATAAAATTAATGTAATTACAATTTATATTATTTCTCCTCTGCATATTCTAGACGTGTAGGCTCATTGTGGTTATTTAATACTCTCCGAAGGCTCCGTAGTCGATTGAAAAACTATCTTTTAAGATTTCCATAATTTATGATCCGACTATCTCTGCCACGAGCATCGATATGTCGTCTACCCGGAAACGTGTGGGCCCAGCTATGCGTTCCAATTGTTCAGGAAAGCGACTTCTAGTGACAAACGTACATACTGAATGCGTTTCTCGCTCTGCACCGAGGCGGCTTTTGATTGTGTGGAAGGTAGTGTGGGAGAAAAAAATCTTCGCGTCAAATGTTATGATAAAATATGTAGATTGCTGTTTAATATGCACGTCCGGATATGATTATAGTATTCAGTGAGTATACACATGTCGATCATTTAATACCTACATAACAATAAAACAATAATCATTTATAATAAAAAAGATTATATACAGTAGCCTGCCATTATAAATTTTTTTAGTTTTTTTTTTTTATGTAACTGAAATACGAGTAGGCAATTTTACTTTAAGTAAGATATTTAAGTTCCGTATGCGATAATTTTATGTGACAAATAGTATATATTTTGAAATAGACACACAAACCCAACGTGAACGTTCGAATAGTGGAGTCCTTTCACTTACACACTTAATTGTTAGTTAAAAGCTTTTCCTACTACTTTTAAAATCACCAACACGTACCTACAACCCCTTTCTTTCACACAACATACCAGCGTGGACCAGTCATGACTTTGCACATTCGGAGCGATGACGTAGCACAAGAGTAAAGCCTCGCTGAGTCCACGAAGCCTTCCACAGTCACGTGCTAGCTGTTTGAGGCTGCTGTAGGTCGTAAAGGAAAAAAAAACAGATTTCGAGTACGTGGGCGAGGGAGGCATAACGAAGAGGTATCATGTAGACAGTACTGCGACGTTCGCAGACAGTATTGTCGGTGGGTTTGATTCAGTTTTTACATGTCGACAGTTATAGAGGTTTGTGGAGACATTTTGGGGAGGCCTTCGTCAGCAGAGCACTGATATTTGATTTTCCGTAATGATCAACCAAATTTGTAAAATATTTATTGTTTATTGTATAATTGCAGCCATAGGTAGGTAACCTACGCTTGGATGTGTCGAAAATTCCGTCAGTTCTAAATTCAATGCGGCGAAGAACGGACAAACAAACTTCGCAAGTAACAATGTTTTGTTAGTACCGTATATATAAATATTAGTAATTTAAAATAATTAACCCATACTCAGCTTATCATATCATAGCTCACAAGAACATTAATAATATGCAGCATACAGCATAAACATGAATACACAATAATCTGACAACTCTACCTATTTACATTATTTAGGTATATCTGGTGTATAGTGTCTTAGTCAATTTTCTTACTTAAATATATGAAATCAATTCAACAACAAATAGTATAAGTTTATTACAAAGAAATATAACAAGTCATATTAAAAATCTAAAGATACAAAGTATGTCAAAGTTCTTTAGTGGGAAAACGACTTACTTGTTTGCTTGTTTGACGTTTTGTGACGAGTTGACGCCAAGTAGGTACCTACTCTACACCGGACAATTGATACCTAATGTGTAAAACAAATGACAAAAGATAATTTCAAAATTAAATAGGTACAGAAAATTATGTAACGTTGCATTACATAAGTACTTACATTTTATTCATGTGAAAAATCATTACATTTCTGTAGTGATTTTTCGTTGAAAATAAATACTTGTCTCAAGAGATTCAAAACTAAATTAAACGTGTTGGTTGGTCAAAGAAATAAATAAACGTAATCCAGACAAATAGGCCTCCGTCTCACGAGGCAATTGTATGTACTCACTCGCTCGTAGTGCGCGAGTGAGTGTAGCCTGTTCTCCTGTTTTATACTTTTTTTCATTCTCACTTTAATTGGAATGACAATGAAGAACTGGTTACGTGTAAATCCTCCTTCGAGTCGATGTTGAGATGAAAAAATAAATTTATTTTATTATACTTACGTACTGCTCACTGTTTCCTTTATTTCTTTGTCGAGTGAAAGAACAATAGGCCCAAAGCTGGCGAGAGAGATTGTGTCATAGGAATTGAGTTTAGGGTCCGCTGCATTAAATATTAATGATTATATTATTCATGACTACAAATTATTCACACTCATACAAACACACGTATTGGGAATAAGGTGAGGTTCTAAACTGTTTCTCGCTTGAGAATCAAGAAGCAATATTTTATTGTTTTGATGTATGAATTGATATTTTATTGTTATCAAACTTTATCGAGTGGGCGTAATGATCTCTTGGAAAAACCATTTTGAATGTGTCATTCTTATTTCTTCGAAAAACTAGGTAGGTCATAGTAGACTAAGTCTATTAAAACTAGTGAGTCATGACATGTATCCAAGTGTAACCTATAATAATTCAACATATCAAATAGTAGAAACTATAATTACCACCCGGACTCCTGCCACACGGCGGCGTAATATTACTTCTTGCCAATCACATCCTAATAAATAAAGCAGAAAATGTGTACCTATCTATGTATCGGTATAATGCGCCGTCATTAATCTATATTTTTAACCCCCGACGCAAAAAACGAAGCGTGTTATAATTTTGACGTGTGTGTGTGTATGAGGGTGTGTGAGGGTGTGTCTGACTGTGGCATCTAAGCTCACAAAAGGGGGGAACGATTTGCATATGGTTTTTTTTTAAAGCTTGAAGTAAAAGTTAAATTACAAATTTTAAAAACCCCCGACCATGAAAAATTCAAAAATAATTTGGGTTTACTTTAAGTAAGTAAGAAGATTTTTACTAAATCGATTCGCGCATGGAGTTTTGACTAAAGTATTCCGGCATATCTCAAGATGTTTATAGGATATAAATTGCCTCAAGTAGGCGTTAAGTCTACCTTTTAACTGTTTTATGTGCAATTAATTATATTTTCATTTCATATAGGTATTTTTTGTTTTTCCACGATAAATGCACACAATTAGCTTGACGCTACTCGTAACACGGGTGTCGATAAAGTTACGCTAGTCTACAAATGTGACATACAGTCATTTCTATTTCAATTAATCAATTCAGTTATTTCCTCTTTGTTTCACGCAATTTTCGCTTAAGCAACAATTTGATGTCAGGCCTTTGCTTTTAAACTCTGCCTACGAAGATAGCCGGCGGCTGAAACAACTAGTACATGAGAGGTTGCGGCGCGCCTCGTGATGAGGCTGTTGACAGAAATAGCTGTTGCTCCGATAACCGAGCTGCTAACCTCCTTGGAACCTTTTTGTAGCGCCGACTTCACCGCTATGATCGATGGCGTACCTACACAGAGACGCATTACTTGAGCGACGCGGTTTGTAGTTACTACTCGTATTTTGTTTTCCTAGAGTTTGTTTCTTCTTCTCTTCTCGGTGTGTTCTTTTATCTGTGTTATTAACACATATCTATCTCTCTCTACTTTTCCCCCGATTACGGCGACTATCCGACATTTACTATTTATTATCTATATATATATCTTTTTTTTATTGAAAGCGTGACATGTAGCGCAGAGTTATCCATATGGTGTATAACGACGCCCATGGACATTCGGTCGTATGCGAATGCCATGCCGGCCTGACCGGTGCCTATTCACGCCCCTCTTGAAGGACCCGAGACTGTACTTGGGGAGAAATATATGTATATCTTCTGTATGTAAACTGCCATCTGTCTCTTCGCTTATAATCGAGAACTAATTATTTTATATTCAGCTTTTTTCTTCATATTCTAAGACAGCGGTTCTCAATCTATGGTACGCATACCATCAGTGGTACGCGGAATGCTTCGAGGTGGTACGCGAAAAAATTTAACTTTATGCTCTACAAAATTTAATAAGCGGCAATAAAAAGTGCCATGAAAGATTTTTTGATGAAAACATAAATAGAATTTCAATTCTGATGTTCTTAGCGATATAAAAACCCACTGTCCAAATGCTCATAGTGAGTTTAAATAAGATTTTTCAGCACTAAATGTTATTATTCCATTTTTAGATTAGATTTCAAGATCACTTGCATTCGAGGAAAAAGAATCATTAAATTGAACTTTCGTGTGATGTTAACCTCCAAAAATAATTTAAAATGTAGACATAGAAGATAAGTATTAAGGCCTTGTCATATCGGCCGCAGTAGGTATTCGAGGGGGTGAAGCAGGGGTAGAGAATGCGAGGGGAAGGGAAGAGACTCCGCCCACAGTGGGGCGATTCGCGCGCGCGGCCACGTGGCGCCGCTGCTAGTAGCGCAGCAGGTGATACTTCAACTATTACCAACATTTGTTTTTCCGAAACAAGCGAATGTCGCGTGTCGATCGATAAATTGCCGCAACGGCTCAAAACTATGGAGGTGGCTTTTTACTTGTTATTATTAATTTTTATTATCCATTTATTCACACGTTTCTTTTTACATAAATTTTACATTTAAAACATTAAAACCTAAAATTAATATAAAAATAAACGGAGTTTCCACCACCGGAAATTAATTTGTTAATGTTTTTATTAATTTCTTTATTAAAAACATTTATTGCAATTTTTTTCGTTTATTTGTGAAACAAAACCTATGGACGATGAGTGAATTATTTTATAAAAATTTAAAGCGCATTTGTCAATTTTTGTCGAGTTCAGACGTGTCATATCACTTGCAACTAACATCACCTAAAATTTGTGTGCTTAAAATTAAGATTCTTAAATCATTCGTTCACTCCTGTCTTTCTTTCTCAAAATGACAACAATGACAGGAATAACTAAATTTTACCTTTAGTAGTGTCTACTAGAAATAAAGTCAATAGGTTACTAACATAAAAAAAAAACACAGACCAAGTAGAGTCGAACCCGCAAACCGAGGGTTCCGCACAAATACGATGGGGGGCGTGGCTTTGCAGTGGGGAGGTTTGCTAGCAAATTGCTAGTAAGCTTATTGCGTAGACCAAGTTAAAATAGGAATTTTAGTGTTTTGCTGTACGCGTAGTTTATTTAGTTTACTTTAAAAAAATAAAGGAACAGATTTTCCATACAACATTTAATTTTTAAATTTTCATGCAAAATGGAAACTTTACTTTTTTTTAACCACAAAAACATTGATTTTGATTATACATGTATTCAAAAACGACACGGGCTGCCTCGACATGGTCCCTATTAAGTTACGGCTAATTTATAGAAGGTGCGGAGCGTAGTGACGAATCTTCTATAAATTAACCCTTATAATTTTTTTAAACCACCAAACTGGTTATAAAAATAATTAACATTCCTCACCCTCGGCCATCACCTCCCACTTCAAAGCCACACACACAATGTAAATTAAGTTCATCTCAAGATTAATTTTATGATACATAAATATAATACAAACAAACTTAATTTTGCGGTCAACCTAAATAATAATTTCTCACTAACTATTTAAACGAGACCAGTTTTTCATATTTTCGTATTCCTCCCTTTAAAGTTTATGAACCACTTTGTCATAAAAGCAAGTAAATATTACATTCAAAATCTGTAAGAAGCAAACAAGAACCAACCAAGAAAGAATCACATAAATTTCTTGTGCACGTAAAGTCCTTTTGCACAAATCGCAGATCAGGTCATCCTTGGAGTACGGCTTGCACCTGTGGGATGGCTCTGCCAAATATCAGCTTTTAAAAGGGAAATTGTTTGAAAACAGGAATTTGTTAAAAAGGATTGCGTCGCGCTTTCAATAAAAAAAAGAGAGTGGGCTGTGTAGAAGACACGGCCGCAGATTCTTTAATTTTATGAAGATCTCATCGATACCTATCCTTGCTTGTCCCACCACACGATTAGTTTGGTAGCAGTAGTTTTCGAAAAAAAAAATCCTATCAAGGCCTATCATTTCCTCCAGCGGATGAGTAGTCGTGGATCAGTAGTATAATTTTATTAGAGCAATTACATAAATGTAGGTTAAAAATATTTTACAAGCTTTTATTTAACTTTCCCTGTATGTTGGTTTGTTAGTATGTGTGGGTCAATTCTTGGAAGCCAAATTAGAACCACTTCCTCTTATCCTACGAAGTTACAAGGAACAAAAAAAATAAAAAAATAAAAATTTTAATCTCGTCGAGGCCTATCATTTTCTCCAGGGGATGAGTAGTCGTGGATCAGTAGTTTCCGAAATATGCCCTCTCAAACACTTTTCCTTTTTTATTCTGAAACGGCTGAACCAATTTAAAAAAAAATACTACTATTTCAAAAAGAGCAATTTTTTTCTATGTAAAGAAACAATTTGCAAGTCGATCTGACCAGTTCAGGAGTTATAAGCATTTATTGATTTTCTAAGCCTTTTTTCTAAGGGCCATATTTATATAAGGGCTTGATGTACGACTCTCGGGTATGTCAACTTAGCAAGTCGGATATGCCTCACCTTCCTGTAACTCTTATAGTTTCGAGATATACGTCGCCAAAAGTACATAATTTTCGTGACGCAACTTTTTTGTAAAAAACCGGCTGCAGGATAAAGACGTTTCATCAAATTCACGTCAAAAACAAAGAAAACACAAAAATAAATCTATAAATAAAAATCATGTTTAGGGGTTCTGGTATTTTGTTGAATTTATTATAGCTTTTCAAATTGCCATCTAATATAGTAAAACAATAAAAATATATTATTATAAAATAATTCTTTTGGGAATCCATCGTGTTTGTGTTTCCGTTTTCAAAGGTGTGACGTAAAAAAATATAATTTTAAAGAAGCCATCTCCACTTACTTTATCCTAATCGCACGCACGCATTTGGCCCTACACTGTGTACCAATTGTCAGAATTAGGCGGAAAAAAATATGGAATGAAACAATGGATTGTCCACAGTGCCTATCGGCATTTTGCCTTTGTCAAATGCAGTAAAACCTACCAATTATTGTTTGTCTAAATAGGACGAATAAAACCATAATATATTTATTGAAGAACATTCAGGTTGATACCGCTTTTCTCGCCCATAGTAGGGGGGAGGCAATGCCCGTTCAATACACAATTAAATATCAACTTTCCATACAGGCAAATTGACGTAAAAGATGAAAAGTAAGAGTAACCCAAAAACTTACTTTGAAATAAAAAAAACTATTCCATATATTTTATTATGATAGGCACTGACATTTTTTATAACAAAAATCGGATTTATTCTCGATTTGGAGAGTGGCGTCATAGTAATAGTTGTTAAATGACTATGTATAAAGAAAGTACTCAGTTATGTAATTGGAATATTGGAACGAAGTTCCTTATAGCGGCTTGCGCGGTAATGCGAACTGTCATAAAACGCGCGAAAACGACATGCGTTGCAAACAAAGGAAACTGTACTTTCTTTCCAACGTGTAAGAGCTATCTTAATGTCCCGGCTGTTACGACGATCTATATAAAAGGCGAGAAAATGACATTGCTTTGAAAAAAATTAATTTTAGAACGTGCCAGTAATTTTTGTAGATCAGAAAATTGACATTATATCAGCCTTCATCTCTATTTATTCTTCATTGAATAAATGTCGTAATGTCAGCCGCAACAATACCTTTATATTCAATGAAGTACCTACTACACTACACTAAGGTAATGCACAGAGAAACATAACATATGAATTAATTAACTATAAGCCCAAGCCCATGTGTATAATTATCTGTATTACTGATGTGAAGAGGAAATAAACGTTATTCTATTCTATTCTATTCTTCTATCTATTCTATGAACATATCTGCTAATATCGACTAGCAACAACACCTTTACATAGGTTTGCACTTATTTAATTCTCATTAAAATAAATCAAATATATACCTAACTAAGTAAAATACTGCACTAAAAGTAAAAAATGTTAAGTAATAAACATGTGATCAAATCAAATGAAGTAAAGAAACTATTAGCTGACGTCGCACCAATGCAATTGGGGAAAACAGACAGACAAACACTTCCAAAAAATGCATGCAGATGATATCTCAGTTGTACTGAAAAACAATGACATAGGTAAACTAAGAGAATCTTTTATATACAGGGTGGCCCAGTTATAGTGGTCCAATTGTAACATATTCAAAATTAACATCATTTGTACAAAGTCAATACAATAAAAAGTGACGATTACCTTAATTTTTAAAATCTTATTTTTTTCACAGCGTTAGCTCAACTACAATTTCACATTATTAACAAACCTGTCTAACAGCGCTAATCTACACATAAAAAACTGTTTAGTAATGTTTTTAAAAAAATTGATTTTCAAAATTAAGGTAATCGTCACTTTTTATTGTAGTGACTTTGTACAAATGATGTTAGTTTTGAATATGTTACAATTGTAACACCACTACCATTTTTGGTCTGGAGAATTGTGATATGTATAGGTAGTTTTTAAGGGCATGGGCAAATCTCCGGTAGTACTTTTTTTTTTACAGTGATTTTTCAAAAATAGATCAGTTCTAATGTAAACTGAACAAAAATTCACTGAAAGGGCTATAGCAACAGTACAGTATAGGAGTAAACCTAAAAACTATTCATTACGTACTAACTACATATCTCCTCTACTTCCATACCAAATTTTATTCGATTTTGTGGAATAGATATCCAACTAGAGCGGTTTATGTGACTAAAATAGAGGAATTTCAGAAAAAGTTAAAAAAAATCATAACTTCTAAACTATAAATTTTCGCGGAACTAATGTTTTTTTTAAATGAGTCAGCATGATGTCCTCCATCTAAAAAAAATTTTTGGACCACTATAACTGGGCCATCCTGTATAACTGGCGCGCCTTAATTGAATGAAAAGAAAAAGATAAGCCCAGGAATGAATAGGTGAGATGCCGGGAAACATCAACATTTGTAACCTGTTTTTCGTTACGCATAATTTAGTTGCGATTTTGACGCGACATTGAAAGCATCTCAGTTGAAGTGTAGTTATTATTGAAAGGCATTCTTTTGTGATTCTGCAACCTGTGGTATATAAGGTCTTTCAAAATTAGTTAATAGTACGCTAAGGGGGGGGGGGGGGGGGGGGGGGGGATTTTTTTTTTATGTAAAATGTAAAAAAAAATATTTCTTAATGGTTTCATTTTCATTCCAGGAACAAAAAAGATAGAATAGAAAGAATTAGATTTTTTTTACCTACTTACACGTGTTACATCATAATGGTAATGAAGACTTTTTTGTTACTGTTATGAAACTGAATCGATTAGGCTATAAAAATCAACCACCAATTTTTTTATTTAAATACATACATTTTTTTTTTACATAAAACCTAGGGCTTAGGTCCAAAATTTTTTATATAGGTTTTACTTCCTATATGATACAGAACCCCCCCTTAGCGTACTATTAACTCATTTTGAAAGACCTTATATATTTATTTTAAAAATATTTTGTTTTGTTTTTTGTTGCTTGTTTAAGTAACAATAATCATGCAAATTTGAACTTGACCAAATATTGAAAAAAAAAAAATATTATGAATGTATAGCGGGATATTTGAATGCAATCTCCGCGAGGTGCCGTCTACATTTTAATATGGGCCTATTGTGCAAATAATATTGTAAGCAAAAAATCAGCTGCCAAGTCTTGCCAAAAACACCATTTCAATAGATTTTCTTCTCATAACTCATTCATCTGTAATCAATCATGATCAAATGAAGGAAATATAATTCAGTTATGGAAAAAAAATTATAGTAATTTTCAGTTGCTACGTTGGTTGACCCACTGTGCGCCGCGCTGCTCCGTCGCGGCCGCGAGCCACCGCGCCGACCGCTGCTCCGCGCCCGGACCGCCGGCCGAGCCGCCGCGCCGCCCGCCCGCGCCGCGCCGCCGCCGCTCGGCTCAGGAGATTTTGACATTGAAAATGTCTTTTCGTTCGTTCCTATAGACCCCACGAAAAAGTGCGCTCCCCTTATTTTTTTTTATGTAATCCGGTATGGGTGGCTGAGTCGGAGGGGCCAAAGCGCATGCTCCGACCAGCCAATATCACCTCCGAGAAGGTAGGTGCCATACCGGAGACTTCCCTGGATTGCTGGCTATACTGGACTAGAGGAGAACACAGTCGAGGCTGCTATGCGGCCATCTTACATCCAGTACGGTGGTACCAACCCAGTCGGCTACAATTTGAGCCTACCACCTAGTAAGGCGCAAGGGAAGGGACCGGTTCCGAACGGTGAAGCAGCAGGTGTAGGTATGCACGTACATTTTTTCGTCAGAAAAAACTCATTGGTACACGCCGGCTGGATTCGAACCTGGGACCTCTCGCATGAGAAGCCGATGCCCAAACCACTCGGCCACCCGCCGCTAATATATATATCTCGGAGAGTTGTGAAGATATGATATATCCAACGAGCCCAAATATGGTGGATTTATCATGTGTAGTTTAGGAGTTCCTATGGCTTCCTTCCGGCTCCATCATCAGGACCTTGGAAATATCATATAACTAGAGTACTTGCGAAGACAAATCCAACGAGCCCAAACACGGTCGATTTATCATGTGTGGTTTAGGAGTTCCTATGGCTTCATTCCGGCTCCATCATCAGGATCCTGGACATTATAATATATGACAAGAGTACTTACGAAGATAAATCCAACGAGCCCAAACACGATGGGCTTATCATGTGTAGTTTAGGAGTTCCTATGGCTTCCTTCCGGCTCCATCATCAGAACCCAACTAACCTTTTCCTTATCCCGACTTTCTCGTGTCGCTCAGCGACAATATTTTTTCGAATTCCGTAGATTCATTTTCAGTGTGCTCGATAGTCGTGTAAGACACGAAATCTGTGATTTTTTTTGGAAAAGGGGGCTCGACTTCCGATGTGTTTCTTTCAGGGACAGTGCTCCCCCCCTCCCCCAACATATTCACTGCTCTCCCTCACCCGGAGAAAATGGATCAAAAAGTGGTACCTTGTCACATGAAGCAGTAGTAAGGAGGCGTATGTGTACAGCAAGCGAGTGAGTGTGACAAAGTTGCAGGAACAGATAAAAACATTTCTTTATAAAAAAAAATATCCGAAAGTAGAAGTCTCCGTGGAAAATTAGTTTTTGCTAATAGCTCCTTAGACCCTCGCCCACCAGTACCAGCTACCAGAAATCTTCTAATAATGCCGCGCTATACTAAATCATACCCTAATTCGCTGACGTACCGTCTTGCTTTGTTTCCCATAGCTGTAGTGCTTTAGTAGGTACGATTTTGCGTAAATTATTTCGAGTGGATCGTCACGAGCGCGCGCGTCCTCTCGCTTCGAGCTTCTGGGGGTGACTGGGGCGTGTCGGACGACCGGCAACTCCGGCAAGATAGCGAGACGCCGCTTTCGTAGGTTGGAGTAGGATAAAGCGCAGTCACGCTGCTCGGAATATTTAGCGTAAGCGACAATTTGATTTTTATTTTTTTATTCCAAAACTACGAATCTAAACAAAAAAATAAAAAGCCTTCAATCTAGATATTCATTAAACGAATAAAATATATTTTTTCCAAAGCCCTGATTTGATCACGTTGCCTTAAATACGTTTTTAAAACGAAATTCAGAGCCATGTTCATGATTTTTTTCTATCGAGCGAAGTTAATCAAATCGTGTTTTCAAAAAGCCTTCGATCTGCGCTGATAGATGAAGTTTTACATATATTAAAACTGAATCTGTCAGGTAAGTAATATTGCCGGCATTCTTCTTGAAATTCGAGTCAGACGCAGTCTAACATCACCTTAATATTAGCTTCTTGTAGGTAAAGGTGGTACGCTGCCAAACATAATGGTTTTAGTGGTACGTGAAAGTGAAAAGTTTGAAAACCCCTGTTCTAAGATAAATATAATCATGCCGTGGCCGTTAATTTCAGAGTGTCCAGACAAGAAGCGATGAGCTTTGCTCTATTTGCCAGACTTTTAAAATGTAAATTTCATATGATAATATGTATATCAAAAATGTGTACGTTAGACTAGATGTGCAAAATAAACGCATTTTTATGTGGTTGTTATATCAATGTCATTATTATTTTTAACCCTTTAAATTTTCTGATTTATGTTTACTGTTTGTTGAGAACGCAGTCGCAGTTGATCACACAGCTTAATCAGCGCGCACACCATGAATGTTTGTGCGGCACAAATATTCAGTGCACATTCATTCATTATATCGATATCGTAACATTCCACTGTTATTGGCTCCCACGACTTATTTAATAAATAATTTCATCGGACATTCATTCATTACGTACAGTGTAATATCAACACTTGATTTATATGTGTTGTAATGATAAAAAATTCAGCGCTAAATCATTCAGCATCTGTCTACACGCGGCGCGCGGTGGTGGCCGCGTGCGGGGCGCGGGGGGCGAGCGGGGGGGAGCGGGGAGCGGAGGCTGGCGCCGCAACCAGCGCCGCTGGACTCCGGCGAAGCCTCCTAACGGGGTGACGGCAATAGCCAGTTATATTGCTGTGATGACCTCAGACATACATACATACCAGGATCCTGTATCCCGAATCCCGACAATCCGCGTAAGCAGAGTAATCGGTGTTGTGCCTCGGGAACTCGGGTAAACACAATACGGGCCTCCATGTCAAGAAAAGGGGATTGTGCGGAGTAAAGGTGACACAATACCCCGGGCCGCCGGCGAATTAGCAATAGCGCCTATCTCACACACTAGTTAAAAGTGTCGATCGAGAAATTTTTATTAATTCATATCTCGATCAATAATGACTTTTGAAGGAAATGTGATTTGGGGTTTTACGAGTAAGTAGCTCCAAATTACCTCGTGAATCGCTCGTTAAAATCTCTCGGGTGCCTATATCTTTTTAAACCGTTGAATAGCATCTACCTACAACTTGTCTGTCTATCTGTCGGTCAACGTCTGGATGGTATCGTCTGGCTCCCTCGCGTCTGGCTAACGCGCGAAAACCGCTCGCCGCCCACGCGCTGCGCCGCGACCTGCAACTTTTATCTCCGCTAGTCGTATATGGAAATTTACATCTGGAAGTGTGGCCGAAACTCCGGCGCAAGCGCGGCGTCACGCAATGAAACAACTACGACTCACGTCGTCGCCGGAGGTGATGAAAGGTTAACGGCAGGAGGTTGGATTGACTTCGCACGAAAGTGGTTCCCGTACGTGATGAGAAAATTCCAGAACGTTTAAGTATGTTGCCGATTGTATATTGAATGCTGCTAACTACATACTTCCAAACAATTCGTTGACAATTTCTCTCAGCCAGTAAAATTTGTACAGATATTTGGTTTAAAATATAAGTTTATGCTAATAAAAATTACGTTGTTCTGTTAATAATATTGACTTGGGGTATTTCTTATTTAAAAAACAATTAATTGAATATTTATTATATTTTAATATTAGTGAGGACTAGATAAAATTATAAACTAGGCTAATTCAAATTGGCAGCACATATAAATAATCCGTTCTCGACAAAGGGGTTTTGCACGAAGGTTCCCCGAGCAAGAGGAAATGTGAATGGAAGTCATCATCCATTTTTTGTACGAAGAAGATTTTCTCTTTGAACAGAAGTATTTTATTTCACTTTCTGACATATTCTTTGCGCACACACAAAAAAACGCGCACCCTGGAACGGGAAGGGGGTTCACACACCACCTACCGAAAATCATATCATTAATTATTTTATCAGCTAAGTAAAGAATTAAAATAGGTATCTAGTTTTACCTCCAACATAACACATTTAGTTTGGAGGCAGAGAGCCACACTCTAAAACCACAACAACAAAACCAACAACAGCACTCATACAGTATGCGCTCTTTCCGTCGAAAAGAAAACAAATTCCAACTTTGAAAAAATTTACATAACATAAGTATCCCGTCAGCCCTTGGTCCGTAGTACGAGTGGTAGCTCTCGGTGCGGTTGTCTCGCGCGGAGCAATAACTACGCTCTATGCATTTTATCTACGCAACTACGGTATGTTTATTGAGTTTATGGCATTACCTACTTCACGAGACTCCACTCCGCCACGGTGACTATGCCTCGATTTCATAGAATTTAAAATGACAGAAGAGGGATCAACTCCGTAAGGATTACCTTTTTCTTAACATATAATAATTATTGAAACTATCATATTAATTTGTTTAATTCGCCATTACAATTTAAATTTTTCAATAAACCATCATTTTGGATTTGACAATAAATAAAATAGACTTTTTTTATAGAAAATTTGTTCAATTATTTCACAATAACAATTAACTATAAAAAATTTCATTGTTTCTTAAATAATATACTTTTTGCAATAATGCACGGTTCGCAAATCTGGTGATTGACAACTCGCTGAACATAAAAAAAATGCTCTCGATTGTTTTGCAAGGTGAAGTGAATTTGACTTTTCCAACTGCACCAATAATCTCTCGGCACAGTGACGCATGCTGATTTTCATTAAAAAGATAACTCGTCGAGCAGGTGAAAGGCATTACAACGCAACGGTGAGCGCAATGACAAAAATATAGTAACTCTTTGCCGCACCTTGTGGGCACACTTATCAAGTTATATGCCTGTGTAGATCATGTTGGGATTGGAAACGAAATAAACTATGCAATATATGACAACAGTTCTATGCATTTGAATTCTTAGCTCGACGTAGAATCCGTTTTACGACGCACTCTCTTTCAATTGTGTGACCAACGCGGAGAAAAATAAATTTTATTTTTTATCTAAACGTCAGATCGGTACTGTAACGATCGATTCGGTTTCTAAATAGATTTCATAAATCTCCTTAACGGCCCATCTCGGTCCCGATCGGTGTCGGTTTTGAACCCTTGTTTCTGGTGTTTGGGTTTTATGGGTCGGATAAGTCGAGTCTATGGTCAAATAGATCGAGTATCTTATGCCTTTAGTGTAGGCTTAAATACGAACTAATTAGAACATATCGCAATACCACTTCATTCGTGTCACTAACACATCCTTACATATCGTACTAGTTGTGCCCGCGGCTCCGCTCCCCGTAAAATCAGCGAAAACTCTTTGTAAATCGGTGGAGTAGTTTTCGAGTAAATCACAATATGAAAGCTAACCGAATTGATAGATTTTTTTCGACTGCCATTCACTTTCCATCCTACTGCTTAGCTCTTATGAATAATGGCGTTATGCTATATATATAATATATATAGTCTGTTAACTGGCGGAGATACGTATCACATTACATCGGCAAAAACCACAAACGAATAGGTTGAGCCGTTCTGGAGTTTTAAGCGAACATACGTAAAAATCTACAAATTCGGTTAGCGTTCATGTGAAGTACCTAATCAAAAACTACTCGACCGATTTACATAGACTTCACCTACTTTACCACGTATTATACATAAACCGATATTTGGTATGTTGTTCATAGATAACCGAAAAACGATACTGAGGATTATGCTTTGACATTGTACTCGTATTAGCAACATGTAGACTAACTTCTTAACTGACTGCACTGGCGCGGATTTAAAGTGGTACTTCCATATTATACCTAAATGCAGACATTTTTCTTTCGCGACAATCTATAAGGGGCATGCATTCTCAATAATAGGTATGTGTGCAGACAGCAAACCTAGGCTCTATCTATTATTCCATCGCACCATGTACTGTAATTTGCCCAGTCAACATCTTCGTATATGTCGACATTGTCTAAATGTCGACGTTTTCCGTCGATCTAGCACTCCATGGCAGTTTGTTTCGGGACGTGTGGTGGACAACAATAGGTTTAATTGGTGGAGTGTCGATAAATTTGTCCCGGACTCTTCCCCACCAGCACTCCGCCGCTGTCCACTCCACGCTGCACCGCTCTACGCCGGTGGTCCTCGTAAATTTGCCTTCCCGCGGAGCCCGGCTGCGGCACGAGTCATTCGGCTTTTTGTTCCTTGTTTGGGAATAGGCTTTTATTGGGGCCAGAAGTTTCGGGTATGAAAGTTCGATTTTTATTTGGGACAAGAATTTGGAGTGAGGGATGCGATGAGATTTTATTGAAGACGGAAGTTTTGAGATTAATAGATAGAATGGAGAGTGGACTATGGGGTCATCCCATAATCCAGTGGAGTATGTGTCCTCCACACATACTCCACTGGATTATGGGAGAAGCCCATACTCCACTCTCAATTCCATCTATTGATCTCAAAACTTTCGTCTTCAATAAAATCTCATCAAACCCCTCACTCCAAATTCTTGTCTCAACTTTGTCACTTACTCCACTGAATAACATTTTCTGAACTCCCGTATTTATATGAAATGGCCAGGTAACCATGTCAACAAACATGGATACCTGACCATTTCATACGTGATATTGTTTGTAGATGAAAAGGTTTACAATAGGCAATACAAAAGGTTAAAAATGTCTGAATGTATTTTGGATATTGATTGGATTGTCCAAACGAAATTATATTTTTAAATAAAAATATGAACCTACTCATATGCAACGAATGTTGAACCAAAACAAAATATTAGTATAGATAGAAAATAACTTTCATAGCAGCCAGAGCCATCTATCCGGGTTCAATTGATAATATCAGAATTGTAATCAATGTATGTTTACTTCATAAATAAATACAAAACTCTGTATGTATACTTATTCTTACTAACATACGCACGAAGTACTACGAAGTAATACTAATACAAATAACTACACGGCCTTAGGGTGAGAGTACAAGTTGATGGGACAAAGAGCCTTTTCGGTATAAAGTACAAGGATAAATATTTGAACTTTGAAGTTTTGTTGGCTAACTAATATTTATTTTAATAGAAACTTTCAGATGCCTATATGAATAAGGAATTAAGGCTTAAATAAAATTAAGGAATAATAATTAATAGGGTTAAGGATAAGTTTATACTAACATTATCCCTGGGTCTAGGCACACATTATAGAAAAAGCGATCAAGTGCGAGTCGAACTCGCTTGGAAAGGGTTCCGTACCGTTCCGTTTTAAGTGAGAACTTAAATACTTAGGATTTTAATTTAGGTTTTCCTGTAAACTATAAGAGAGGCCCTGTATTCCCTACATGTTTCTTCAAAATTTTAGACTCAGTAGTTTCGGAGATAACGAGTGGGGAATACTCGATTTTAGATACTTTTCTTTAATATCTTTTAAACTGTGCATTTTAAAATGATAAAAAAAACATATTTGTATTTCTTATAACGAGTTCTTTAATTTCATAAGCCACATGATGCAATTGAAAAAAAAACCATATTAACTTTCTGATTTGTCCCCCAAAATCCACCCCAAACGAATATTCGTTTATTTACGCTATACGTCCGTGTAGGGTCATAGATAACCTAAATATTGCGTTTTCTTCCTCTCATTTTATTAATTTCCGTTCAAATAAGTGACAAAACGAAAAAAAAACTTAAGCATTGGCGAAGTAAGGGAAACCAGCCTAAATGAGAATTTTACAAAAAATAATTTAGCATTTTTGTATGGAGGAAACATTTTTAATATTTATAGCAATTATATTGTCTTTACAGTGGCCACACTGGCTGTCAACCAAGGCGGACGCGCCAAAATCTCCTCCGTGATTTTTTCTTGGTTATTAAATAAAATAAGTAAGTTTTTCCTATTTATTACGTTGTAAACGATCAACTTCGGTGCAGAAACCTGTGCCACAACTATGTCGGCAGTGCGAGAGTGTGGCGGATGCAAAAAACCGCTCCAGACTGGGGAACGCCAAATAGCGTGCTCCGAGTGCGCGTCGCAATTTCACGCAGAATGTGTGAACTCCTCTCTTCGCACACGCGCTACACGTGACACCTGGATATGTCCCCAGTGCTTCACCTCGAAGCGGAGAGCTGGGAACAACACCGACACTCCCGTGAGGAACACGATGGCGGCGCATTCTTCGACACTTACGGATCGTTCGCCGGACGCCTGTGCCGAGGACAACTTCGTGGTCAAAACATTGAAGATATCTACGGCGAAGCAACCGCAAGCAGACCAAGGTGTTCGTCAAAAACACGCTGATGAAATCGACGACTTCAGTACGACCATCCGAGCCGCTAGAAAGGAAATCGCCAACTTCCAAGCATCGCTGGAGGACTGTCAAAACCGTCTGAAGGGCTTCAACCAGCAGCTCGACACGATGGAGCTGCGCCTGCAGAGGCTGGAAGAGCGAGACAAGACGATAGACAACCTACAGGTGAGGGTGCATCGCCTTGAGCTTGAACTAAATTCACGTGAACAACAAGACATGCTAAACGATGTGGAGATTGCGGGAGTCACGGAACAGCCGGGTGAAAATCTCGGCCACGTTGTATCTGTCATCGCCTCAAAACTTGGAGTGGCACTCGACGAGAAGGACGTCGTCTTCACCAACAGAGTGGGGCCCCGACGTAGCAATTCTGGAGACGGGCGACCACGAGCCTTTGTTGTGCGACTCAGTCGTAGAGCGGTAAGAAACCAACTTCTAAAGGCGGCCAGAGTGCGACGTGGTATAAACACCGATGACATCCAGATCGCTGGCGCGAAAAACCCTATATATCTAAATGAGAGGCTAAGCAAACAGAACAGAAATCTTTATCACGCTACACGTACCTACGCAAAGACACATAACTTTCGCTATGTATGGACCCGATATGGACGTGTGTACGTCCGTCGAGAGGCTGGAGCACCTGCGATGCGCGTCGACAGCGAAGCAGAGCTACTGCGCATTATGGGAAGCCTTGCAGCAGACGTCGACACATCGGCCCAACCGGACGACAGCAGTACGACGACGACAACAACGGCCCATAGGATCTCCCACCGTTGAAACAAATACGCTCTACTCAGTATGGATCTGTCTCTGCATTATGTCTACCTATATGCTACTTTGTTGCCTCAAACTTTGTAATACGATATATACAACTGCAACTATCCTCTTAAAGATAGAATGTGAACGATACTATGCCTATTACAACTACAAATACTATAAATGTGTCTTACCTATAAACGTGTCTTACCTACTTATAATTCCACTTCTATATGTTAGCCTTATAAACTTATTACTTATAAATGTGTCTCATCTACATATAATCTCACTTCTATCTGTAAGTCTTATAAATGTGTATTACCTACTTATACTCTTGCTTCTCTCTGTAAGTCTACAAACAACAAAAATGATGGTTTTTCTGATCTATTATTTAGCTATTAAAAAAATATCTCATACTGGTCTCCTCGCTCTTAACATGTGTTATGCCTACAATGTCGCAAGAAAATATGAAAATCTAGGGATGTATTGTGTACTATTGAAAACTAAAATTGTAGTTTGTTGTGATCCACTATTATTAAACAATGCTAACATGTTGAACTTCGGCAAGTTATGCGATGAATCACGGAATGAAAAATCACCTAAATATAAATGTGTTTTAGGGCTATTCTGTAATCCCTCCGCTTTGTCTATCATTACATACGCCACATACACCATGTCAGCGCACTGGTACTTGCAAGTACTGCAACACCTAATACTTATGTACCCCATACGCTTGAGATGTCATCCTTAGAAAACACTGATGAGCTATACTTAGATATTGATACCGTAGCGAATGGTGCACTGCACGTGGTGGACGATCCGTCAATGTGTAAAAAATATTTATTGGATAATAAGGGGTTATCTATACTACATATAAACATTCGAAGCATAAATGCTAATTATGATTCCTTTACTGTATTTCTGAAACAAGCAGGATTTAATTTTGATATTATAGCACTTTCTGAATGTTGGATCGATCAATATTATACACCTAAAAATCTAGTTGGATACGACAACTATAACACTAAAGTAAATCTTAATCAAAATGATGGTGTCGTTGTATACACTAGATCACACTTAAATGCAATTGTTACTGAAACACAAGTGAGTGGAGCCAGCTGTCTACGCATAAGCATCTCCGGAAAAATATTGATTTATTGCTTGTACAGGTCACCATCTGTGACAAATACGGACGAATTCCTGATGTCACTTGACTCCGCTCTCAGCGATTCTGCGAATATTCCTTGTGTAGCTGTAGTGGGAGACATAAATATAGATATCAAGGGAAACAATAACGACCGAAAATGTGACAACTACTTGTGCTTGATGTCAGAGCATGGATTAACTGCCGCTATTAACCAACCTACTCGCTTGAATAATTGTCTAGATCACATCATGATTAAGTCAAGGGGTGCTTACACCGCCGTTATCTGTCATACTGCAATAACTGACCATTTTCCAGTTATGGCAAGTATAACTGACAATCCTATCTTAAACAAAGTAAATAAACATAAAACATTTAATAAAATAAACTATGAAGCATTAGGAAATGATTTAAAAAATACAGACTGGTCACCTCTATACAATATTTTGAACACCAATTCTGCAGCAGACTACTTCTGCGACGTACTCAATGAAAACATAAAAACAAACACTAAACTATGTACAGTACGCAAAAAAATTCTAAAAAGCTGGATCACAGTGGGTCTACTTAAATGTATTAAAAAAAGAGACAAACTACATAAAAAAACCAGGTCGGACCCATGCAACGTTGAATTACAAAGACAGTACAAAATATATAGGAACACATGCAAAAAAGCTATCAAAACAGCAAGGCAACTGCACTACCAAAAGGAGTTAGAACAGAATAATAAGAACCCCAAGAAAACTTGGGAGATTATTAAAGATATTGCTCATATAAAAAACACAAAAGATTCTAAGCTATTGCAGCTTTTGGCGGAGACCGGTGGTGGCGGCAACCCTTTGGATAGGATAAACGAGCACTTTGTAACAGTAGGTCAAAACCTGGCCAACAGAACCATTAATGACCTAGATACTACTGAAGAAAATCTAACAAATAACATGTCTACAGAACATTGGTTCCAGCGCTCATTCTTCTTCTATCCTACTAACGAGCTTGAAGTAGATAAAATAATTGAACAACTAAATAACAGAAGTGCCCCTGGAGCTGATTCAATAACTCCAATATGTCTAAAGTCCATTAAATCACATATAGTGAAACCTTTATCATACATATACAACATGAGCATGTGTACGGGTGTATTTCCCAAAGCGTACAAAGAGGCAATAGTATGTCCTATATATAAGGGTGGTGACAGCTCTATTCTAACTAATTATAGACCAATATCACTTCTAAGCACTCTTTCTAAAATTTTTGAGAAATTAATTGCAAAGAGGTTAGTATCATACCTTGAAAATAACTCCCTTTACTCTAACAATCAATTCGGCTTCCGGGCATCTAGATCCACAGAAGATGCAGTGTCGGAACTTACAGGGCATGTTACTAAAGAACTTGATAACGGCAACCTATGTATAGGAGTATTTCTTGATCTTGCTAAAGCTTTCGACACGGTGTCTATTCCAATATTGTTAAAAAAACTAGAAATCATTGGTATTCGCGGTGTTGCTCTGTCCTGGTTCCAAGATTATCTTACTAGCAGAGTTCAAAGAGTTAGGGCAAACAGTGAACTGAGCGAACCACGAAAGTGTACTTATGGCGTTCCTCAAGGCAGCGTGCTGGGGCCCTTATTGTTTTTGATATATATTAATAACCTTTGCAACCTCAGCCTACCAAATGCTAAAATATTAACATTTGCCGATGACACAGCTATAATTTTTACTGGAAGAGATTGGCAGAGTGTTAAAAAGGATGCTGAAAATGGGTTAAGAGTTATAAAGACCTGGCTTGAAAATAACTTACTAACACTCAATGCTTCCAAAACTAAATATTTATGCTTCACAATAGATAAACGGAAACAACCGGATTGCAATTTCACTATTCAGCTTCACAAGTGTAAACAAAATAATTCATGCAACTGCGAGACTCTCGAAAGAGTATCAGTTATTAAATATCTTGGAATTATGGTAGATCAACATCTTTGCTGGAAGCAACACATCGGTGCTCTGACATCACGTATAAGACGATTGATCTATTTTTTCAAAACAGCTCGTAGTGTCCTTGGACTAAATCTACTTAAATGTGTATATTATGCTTTGTGTCAATCTCTACTATTGTACTGTATAACTATTTGGGGTGGGGCTGCTGAATGCAATATTATAGCTTTAGAAAGAGCTCACAGAGCAGTTCTCAGAGTTATGCTCGGTAAACCCTATCGTTTCCCAACTGAACAATTATATCGGGAATGTAAATTTCTCTCCCTTCGGCAATTATTTATTAAAGCAGTACTAGAAAAGTATCACAAAATTGGAAATCCAATGGAGTATGCAACACACAAACACCAAACGAGAAGTAAAATTCACCAAAATATTAAAGTCCCCACTGTTAGTACTAGCTTTGCCCAAAAATGTCATACATTTATCGGACCCTACTTGACCAATAAATTAGATTATCCTATTAGAAAAATTGCTAAAAAATATCTATTTAAAAAACAAATATATTCCTGGCTACTAACTATTGGACTTAAAAAATCAAATGAACTATTGAACATAATGGTGTAGTGATGGTGGAAAGTATACTTATAAGACTGAATACTTAGGATAGGTACACAGGTACTGGCTGAGAAAGTAAAATAAAAAATTTGTAAACTTCATTTTCTAAATGTATTTCTTTAAGTATTTTTTTTTCTTCTCTTTAATCTGTTGACAGCTACCTGCCCCCTGCAAGACAGCTCACGCTAGTGCAGAGGGCAGGGGTTGATACTAAACATGTACAATGTAAAAACATTTATACAAATAAACATCTTTATCTTATCTTTATCTTTATCTTTACCTAAATCTAAGGCTCTACCAACCTTGTAAGCCAAAAAAGTATTTAGAAATATGTAGATGTGTGCATAAGATAGAGTGTACTCGTTCATTCTATTTGCAAACGAGTCCTCGCGGAGGCTGCGCGCGCATACGCACACAAGCTGATGTGGTGTAAACAAAACTATACTCATTGTTATATCACTTCGAAGACCCGTTCACACTCATCTGTTTTTTTTTTCAGTGATCAAATCACTTATCAATCAAGGTCACTCCTATACTAAAATGAAGACTAGATAAGGCTCTATTCTCACCAAAAAGGTAAATTAGTTTATAAACCAAAGAATTTGATAGAACTTCTACGAGTACATTGCTGAGAATGACTTTTCTAAACCGCTAAAAAAGTTAAAGTGGAAAGGTAGTTCTAGATTATGAACGAACACGCTTGCAAATTTAAATTCTAAAGAATATTTTAGAAATAAGTGATAATTAATTTCCAAGCAGAGAAAATATTTTTAGCAATCAATATCAATTCGTCACAATTGATACTTCCTTCGGCATTCTGCTTCAATTCGGCTCTGGTCGGCTTTGAATTCGTCACTATTCGGACATTCGCACTATTCGAGCGAGGCCGAGGACAAAGAGTAGGTACTTACCTATACAATTCGCGACAACCAGCTTACCACACACATTCGCGGGAAATTGTAAATTTATATAATGGAGAAAAACCTCTAAATACTAATTTTCAAAGGCATTTCCCGCTAGCCAAGTGAGAAAAAGTTTCGGGGCACGAAACTCTGTGACTACATTCATGTTCATTGAAGTTAGAAGAGGTTTTCAAACCTATACCTAGTATAAAGGGCATTGTCTTTTGCTACGGTAACTGCTCGGCGCATGCATTAGTAAATATACTTGAGTGTGGCAGAATTTACTAGATTACCTTAGTACAGACTTAGGTAAGAAGTAAGAAATTTATACCGAAGTTGTGCTCCTGTTCTTTTCTATTACTTGTTAGTTGACTAGTTTTCAGGCTAGCACAAGAGACAAGTCGTAACAGGCAAATTCAACATGCTAAATCCACAATTAGATTACCGTAGTTAACTCTCACCTACACGCCAAAATTAGTCCTCACGACATTCTAAGTGTACGTGGCTTAACACCACCTCAGTTCAATGTTTGTTTCTCACGCCTGCGCCCACGCATCTCCTCCTCCCGCCCTTCGTCTCCCCTTCTCGCGAACTATTCCGAGAAATTATTCCAACACAAATAAATGTACGAGTATATTTGTCGGTATTAATTTGAAAATTGCAAGTGATTTTTTTTTTATTTTAATTGGCAATATGTAATGGCAGAATAGACTAGAACTTCCCGAATAGGACTTTTCTCTGGCAGACTAGAAGAACAAGAATAATAATTTTCTTTTGTTTTCTCTTAAAATACATATAATATAAACAACATAATTCCATAATATAATACACACATAGAAATTAAGAAACAGAAAAAAAATTGGTCAAGTGCGAGTTTTACTCACACATCGGAAGGTTCCGTAAATTCGCTATGCATGGCAAAAACCATATCCGTCTATCTTTTGTATGTCTGCGATGCAAAAAACCTGTGGTGCCATCTATTATTTAGTAGATCAGATATTTAATAATCGATTCTTGGCACGTTTCTTGAATGGGGACACCCCTTAATTTTTTACTTTTTGTTGTGTTTTATTATTTCCCAGCATATCTGCCATAATAACTGTGAAAATTTCAATCGGCTACCTATTCAGTTTTAAAAGATATAGCCCTCGGACGGACGGACGGACAGACAGACCGGCGACGACGTAGGTTTAGTAATAGGCTTTCGTTTGGATATGGAACCCTAAAAAAGGGGCCTATGCTGGAGTAGACAGACTTATTGCAAACATACTTTCAGCAAATATTCAACAAGTATTATAAGGAGCCAGGAAGAAATAATTTAAAAAATATGCAATGTTGGTTTCCTTGTTTTTTTTTTTGTTCACCGGAGTGATTGATCAATGATCAGACTGATGATCAATAATATTTTCCTAAAATCTCAGTCATTGGTCAAGTCACTTTAGTTTCGAACCACACACCACTCACACGAGAGGCCGACACCGCTACGCTACCTGTCATGCTAATGATGTCTGCAGAATCACGATGACGAATGCGCCGAGGATACGATACAAGTTGCATTTGAGATGCGGTCCGATGCGACCGGCGGAATTTGGAAAGTGTATTCGTGTGGGCGGACTGGTCTGCCCGGGGTGGGGCGGGGCGGGTGTAGTGGAGAGCCAACGCCGACGACGGTCGAGTTCGCGTTCAGTTGGAGTACGCTTTTATTCGCTTCATCGGGTTCGCGCGAGCCACTAGAGTATTCAGGTGCGTAGACTCACTAGTACCCATCACTATGCATGTAGGTCTGTGCTAGTACATACGAGCACATGTATGTAGGTCTGCAGATAGGGACAAATGAGAACGAAAAATTATATTTTACACGTAAATTAAAATCAGCCAATCAGCATTTTTAGTTGTCCGTACCGTAGCCCGTACGGAAGCCTATTACTAAGCCTACGCCGCCCGTCTGTCTGTCGGTCCGTCCGTCCAAGGGGCGGCCGAAATTTCAACCGGTTGGCCATAAAAGCCAACCGGTTGACATTTTCACAGAATATGTTTTATTATGGTAGATATAACAACAAATAATAAACAATTTAAAAGTTAAAAAATTAAGGGGAATCTGTTTTTTTTCAACTTTTTTTTGTGTTGCGGAAACCTTGGTGTACGATTCAAACTCACACTTTGCCGGTTTTTGAGTTTACTGCTGGAAATAGTCCCCAATTTTCCATCAATCTTCAACAATGATTTGGCGCTAGGGAACCACTGCTTTCCTCCGACACACTAATGGCGTGCCGCCTGGCAGGTCTTTTATTTTTGTATTCTTCAATGTGAGGTAGATTTGACTCTGTCGACTGCAATCGCTCGGCACAGCCCATTCTAATTTTCAAAAATAAAAATCTCCCCGATGTCAGATAGCTGAAGGCGGGGCGGGGCTCGCTCGCCACTCTGCGCTGCGTGCCTAGTATCTCACCTCCAGATCGCATCTCTGCGTTCTCACACTGCTCCGACCCGCGCCGCCCACCACTGTCGGCAGCCGATAGCTGCGAGATGCAAGAAGATTGCACTTGCACTTCTGCTAGCAGTCGGCGGCCGCGGCGCCTGCAGTGATGGACGATTGGCTGTGGAGATACGGTTGAAGTACCTTGTCGAATTATGCCACTAGCTGCGCGCCCACTCAAATGTACGGACGGTAAATAAATGTGCATGTGATAAAGTTTTACAGACGTAGTTATATTACATATGATGTGTAGCTATATACGTTATTAATTACCCACGTCTCTCTATTGGCTGCTCTGTATAGTGGCGCCATTATTATTCTGTGTTCTTTTAGGTTTCCGTACCCCGCACGGAAGCCTATTACTAAGCCTACAACGTCTGTCTGTCCGTCTGTCCGTCCGCCAGTCTGTCCGTCTGTCCGTCCGACCGTCCGATGGCTCTAACTTTGAAACCGTAATAGCTAGCCGGTTGAAATGTTTACAGAATATGTGTTATTTTGGCGGATATAACAATAAATAATAAAAAAAATTCAAAATTAAGGGGGGTCTCTCACACAAGAAACTTGTTTTTCCTTTTTTTTTTTGTGGTTCGGAAACCTCGTTCCGCATGTCCGACTTTTTTGTATGTAATACGGAGCCTCTGATGACTCTCTGAGCCAGAGTTACCAATCAATGTCACCTCCGAGAAGATAGATGCCATACCGGAGACTTCTGACTTCCCTTTGGATATGTTATACTGAACTAGAGGAGAACACAGCCGAGTCTCCGTGTATCTATGCGGTCATCTTACATCCAGCACGCACACAGTCGGCTACAATTTGAACGTAAAATTTCTATATCTGTGCGAGCCTCTCTGAGTTAGTAAATTGTTTTCCTAAGAACTGAAAAGTTTTTTGTTTTATTTGAAAAATGTGACATTGAGAAACGCCCTAATAGACACAATGTGGCTGGAATATTGGCGTAATGAGGTAAAACCATTAACAGTAAAAATGTTTTTCTCTGAAAACTATCAAATATTATAAAATAGCGACTTCTCCACTAATATTTAGATTTTCTTTATATTTGTATTAGACTACATTTAGACCATTGAAGTCTATACAAAATGGAACTTATTCAGAATAGAAAAATGACGCTAAGACGAGATTGCATTGCACGGCTCAACAGTCTATCATTCACAGTTCATAGCATCCCGCACAAGTGTGTCAGGCGATTCTCACTCATGCTTTTCAGAGTGCGTTGCTAACACGTGCGTGCATCTAGTGCACAATCGCACGAGTGCACCGAATAACACCGCGCCGATGGGTAGTATTTCGTCCACATCTACTATCTGAGCTAGACGGATTCTAATAGTGAACGGCGAATGGTAACGTTTCGTTACGTTACGTTACGTTCGTCACGTTACGTTACGGTAGTATGATTTAAGCGGGGTAAGCAGAGTAATCTCAGTTGTGCTGCGAGTACTCTTGTAAATTACAGCACAACCCCGACCACCACGTTTAGCAAAGTATTCGGACAAGATCACTCTCAAGCAGCAAGTAAGGCACGAAGACCCACCTGCTGCATGATTCGATGGAAGGACCATGCCAAGGGGAGAGGTGGCTAGTCTGTCGCCCTTTAGCACGGCTTCTTGTCCCCTATCCCTTAGTCGCCTTTTGCGACATGCACGGAGAGTGATGCAGTGGGGATATTCTTTTCATGTACCGGCCCCATACGGTATAGTGGGCATAAGTGTTAGCTCTATCGTTAAAGATTCCATTGGAAATTGGAGTTGAAAATACCAAAACAATGTTCAGGACGTTTTCCAACAATAAGTTGTGAGGAGGGGAAGGGCCGAAATGTTCAACAATTCACTGTAATATTGTATGTTACTTTAAATTTACCAACTAAAAGCGACAAATGAGATTTGTTATGCATACTTACGCAATTAGTGCTTTAGCATAGCAGTGAATCACTGTAAATCAGTGGGCCCATTAGAAATAGTAGTTACTATTATCTGAATCAATTATCCAATAAAACACACATCGTAAATGAATGCATCGTAAGGACGAGAAACTAAGATCAGACCATCCCTCAGTTTCAACCCTATACGTTCACATATTATGCTTGTATATATAATCAATCACTCGCACACTCAGACGTATTTAAATTCCACAATTGTCTCAATTCAACATTAATCGCACAGATCGTATGCAGATAAAAGTAATTAACCTTCACGGTAATGGTATATATTTTTTATTTGGCGTAAATTTATATCGTCAGTTCAATTAACCAATCACACAGATGTATGCAGATAAGCCGACTTAACATATCTCCGCATGATTACCGGTAAGTTACAATTAATACGGTTAAAACTCCGAACTCCACCGGACCATTAACTTAACGATCACCTGCCCAGATGTCCGTCAAAATCACCTTAATGCACACTCCTTCACGCTTTGTTTGTAACTGCGCCTGTGTTCCGTGTGGAAAGAGAATGCTCAGATTTTAAAAATACATGGCTATGTAAATAGTTTGTGTTTTCCGTCCAGTTCAGTGTAGCCGGCACGACTGAAGGGAAGCACTGACGTGGCACCAAGTTCACCCGGTGTTATGGGCTGACATCACGGATGTTGTAGGTGATGTAGCCAACCGTGTCAGTATCAATAAAAAAAACAGTATCTCAAAAGAAAAAGTCTTGCAAGGAATTGAATAGTCTGAAGTTCCGATATAAATACCTACCTAGGTATACTCACTGCTTTGGACATACACAAATAGATGGTTTGCATGCACGATGCAAGAATTATTTAGGCATCAAGTTTGCCTTTTACTAACTAACTTTTGTGCATTACAAAACGTAAGTGCACTCGTAAATTAAAATTTACACAAAAACAAGTTTCGATATTTTCACAATAAAATCACTTCGTACATGGAATAAAACTAGTTTTTAGTTTCAATGTATGACTAGGTACTTCTTAGTATTCTGTAGTAAAACCAAGCGCTCTATTGGTCTAGCAACTCCTTATTGAAGTCAAAATAAAGGTCAAAATCTTACGAAAGTGTTCTAAATGTTTTCAACAAAGGCAATTGTTCTCCTTTATTTGAGTTATCCATCTTACGAGCATGATATGATAGCAAATGTTACTATAATTCTTACTGCATTCGAATCGCACATGGGGCATATGAAGCAGGACGCGGGCAGGGTGTGGAAAGATTAAAGACCGTTTAATTACGCACTTGATGTACTCTCTACAATTACTGCACTTTAACTCACTGGGTAATAAGTGTGTTTAATCACATCAACCCTCCTCCCCTCGGCGCTAGTTTAAACAATTTTGTTAGTAGGTAGATTGTTGACACCACTGATTACACCCAATAAATATACGTAAGAAATTATAATTCCCTCGAGTACTACCTAAGATGTAACAATATAAATGGTAATAACGATTATGGTTGTCGAGGTAGAGGAATGCGACATACAAACAGTCAAACAGCCTTGTTGGATTTCTTGCCCTGTCCACGAAACCCTAAAACGGACATCAGCGATATCTCACTGGCAAGCGTCCCTGTTATTAGTGTTACTGTTACTAAATCGCAATTCACTCCAGCCGCTGAAACCTTCGGGGTCCTGATATAGATCAGTAGAAATCTAATAGCTGTTGCTGATACTGGACGGAAAATGCGACAGTTACAGCCGATTCGGCCAACCTTCATTCAGTAAAGTGGGTGCCAATCAGGACGGGCTTTACTCTACCATCTAGAACTATTATGTAACTCCCGTTGTAAATTTCTTACAGTGACAAAATATAGTCTTAATATTTATCATTTGAATGATTACGCAATCTTACTGTTTTTCGTTATATTTTATCCTTATTTAATGTTCAGAAATCAAGTAACCTTCTTCCCCGTCCCACCCAACCACACGGCTGCATAAGTAACTCCGACCGAGTCGCGATTTTGCAGCAATTCTATTATCGATCTATCGGCTTTATTGCTTCGGAGATAACAAATCGTGAGTATCGTGAATAGGCTTATTGTATAAATATAAATCCGGTCGTGATTTATCACATGGAGAACAGTTTATTACGAGTTGGTCCCAAACGCTTCATTCGCCAGCGAATATGTTGGCGGTGTGGGTCGTGCTGGTTGCAGATCCGTTAGTGAATGCATTTGTTTCGAACTGAACGACGACGAAGAACAAAAGACCTCATGGAACTAGGGTGAAACAATAATAGGTTTCATGTTACTGAAAACCTAACTGAGAAAGTGTTATTGAAACTTAAACGAACTTAAATTCGATTCGGGTTTTGGAACATTTTCTCATCTTGTAGAACGTTTAAGATTAAGCGTTCACGGAACTCGGTTCCTGTTCTCATCCCATCCATGAGATCGATAAAGATGGCATAAAAAAATCTAAAGGCCAGGTAGGTTAAGACAGAATAGGTTACACACGGCGAACACAACTTGACTGTTCTTGAATGTTCGAAGAACTCTTATGTGGAGCAGTAACCAACATTACAGCCACCATGATCGGTCGTGAACGACCTGTTTAACTGGAAGTCGCTATCTCCTGTACTGAGTGATGGACGGGGCTAGCGTGGGAGGTCTGTATCTAGAAATTGGATGCGGCTTTACACTACAGCCTTAGAAGTTCGCTACAGATGGTGGTGGTGGGTTGAGTCGATGTGGGTGGAAGAGAGGAAAGGAACGTTAGCTAACCTATATAGAACTGGTGTCAGTAAGAGATAGACACGAGATATACACGTGTATATCTCGTATCTATCGTAGGCTATCTAAATAATAGTTCTCGCATGGAGTGGAAAAACTGCAGCATAATATTAAATTTAAGAAAAGTTAATAATTTCTATTTTAAATTACATTACAGTAAATTACTGCACTTCGTTATCAAAACAGTTGCAGGAATGTTATCGAATTTCTTGTTTTCGGATAACGCGAATAAAGTCAATCAGCTAGATCAATAAAATATAATTAAAAGCTCCTAAGACGAAAAATAAAACGTAGGTTGGTATACTTACAAAAAGTAAAAGTAATTGACACATGTGTACGTAAAACTAGTAGAGATAAAATTTAAAGTTAAGTGATAAAATAATTGGGTTAGATTAATTTCTGAATTTCTCAATCGTGCGTACGTGACAACAAGTTTATTTGCATATTTTATGAAGTCACTAATTATGAGTTTCTTATTACCGTCGGAGTTAAACTAGTAAGGTCGGTGTAACCAAGAGAAGCAGGCGGTATGAAAATGTCTGATTTGCACGCGCTTTCTTCGATCTTGAAGATAATGGGACGGGACTATTAGTACCTACACTGCCATTTACTCAGCGTTGCGTAACGTAGTAGGTATGTTATGAATATGTATTTACTTAGAAGAAAAGTATACCTAACTACATGAAATGACAAAAGAAAATAGCGTACGTATATGAATGTTGATGTATAGGTATTTCAATTGTCTAACAACAAAGACCATTTTGGAGTAAGATTCTCAATTACAAAGAAGAGAAGAAGTATGAAGAATCAACAAATTTTATTGATTACCATGCCAACAGATGGGACTAAATTGAACAAGATTGAAATAATGCAATTCAAAGTTCAGTCCATCAATATATTCCGTATTATTTATTATTTTATGAGATTTTACGAAGACGACGGCATCCGTCATTTACTCACTGAACGTATCCCTCAAATAATCCTTGTTTGCTGACGGCCAACTTAAAAGGTTAACTTTGACCTCCGTCCTCTTCGTCCTAGTCATGCGGACAGTCTGAACGTCTGGAGTGCATCAGGTCGATTAAACAAATTATTCCCGATCCCTCTTTTTGTTCCACTTCGTCTTGCGCCCGCGCAGCCGCGGGTGTCGCAAATAGCTTACGTCGACGGTGTCATTACACCGCGCTGCCATGACAGCAATCTTAATTGCGGCTTTTAAGATATTTTATAGAACTAGTTTGAGGACGCGATATTCCTGACGACAAATTATGTATGTAGACATTCTGTACTGTTATCCTAAGGTAATAATAATCATAAGATCTCGAGCAGGGCTGTCTTAGGCCAGGCAGGGGCCCTTGAGCACATTTGGGACCCCTTTAGAAAGTAAAAAAAAATTGGTTGTCTATAAAGTCGGTTTACGGACGATAGTTTTACGTGATAACGTCATAAAGTGGTAAGGCTACTGGGAACGGTTCTAAAGTACCAGGGCAGAAGAAATTGAAAGGAGGATATTTACTATGGTGTGTGGCACGAGTCAGTAAGCCTGGATACGCTATACATAGGAGGACAGGGGTAGCCGCGCGTCGGCGCACACGCGCCAGCGCGTCAGTCTAGCGCCGGCGACCGATCTTAGTCTCCGTCCGCCGCTCAGGCGGAGCGAACGTGCGCGTCTGTCACAAAATGCCTCATTGTGCAGTGCTTTGGTGCAAAAAGCCTTCGAAAAATTCAAACTTGAACACAGATGGAGTCACCTTTCACGAGTAAGTACTTTCATTCAATTTGATAGCATTTTTCGCTTGAATTTCAGTAACAAACATCGGCGTAAATATGTATGGAGAGCTCTTTTCTGCTTACCCACCATAGGTCGACTATCGTGTTGGATGCAGTTAGCTCTTGTAATTTTTTTTGTTTATTGATAAATATGTATGTTAAATGTATACAGATATTTCATGCATTCTGCCTTATTGCCAAAGGACATTTCTTCTAGTCAACCTCAGCAGGTTTCCTCGTTCAATATTCGTTTATCGCGCTTTTTTCATTCAACCAGTACCTAGCGGTTTTTACTTTTGAGCGACTCTAAAGGAATTAATTTCTTTAGGTCATGCGTCTACCGGGAATTAGTCTTGTTATGCTTAGCATTAACAAAATTAATTCATAATGAATACCCCGTTAGCATTTAGCACTGCTAAGCGCCCTGATGAATAAAAATTAATGCTAAATGCTAAGCAATAATCACATTTAATTTTAGTTAGCATTGCTGTTGCGTTCGTAAAACTTTGTTGGTTCGTTTGTTTTGGAACGCACAAAGCAATGAAGTATGTGCTATTTATCTGTGGTACTGCTAAATGCTAAATGCTATATAGCGCCTGCGCTCCGCTGCTAGCTAGCTAGCTAGCATCTAAATGCGAAATGCGATGCGATCATGCGAGTGAGGGGTCGGAATTATCATCTGTCACGTGATCATTAGTTTTGGTCATATCTACAGAACCACTGGACTTAGACCCATCGTGTTGGTACTCAAACTGAACGTCTCGGTGAGATCTACCCATCTGTCACGTGTTAATTTGTTTTGGTCATACCTGGAAAACCTCATTTTACCGTAAAAAAATTAAATATCCAGGTGGGTATGGCTAGGGCATCCAAAATCGAAAAATCGGAAATCGAAAAAACCGAAAATCGGACAATTTTAGTGCTATTTTAAAACCGATTTTTTTAATATCGAAAATCGATTTTTCCGATGTTCCGATTTTTATTAGGTTTTTCAAACATTCCCCGTCATTTGGTTTTAAATGCATAAAAACAGTGCTATTTTATGTGAAATGGGTTATGGGTGGGTTACTTAATCATCATCATCATTTTTCATCCAATAAAGAACGAACTTAATTTAAAAAATAATAATAATCACACCGGAATAATCAAGCTTTGAAATCAAGGATTGATCAACGCCTAACTATGAATGAACACCTACATGGTAATGTACCTACATAATCCTACTGCGTACTTCAGTCAGACGTGATGAAGTATACCCGGACAATGATGAATTGCCTGGTGGTATAGAACGAGTATATCGCAGATTACATTCGACTGTACAAAATCAAACACAGTTGGAGAGGTCGGAGTCTGCGTCCGCTTCATCTTCGCCGACACCTACTTTGGACATTGTCGATCCTCGGCTGGAGCTGGAAAGTGCCAAAGTTATGACAAAAAAACCTTCTAACACCGGTAAGGAAAATCTGCGTGATGTCACAAGAATTGAAATGGCATTATTTGAGTGTAACGGTGAGAGAGACCGCATGTCTAGAAAAGGTATATCATAACCTACTCACGCACGATTCCGTGCTTAAATCCTCACTTTATCCTTAAATCTCACTTTCAACTAAACAAAGATTAGTCAACTGTTGCTACGGTTGACCAGGTTCTCGAAAAAGTATCCTCTTTTGGCGTAGAAGAACTTAGTCAACTTCAACGTAGCCAAGACGCAAGCTTGTGCCTTCTCTACTAAGGCTGATCCGTTTCCTCTCCAAGCACTTTTCAGGGCAGCCAAGTCCCCAACGATGGTAGTCTGGGCGTCTTGGATATGGAGGCGTCCAGGGACGTTGGGTTTCGGTCGTTCATAGAGTGCAAGGCGAAACTACCGTCTCGAAAATTAGGGATCCTCTACCGATGTCGGCGATTTTCACGCCGGTCCAACTACTTACACTCTACAAAGCACAAGTAAGACCGGTGATGGAATATTGCAGTCATCTTTGGGAGGGTTCCCATGAGTACCTTCTTTCAGCCTTGGATTCTATTCAGCGACGAGCCATTCGGCTCATTGGTGACTCTGTGCTCACAAAGGACCTTCAACCTCTAAAGTACAGACGTATGGTTGGTTCATTGAGCCTGTTTTATCGGTACTACTATGGCCGCTGCTCTGACGAACTTGCTTCCCTTATCCCTCCTTCTCCTGTTCACCTTCGCCAAACCCACCATACTCTCGCGGAACACCCCTTTGTAGTCGACAGAAGAGTTCTTCGAACTGCACAATTCTCTAAATCTTTCTTGTGTCGCACTGCAAAGGTGTGGAACGGGCTCCCAGGGAATATATTTCCCCACTCCTACAATCCACGGATCTTCAAATCGCGGGTTAATGGCCTTTCCCCAGCAACAGTAGTTCACCATCAAGCCGGACTGGCACCTCCTCGGCGGTGAAATTGGCTGCCCCTGAGGTTTCGACCACGGGCGGAGCCACCCAGTTCGGAAGCAATAAAAAAAAAGTCACGTTCACGTAGTTACCAAGTGGTTTACGTAATCACGTTAAAGTTAGAGTTAAGTTCCTATTCAACATTTTAATTTCAAAATTTTAACACATGTAATTTTAATATTGCACTGAAATATTAAATGTCACTTATTTTATTACTAGTATACTCTTTATCATTTATTTTCATGTGGCCCAGTGCAAAAATACCTTCAAATTAAAGTTACACTTCACATTTTGCCGTAAAATCGAAAACATCGAAAAAATCGAAAAATCTATTTTAAAATTATGAGAATCGGAAAAAAAACGATTTTGGAAATGGCACCGATTTTGGATGCGCTAGGTATGGCTGCTTAGTTTGTTAAAAAAGGCAAAGCCTGGAAAACCTCATTTTACCGTAAAAAAATTAAATATCGAGGTGGGTACTCATAAATTTTTTATAGTAGGGTAGATTTTCGCGAATTTTTCGCGAAGTCATATTGCAATATAATTTGTCATATCGTTGGCTAAGTAATTAGCAAAATAGTTGTTAATAATATAATTTTTTTTTTTTTTGGTTACAAAACTTTTCGACTTTCTAACATTATTTTTTTAATTTTGGAAAATTTCAATAACAAATACTCCAATAAGATAATACCAATGTACGAGGTCTTACATATCATTGTTTTGGAAATTTTATGTAGATTTATAATAAAGTATCCGAGGTATCTCAGAACTTAGAACTATTATCGTGTTTATGCGAAAATCTGCAAATTCGCAAAATTGTGAAAGGGGCGTTGCCTTTGTTCATTTAAGAGAAAGTTATATTATTCCCTTGATGTAAAGAAGGGTTAAATATTGTTAAATCCGTTTCATCTTTTCATCGCGAATGGACACAATGAGCGACTTATTGTATGAATCCCGTTCAAACGTATGGAAGACTGGCGTCACTTGGCTACCTACTCGCTCGGCCAATCACGGCGTTCCATGCGCCGCTCCCGCCTCAGACTTCACACCCCTTTGGCGGCTACCTCGGTTCTCATACAAACGATGCCGTATTTCGTATCCAGGCTTACTGACTCGTGGTGTGTGGTTACCTTCAGCAAAACTTTTGTGATGTGGACTTTTTCAGCAATTTGCAGTTTGACACATATGGCGAATCATTCTGTACCACTTCAATCGATTTCGATTATTCTTTTTTATTTAATATTACTAAAAAGAATGAAATAAAAACAGTTTTAAAAAATACGAAACCGACTTCCAAACAAAAAAATCCTAGAACTAAAAAGTGTTAAATACCTAATATTTGGTTCTCTGTCGTTGTATTGAATCGAAATACATGAATCGATATTGTGATACATATTCGGACCCTTGTTTCATGAATATTCTAAATTTGAAATCTTTTCCGACCGGCCAGATGCGCTTAATATATTATGGTACGAGTAACCTCCTTTCAATTTGTGCTGCCCTGGTACTTTAGAACCAGAGAGATAAATGTGTACAAGCCGACGCTTGGGCCGATTGTGCCTCTCTATCGCTTGTTACGCGCTCTCGCTTGCACACACAGGCTCAGATGGAACGTGACACTTTTTCGTGCGTGCAGCCGGTGTTCATCAATTTATAAGACGTGACGTTATCACGTCATAAATATATAAGGTTTCTGCAGACATAGTGAGTGAAATAAATTCACTAGTGATGTAGTAGAAATTGATACTCTCTCCATTAACGTAACATGGATTTCTTTAATATTAAAAAAACTGCATGAATTTTTTTTAGACCTAAAAATATTTAGAGATCTCATCGCATTTAAGATATGTACATTGAAATTTAGAAATTTTAACGGCAATTCTTAGTAAAATATACAAAAAATTTTGCTTCTCTTTTTCGTTGTAAACTACGACGACGTCGGCACTTCTGTCGGAGCCCTCATCGAGCGGATGCCCTGGGCTCGTGCCCCATGTGCACTTATGGAAAATACTTCCCTGATCCTCGAGGATACGTAATTTACTGCAAAATATGAAACGGTGTGAACCTCTCTTTATACAACGAAATTATGAAGAGCGGAAACGAAGAAAATGTAATTTATTCAAACTTTTATCATGCATATTGTATTACTATATTGTATGCAAAAACGAACGTTTTGGAATTCGACATTTGAAAAAATGTGCACAACCAATTAACTTAATGTATATTGTTGATTTGTTTTCTGGATTAAATCGATGTATAATACCAGTAAGAGTTGGCTGGTAATCTTGGATAGCGTCTAACTAAAATCGCCATAACTCTTCGGCCTTTGACATTCATCCAATGGATTGAAAGAAACACTTTTTTCAGAGTATTTCACTTAACCAGGGATCAAGGTGCGAACGATAAGACAATAAATCTCGTAGCCTGCTCTAGCGGCAAGCACCCTGCCTGCCTGCCTGCACGCGGCGCGGTGGGATGGCGGCGCGCGGCGAGCGGCGCGGCGCGCGGCGACGCGGCTGACGGCTGATCTCTCACATAAATCACTTTCAAGAGTAATCGAAACCACTCTTACGTTTCTTTTTAGTTTTTGGCCGAATGCAGTTTGAGAGATGAGATTTCTTGCTTCCTTTTGGCACGGAAATTTAAATTTACCGTGGTTGTAATACATTTTTAAAAGAAAAGCACTACGCAACTTAACGTTTCGGGCCAAACGTATCCATTCTCGAGAGCTTCTTTTGGCACATTTTTAAATGCCACTGCTCCATAGAGCAAGTAATCGCGTCGCGCCTCCTCCTGGGGACTGACGGTCGCCGAACACTGTTCTGTGCAGTGGTCTATCCCATGCTTGGGTCGTTTAAAAAAAGTGGGTGATTTCTTAATTTTCGGTAGCCAGCGAATCGGTCAGATATCTGTCTGTCCGTCAACCTGTGACAGGGTGTAAGCTCCTAAACGGCTTCAGCGATCTTCATGAAACTTGAAATAATATGTATTGATTTCCGAGAAGCAACAACATTTAAGGGGTTAGCAAAGTTAGGTGTTCTCAATTAAAATTGTCTGCGAAAATCTTTTTGAAAATAAAAATATTTTCAAATAGGTTCAAGTCTAAAATCTAAAGTGGAAGTATTTTAGTGCCTACGACCAACCTACGACATGAAAAATATTTTGAAATTTGTACTTCAAGCGATTATCGAGAATATCGCATTCTTCTGAAGCGGGAGGGGGGAGGTCGCGGGAGTTTACCTGTAACGAAGTTACAAATGAAACTACGTTATGATATGATAATTGAATAATTTATTAATTAGTAAGGTTAGGGAGTATCCACAAGGATAGTGGACGTGCGCGAGGATGCTGGCGATGGCCGCCTAGTCGATGATGAGTTGTTCTGGAGTAAGGTTAGGGAGTATCCGCAAGGATTGTGACCATCCGCGTAGATGTTGGCGATGACCACTTTGTCAATGATGAGTTGTTCCGGATGGAAGAACTGCCAACAGGTAGTAGATGGAAGTGGTGCCGATGGTCATGTCGGATGAAGAGCTGCCAGCAGATGGTAGGAGGCAGTGGTGCTGAAGTTCATGTCGACTGGCATCAGTCCGACAGGCTGGAACCCGTACTTGAAGCAGTACAGCTCCCGGCACGCATTGCTGATCTGCAGGCCAGCTTACCCCACGTGAATAGTGATACAATTAAATATTTCTTGACAAATTATGTTCCAGCAATTTTCATTTTTCCAATCTCGACACAAAAGTAATATTGTTATATAGTATAGGATATATCTCGACAGTAATGAATGACAGAAGAAGTCACTTACATTCCTCATGTTTTTTTTTACATTTTCAAATATCTAAATTTAACCATAGATACATATAAAGGTATGTTTGTTACATACCGACACGGAGCACGAAGCGCAACCGCGCACACACTTGTTATGCGTGCAAGACGGGAATGTCTACGGAACCCTCTATGTGGGCAACGTTCGCACTTAGCAGGTTTTTTAATCTCGTTCTTCATTCAAATACGTCTTTAAAATGTTTAAGTGCAGTATCTCATACATTAACAAAATGTTGAGTGCTGACTCCAAATGAAGTTTGACTGAGTAAGTTGATTGTTGCAACACAAACAAGAGGAAGCAGGGCGGCCGGCGCGGCGGCGCGGCGGGTCACTCGCTGCTCGCGCTGAAGAGGGCCATCTCAATACTATACTTTCTTCTTATCTTTATCTTTCTTGACGCAATTATTTATGACCTTCGCTATAAAGATGAAAGTATTAATGTCTCCACTCCAAATGTTTGCTCTGTGGTATTACAAACTAATACTATATGCATAACTACATAAATCTACTACTACTTTAGAATGTAAGTGTGTAAGTACAAAATCTCAAATGATAAATATTCAAATGCTATAAGAATATATCGGAGCATGTGAGTGAAAAATAGTGATGAAGTACTTACTGTTATAAAATATGTAAAAGTTTGATTAATCAGACATTGGAAAACATCACTCCATTAATCCAAACTCGAGTTTTTGTATGTAGGTATGGCAAATGAACGCGAAACTCCCTTGACGAATCTCGTGGAATAAATTTTTCAATAAAGCTCGTGCCTCGACATGTAGTCGCCGATGATTAAATACACTCGAAAAAGAAAATCCTTCACGTGATCGCGAATAAAAAGTAATGAAATTGGTTGTGGCCGCCGCGTCGCGGCGCGGACACAACTGGAGCGGGGAGGCATCGTGTCGTGTCGCGTCGGCCGACAGTTGAATTTAACGGAGGCACAATCGGAGCTGCATAAAGGGTGAAATATTATCGAGCGACGTGACCTTTTCATGCGTACCGTAATAACGTTTAGCAGTGATTGTCTGTCGCTGTCGAGGCTCGGCAGCCCTTTTAATGAAAACTCCGCACGGACAGGCACAGCCCACGAGTGCTCCACAATGGGGGCTGTGTGGGCCGTTTTATTAGACCATCTCTTAACTCTATTCAGCGACGACGGAACCTAGAAATAAACCAACGAGAGCGAGACAATGGACGAACTGACGCTTTTTTAACTCCATCGTAACGCGCTGATGAAGTTATTGTGGAGGAAGGGAAGAAAGCCGTTAACGATAGCCCGATATTGAGACGCCTAGGTGATTGGTCGTAAATTTCAAACGTCAGAGACGTTAATTTAAGAAGCGTGTCCTCGTAGATCGCCCGGACGTTTAACGATCGTCATAAAGGCATAGAACTGCAAGCATCCCGTACCGCGCGGCAGGTCCACACTACATGTTACTTCTCGCACTGCACTCGGATTTCGCTATTAAAGTAAACGAATAATTTATTAGGACGCTCGACTATCAAACTCTGCCGGCAGGTGCCTTACGAACGACACAATCAATAAGAAGTAATTACCTGAAAGATAACACCGCTTATAACCTGCTCCTGGACAGCTCATTATACTTGTACCAATGGTACGTCACTTGTGCACATTTATATAGCGTTGTGATAATTAAACAAATCTGACGACCGACAGTATCATCCTCAGGCATTCATCCACACTTGATTCTTGTTCCGAAATCAAATTACAGTTGATATGTTGACAAAGGAAAACCAGCCATCGACCTCAACCCAGTGAGTCGAATGTTGAACGGTGAACCGGATGACCGGCACCGGTAGCCATGACGTCGTATCCGCGTGTCGGTTGCGCAATAAACAAGATTAATGCAGTGTTGATATTTCAATTAATTACAGCGGACCGCTTCTGCAGACTCTTTATAGACATAATAAAGTTGTGTGCACTACACGAGGGCATAAACGCACGCCGATTATTAGCATGTGTGAGCTGGGATTTGGATAACTGGACGGACTGGACCCCACGCGAGAGCCGCGAGTAGCGGTATCGTGATGGTCCTTAAAAAAAACCGATGTTGCTGGTTTTATGTTGTTGACCTGAATAATATGTTTTCGGATATACGTGAGAAGATAAATTATAGGAGACCGAAACAAATTCGTCGCATGGATATGTATGACACAATTATTGAAGATTATTACATATATTTCCGTGTATGTATGCTCTAAACTAATGCACGCTATACTCAGAATGATTTGTTGTTATGCTAAATGAATATATTAAACAGTTAAAACCTCTAATACAATCTATAGAAAAAAAGCTATTATCACCTTTGACAGCAGCGTTGACTCTATCGAGGTGGTAGAGCGTGAGGGGCACCGGGTCGACCAGCAGCCGTAGTCCCCGCTTGCTCGGCGCGTCGCCCACGTAGTCCCCGTCCTCGAAGTAGTCCTTCTGCTCCTCCTCGCCCAGGAATATCGCGGAGTAACGCACTCTCGGCGCCGGCATGCACCTCTCCTGATCCTTCTCCCTCTCCACGAACACGGTCGCTCCAGTGAACCGCTTCGAGCCCTTACTGTCGAAGTGAACTCTGTCGCTCAGCTCATTGAGGTCTCCCTTCAGAACTCGCCGGATATAAACCTTGTACAGGTAGGTACGCTTGCCGCTCTGAGGATCTCTCCTTCCGATCTTCTTCACGTTCAAAACCTTCCCGGTGAATATATACTTGGAGGCAGATATTGTGTTCAGCAGGGACTCCGTGTCCTCGACGACGGTGGTGTTGAAGGGACAGAGAGGAAGGGTGTCGCGGTAGCGGCGATGCACCGTGTTCCTCTTCTTCACCCGGCCCCGCAGCTTAGGCTCCCCACACACGCAGCCCACCAGCAGCATAGCCGCGAACAACGCCAGTGACAACCTCATGGTGAGTGTTAACTGCAACTACGCCTATATTAAGCTGTTAAACCTAACAACCACAACGGCGGCACCCGAAGATTTATGCGCACGCTCCGCTATCAAAACACACACATAAAAAGTGCGCCTGACATTTTATAATCACTTAAAGAAAATTGTTGACAGTAGACTAACAAGACCGTAACTACGAGCATGTTTAACGACCGCATCTCTCGAGAAATTTATTTGTCATAACCGTCGAACTGAACGTCTATTCTGGGCTGATTATATAAAAGCCGTAGGTACGCCTTCCGACTTTACGCCCTCGGCGGCTCTCGGCTCAATATTTGCATGCCGTACGCTTTACAACGTGATATCTTCGTTATCGATGTCGTTTCGCTTGTCGGGTTCATTTTAGATTAAGTATATCTTATTAATTTCTGTCCGCAATGTCGTCTGGTTCGATATAGTTTAATTGCAGTATTCACAATCCACAATGATAACCTCATCCACAATAATCCATAGAGTGTCTAGAAGTCACAAAATCTTCACAATCACAAGATCTGAGCGAATCGATCGGGAACATGCAGTTTGTTTACAATGTACCATAATGCGTGAATCGCGTGTGACCGAAGGCGGTCAGATGTGTGGGTGTGGCGCTGACGGCGTGCGTGCGCGCGCGCTACTCCCTCGCTCCGTACTGGCTCTCGCGGCGGACACGGCGCGGCGGGCGGAGGCTGCGGCGGCGCGCGCGACGACGCGCAGCGCAGGCTGTTGTAGAGCACCCGACCCGACCGACACCCAACACATACCGCTCCCACCTAGAGTTTCCATACGTCCAGGTTTTCCTGGACATAGTCAAATGTTTCTAGTATGTGGCCCTTTTCTCCGTGGGAAGTTCACGGGGAACACATTTGATGTCCTACTATGTTTATTTTCAATAAAAATATAGTTATTTTCTTTCTGTAAATTCAATAAATGTTTTAATATTAAAACTTCGCAATTTCATTTTTGTGCTTCGGGGTTAGCTCAAAAATCCGGGAGTTTTAGTCTGTTGATCCTCCTTTCAACGATAGGTACATCTGGCACCCCTACTTCCCATCCGAGGCACTCCAGATTTGCCGCTACGCTATTTCCATACTGATTGGAAGTGCATTAATACGCTCCCTACATACTCATTATGTGACACCTAGAGGCGTGCGACGAGACGGCGATAGCGGACTTCTTTGCATTTGTACTATTTCTTAAGTCCAGTGTAAATTCAATGACCATATAGAGATTGGAAGCTAGATGATTAACCAGAACATATATTTATAATAGATGCTGGTTATATTTGCTTGTAATTACGTAAAAATAAATTGACTGTTCCAACCTGAACATTCAGAGAGGTGTCTTAACTCTCCGTCTCTTCTAATTAAGCTCCTGTCGCGGAATAGTTCTTCGTCGTAAATCGATTATCGCCCACGAACTGACAGCGGCCCACGACAGCCGTCTGCCTCCGCTCGCAGGACCCGAGACGTGTCCTTCCAACGGACCTTGACTTAGGAAACAGGACTAGAGATATTCAGAATTTTGCTCGTAAAGTTCAATTACCTACCTACTTATGAATTCTCATACAATAGAATGACTATTCATCCATACCTATCGTATCTACAGGGCTATTGATCTTATTTATTATCTCAAAATTTACATACCTAATTACTACTTTGTAGTACATTCAAAGATTTAAATCGAGTACATTGTAATGATTAGTATGAGTGAGACAGATTTTGAAAAACAAAAAATCTAAAGTCTTCACTTTGGTAGTTTTTTAGGGTTTCGTATCCGTATGGAAGCCTATTACTAAGCCTACGCAGTCTCCCTGTCTGTCCGTCTCTCTGAGGGCTGTATTTTTTTAACCGTAATTATGTGACAGGTTGAAATTTTCACAGAATATAATTATGTTATTATAGCGGATATCCTAGCAAAAGTTAAAAATTAAAAGTAAACAATTAAGGGGCGTCCCCATACAAGGATCATAATTTGCAGAAGAGCGCTACTTATCTACCGAATTATCCAAACATTTTAACAACTAAACTATGAACGGTCACCGATAGGTGGCGTGATACAGGAGATACGTGCGAGTGCGACTCTAAAGTAAAATAACAAATAATAAAAAAATAGGTAAAAAAACTTTTAAGTTAAACGGTTTTATTAAAAATCAAAAACTAGAAAAAAAAACAGCTGTACAAAAAACTTGAAAATAATAAGGACACAAGCCTGGGCCTTCTTAAGATTTTACGTCTGAGTAAGAAATCGTGCAATACTAGCGTGCTGTCTTCTCATGTCGGATGCCAAAGGGCAGATTGTGTCGCTGCGTCAGCGGAATAAGTAATAAATTGAGACTTTTAACAGACTAATATAAAAACGTGGGGCGCATGTTATTTATTACGCATATTATACGCCCCACGTTTTTATATTAGTCTGTTGAAAGTCTCAATTTATTACTTATTCCGCTGACGCAGCGACACAATCTGCCCTTTGGCATCCGACATGAGAAGACAGCACGCTAGTATTGCACGATTTCTTACTCAGACGTAAAATCTTAAGAAGGCCCAGGCTTGTGTCCTTATTATTTTCAAGTTTTTTGTACAGCTGTTTTTTTTCTAGTTTTTTATTTTTAATAAAACCGTTTAACTTAAAAGTTTTTTTACCTATTTTTTTATTTACTCGTTTTTAGTTTGATTTTTGGCTCGTATCATTCATTACGTAAACTCGTCATCCTTTCCAACTCTCTCATTGCATCTTTGTTACTCGGTTTCTTACCTGTCAATTACTCACAATTAAGCTCCTCAATACATAACCCTTCTAAAGACTTTACGCGACTCAATGCAACATACGGTTGAGCCTCCTCAAATAGTCTGGAGCCCAAATACACGACAGCACGGTCAACAGTACTGCCCTGCATTTTATGGACAGTGGAGGCCCATGACAAAGTTATCAGTAACATCCGCCTCTCAGCTGTTCCATAATTAAACTTTGCTGGAAACTGTGTGGCTTTAGGATGGATAAGGTGTCCGCCGTCTCTTTCAAAATCAATTTGAACAGATGGTATGTCTGTTTCATACTTTTGCGTTCGACAAGTATGGGACACTCGTCCAAACAAATAAAATGAGCCCAAACTCGAGGGGGTTACTAGTAACGGTTGAAGAGTTCCACTGTACACCTCCTGACTCCATCATCAGACCCTCGTCACCAAGTGTATTGGTAAAAGTAAGGGACACTCGTCCAAACCAACCCTATGAGCCCAAACTCGAGGGGGTTACTAGTAACGGTTGAAGAGTTCCACTGTACACCTCCTGACTCCATCATCAGACCCTCGTCACCAAGTGTATTGATAGAAGTATGGGACACTCGTCCAAACCAACCAAATGAGACCAAACTCGAGGGGGTTACTAGTAACGGTTGAAGAGTTCCACTGTCCACCTCCTGACTCCATCATCAGACCCTCGTCACCAAGTGTATTGGTAGAAGTATGGGACACTCGTCCAAACAAAGCAAATGAGCCCAAACTCGAGGGGGTTACTAGTAACAGTTGAAGAGTTCCACTGTACACCTCCTGGCTCCATCATCAGACCCTCGTCACCAAGTGTATTGGTAGAACTATGGGACACTCGTCCAAACCAACCAAATGAGCCCAAACTCGAGGGGGTTACTATTAACGGTTGAAGAGTTCCACTGTACACCTCCTGACTCCATCATCAGGCCCTCGTCACCAAGTGTATTGGTAGAAGTATGGACCACTCGTCCAAACTAACCAAATGAGCCCAAACTCGAGGGGGTTACTAGTAACGGTTGAAGAGTTCCACTGTACACCTCCTGACTCCATCATCAGACCCTCGTCACCAAGTGTATTGATAGAAGTATGGGACACTCGTCCAAACCAACCAAATGAGCCCAAACTCGAGGGGGTTACTAGTAACGGTTGAAGAGTTCCACTGTCCACCTCCTGACTCCATCATCAGACCCTCGTCACCAAGTGTATTGGTAGAAGTATGGGACACTCGTCCAAACAAAGCAAATGAGCCCAAACTCGAGGGGGTTACTAGTAACAGTTGAAGAATTCCACTGTACACCTCCTGGCTCCATCATCAGACCCTCGTCACCAAGTGTATTGGTAGAACTATGGGACACTCGTCCAAACCAACCAAATGAGCCCAAACTCGAGGGGGTTACTATTAACGGTTGAAGAGTTCCACTGTACACCTCCTGACTCCATCATCAGGCCCTCGTCACCAAGTGTATTGGTAGAAGTATGGACCACTCGTCCAAACTAACCAAATGAGCCCAAACTCGAGGGGGTTACTAGTAACGGTTGAAGAGTTCCACTGTCCACCTCCTGACTCCATCATCAGACTCTCGTCACCAAGTGTATTGGTAGAAGTATAGGACACTCGTCCAAACAAACCATTGAGCCCAAACTCGAGGGGGTTACTAGTAACGGTTGAAGAGTTCCACTGTACACCTCCTGACTCCATCATCAGACCCTCGTCACCAAGTGTATTGGTAGAACTATGGGACACTCGTCCAAACCAACCAAATGAGCCCAAACTCGAGGGGGTTACTAGTAACGGTTGAAGAGTTCCACTGTACACCTCCTGACTCCATCATCAGACCCTCGACACTAAGCGTATTGGTAGAAGTATGGAACACTCGTCCAAACTAACCGAATGAGCCCAAACTCGAGGGGGTTACTAGTAACGGTTGAAGAGTTCCACTGTCCACTTCCTGACTCCATCATCAGACCCTCGTCACCAAGTGTATTGGTAGAAGTATAGGACACTCGTCCAAACAAACCATTGAGCCCAAACTCGACGGGTTACTAGTAACGGTTGAAGAGTTCCACTGTACACCTCCTGACTCCATCATCAGACCCTCGTCACCAAGTGTATTGGTAGAAGTATGGGACACTCGTCCAAACAAAGCAAATGAGCCCAAACTCGAGGGGGTTACTAGTAACAGTTGAAGAGTTCCACTGTACACCTCCTGGCTCCATCATCAGACCCTCGTTACCAAGTTGAAATTATCATAATATTGTATTGTCACGAGAACTCAATGTGCGTGCAAAGTTCCATAAAAATCGGTTCAGTAGAAGTAGTTGAAAAAGTTGTCGCAAGATTTGAAACAAAGATAGTAACAAACAAACAAACAAACAAACAAATATACGGAGTCAAGCTAAATAAAACCGTTTAATAATAAAAACCGAAATATTGTTTTATTTTTTTAAGGTTTTTTAAATTTGTTATTTAACTTTTATTTTAAGCTTTTTAAGAGACATTATTTGAACTTGTAATAATTTTGGTTGGTATCCTAACAAATAATTTAACTTTTTCAATGGTTTCATAGACGGTAAGTTACATGTACATACCTAAATAAGTTTGGTAATAGTTTCCGTTTTATTCCAAGCTTTTTTAAATAAAAAAACCGCATGCAAATCGGTCCACTTTTGAAGATAATAAATGTTTTGATTACTTAATTACTTGATTAGGTACTTGATTACAAAAATAGCTAAGAACCATCCCGATTAAACGAGCTTTCTAATAAAAAACCGCATCCAAATCGGTTCATCCGTTTCGGGGCTACGATGAGACACATCCATACACACACACACGTTAAACTTATATAATATATATAAGTTAACCTAACCTAACCTAACCTCCAACGCAAACGGAGGGGTGTTATATTATAACACCCCTCCGTTTGCGTTGGAGGTTAACACTGTTTGCGTCGGGGGTTAAAAATCGGCCAATTATGTGATGGTACGGAACCCTCAGTGCGCGATTCCGACTCGCACCTGGCCGGTTGTTTTTTTTACTTTCTGTATGTGTGATTGTGTAGGTGCTGCCTTCACATTATCATACAGCCTCCTGCAAATCATTACCGTTGCGCCTGGAACAAAGGGAACTAATGTTAACAACCAAACCGCATACTCACTCATTCCGGTCGGGCCACTGCAAGTTCACACCACCTACATTATCTGATGGTCACTCAACCCCAAGACTGTTTCACAGGAAAATAATCCTTGTTCCATTACAATATAGGGTTGAAACAGCGTGCGGATGGAATTCCAGATGGGATGATTTAAATTCCATCATAAAAGTGTTAACGCCCACGAAGACAAACAGCATTTTGGATTTATGTAGACAAATCGAGAAACCTATATACTTTTATGAGTACCTATCAGCAGAGCCCAGTAGAATTAGGACCTGAAGCAAGTGCGTGCAAGTTTATTTTGAACGTATATTAAATCCTTTATCCTTAATCCTTTACCTTTAATAAAATCCAACGTCTGCTTTCTGTCTGTCTGTCTGTCCACTTATAACTCGAGAACCACTGAACCGATTTTAATAAAAAAACAATCTACGGATACCTTGATTCTTCCCATCAACTATAGGCTACTTACTATCACGCTAAATGGCTTATGAAGTTAGCAGAGAAGTCAAATATGAGAGCGGGCGGAGCCGCGGGCACAGCTAGTATTATATATAATTGAAAAATTATTTATTTCTCCACTTTTAGATTCGACTTGACATACACTCTGCCAGTGAACCTGTAAATGCGCACTACATCGTAAAATATTTTTATGCACTAGAAGGTGTCACCTTTTAACAACTTTAGTTCACATATATAAACCCAAGGTGATATGAAATACGATTCCGGCGCTGAACATTTAAACCACCCAATTTCTCGTTAAAAGCTGCTTATCCCGACTTTAACGTCTCCGATCTCATGTTTTACAACACGTTGCAGGACAATATCGGTGGTGCTCCGTAATAACACGGCTGGACATGTTATAAACTGCAATAATGGCATATAATTTCCAAGAATTTGTATTGTATTAAGTCATTAATCCTTTGGACGGTGCGATCTCGTGTGAAGCGACCCGTGCAAGTAAAAATTAATTTTAAATTTAATCTTATTCTCTTCTCAACAATAGGAAGACAGCCGAAAGCTGAAAGGCCGAACGGTGGGCGGGGCGAGGTGTAGTTGTTTTACCTCCGCCCATGCCTGTAATTTGAGCTTTCGTAGCGATGTGTTTGCTTTGTTGCACACTTGTGTGTGTAAGTGCTAATGAGAAGACGTGAGTGCTCGCGCGAGCCAACATGGCCGGCGAGCAAGCTGTTATTAATTTTGGCATTGGCAGTGATGCCCACTTTGCAAAATTATTGTTTACTATACTATTATCAAAACAAACGTGCAGCTCGCACAACAAAATTTTATGGCTAAGGTCACTGTGGATGTTCAATATGTTCTATTCCCTAGTATAAGTATAGTCAAAACTGACATTACATTATAGGCCCGGTGGACACGCTCAAGGTACAAAGGTGATTGTCGAATAAAAATAAAATTCTCCTACAGCCGCGCTCAAGCCGAGTTCTAAGCTCACGGGGCACTGTAGCCTCTTTAGTGATCAGCTATTGTAGCGAGGGCTGTGGTTATCCGTCCTGCTGCGGTGCCGCCATCGCAACCACACACAATAGTAAGCTGCGTGCGGTTAGCGCAGCGATTTAGTTCATCGTATCGTTTGACTTGAACCACGACAAAGCATCTTGCTGTTACCGACATTTCTAGTAAAATTTGAAAAACACATCAACAAGCCTTAAACAGCCAAAAAATATGTCCGTTTCGTTACTTAAAGGCGTTGGGAGACCGCTAAGTAAATAAAATAAAACACTGAGCTGCGCGGTTCGGGGGACGATTATATTTACTTGGCTGTCCCCCAAGTAATCGGAAACATTTTTTATTTTTTAAGGGTTGTTGACGTGTCGGGAGTGTTTAGTTGTAATTAAACTTTTATTTCAAGCTTTTGTTTGATTCGTTTATTACTTGATTAATTATAACACCACTGCTTTGTCATGGGTTGGCTGGTTATTATTTAGTTCATAGAAAAAGTTGTAATTTTGACAGTCAGTCAACATAGTAAAATAAAGATGGACTCATTAAATGTATTTTATTTAATATAAATTATCAAACATTTACATCCTTTGGCGTTGGGGTTTAAAAAAACAGTCGTCATGTTAACTTTAGTATATCACGAATTACCGTGCACCTTATAATAGAGATTTTTTTTAAATGAACATGAACTCAAAACAAGTAACCTTCCTTCCTCGTGAACAGAGGTATGAGGCGGGAAGGAAGTTTCGCCAACCGCGGTAGCTTGGTGGTGATATGCATCGGCGTCTTTCATCTTCCAAGTTAAGCACACCGGGCGCGGTCGGACTCTGGATGGGTGACCATCCGGCCGTTGAGGCAGCCCGTAGTCGTAAAACTTTAGGTAACCTCTGCTTTACGTTGAGGCAACACGTCCGAATTGGTTCATTGTTCACCAACGCACTGAATGAACATCGGGCGAAATGGCTATGAGAAAGTTCGTGTTATCCCCAAGGATGATTGGCTTCAATCGCGTTATGTACACAACTATACAGATTACAAAACAAAAATCCAAAATCCAAAGCTGCGTCGAGAATTTTTGTGAATTTCGGAATTTCCCGGGCGCTTTAACAATTTTATTATGTTTTTAGTGAATTGTGTAAGTACCGTGTGGGCCCGGTACTTAAAAAGAATAGCCCCACTGCATCTCTCCCCGTGCATGTCGTAAAAGGCGACTAAGGGATAAGGACAAGATGCCATGCTAAAGGGCGACGGGCTCGCCACCTCTCACCTTGGCATGGTACTTCCACCGAGTCATGCAGCAGGTGGGTCTTCGTGACTTACTTGCTGCTTGATCGATTGAATCTTGTTCGAATACTTTGCGAAACGTGGTGGTCGGTGTTGTGCTGTAATTTACCAGAGTTCTTGCAGCGCAACACCGAATACTCTGCTTACCCCGATTGTCGGGATTCAGCGTGTGTGATATGTATGTATATATGTAAGTAGATACATTAAGAGACATTATGCAATTATTCACAAAGTTGTTTTTAAATTAAACTCGCAATTATACATTATTCAAACGAACGTTCATCATCGCGGTGATGGTCGCCCCAGGGCTTCGTAGGGCGCCGCACATCGCGATAGTAATTGTGCGAATCTGCCCGATCATTACGAGATCATATAGAGTAGGTAGAGGCAGCGAGCGAGAGGACCCCACAAATGGTCCACACTTAGTTCAATGTTTCGCTCTCTTGTCTAGTAAATGCGGCAATTTTCTATATAATTTCGTAAATGTTAATGGACCCTTACAATATCGTGAATAGCGACTCAATTGGTGATTTTATTAAAGGGCATTTCGACGTCCCAGACTTGTAGAGAGTTGCACTTCACAGAAAAGAGAAAAGATAATGCTTTTTAGGGTTCCGTCCATCCATACGGGATCCTAATTCTAAGCCTACGCCGTCTGTCCGTCTGTCTGTCCGTCCGTCTATCTGTCTGCATGTCCGTCTGTCCTACCTTTAAAGGGCTGTCTTTCAGGGCTATCTTTTGTACCGTAATTAAGTAACCGGTTGAAAGTGTCACATAATATTTGTTATTACAATAATAAAGAAAAAAAAATTTAAAATTTATTGCCGGTTTTTTTATTTATTGTAATACGTATAATAGTAATAATAAGTAATAGTTCGTTTCTTAAGATGTGTTTCCTTTTTTCCACAGCCACGATAAAATTACGTATAAAACAAAATTACAAATTAAAAACCAATAAAAAAAACGTTACCTCAACAATGAACATCCCACAAACATTTTGTTGAGGTCAAAATCCTTACCGTGTGAATAAAAACGGGTCCTTTGCTTCCTTCGATCCTTATCGAGGAATTTGTCCCAATGATTAACTGTCGTTTAAAAGCCCACGAGATTAACATAGATTCCATAAAGCTCCGTCCGTCCCATCCCGTGTACGGGCTCCCCAACTAACGGTCCAAAGTGCTACATACTAAACTAAATTTATATTATCCCGCTAAACATTCGTAGGCTCACTACGTTACGATGCGTATTTATTAAGTCTGTAACTGTGTCTGTCGCGTTAACCGTTTCGTGAACAGTTTGCTTGTGCAATGGTATGGAGAAGTAACGTAAACGCGTACGATATGATTAGAAGAGGTGGATGCATGGTGCCCGCACGTGGCGTCCGGCGCCGCCGCGCCGCCGCGACGTAGAGGCCGCGTGGGCGAACAGGTACCAAAGCGACTGCCGCGAGTACCGCTGGTTCTCAACATGATGCGAGAGAAAACTTTCATTTCTGGGACGAACAAACGAAGATTGCGTTATTTATTAGCTTTACTAAAAATTACACCAGGGACAAACGAACAGACAAAGGCGTCTTTCTTACTCTTTATACCAATTTTATTGCGGAACACTAAAAAGGGCAAAGAAAGTGGTTGATATAATCGTTCTAATCGCCAAGACGATTTTACAATTTTCTTGATTTTAATTAACTGATATCATATTATTGACAATTGCTATCTATCAAAAAACGAATCTCAACAAAAGTTTGAAAACGTTAAAAGTTGCAGAGCGCACGTCACAGGGTGCGTGGGCGCACGAGCCACGCATCTCCCTCCCTCCCTCCCGCCCCTTCGGTGCACCGGGCGTCCCGCTCACTCGCACACGACCGGACTCCCCGTTTCACTCTAGCTGAACTCGTACTGGGGCGTGCGAGCGTAAATCGTACGTTCCCCTCTTCTCTTCACGCCGAGACAGTAAATAAGCCCTGTGTAGCCTGCTAGGTCCCCCATGAACATCTCTCATGTAAAAAAAATTATAAAATTCAAACTTCGTAAATTTGTGAATATCAGCGTTTTATTCTCAGCTCTTAAATATATTTGATACTAATGATACCGGAGACTTCCCTTTGGATTGCTGGCTTTACTGGACTAGAGGAGAACACACCCGAGGCTCCTTACTTCCAGTACGGTGGTACCAACCCAGTCGGCTACAATTAGAGCCTACTACCTAGTAGGGGCAAGGGAAGGGGCCTACTATTTTACACCGGTTCCGAACGGTGAAGCAGCAGGTGCAGTGTATAAACGCAATTTCTTCCGTCAGAAACAACTCATTGGTACACGCCGACCGAATTCGAACCTCGGACCTCTCACAAGAGAAGCCAACGCCCAGACCACTCGGCCACCCGCCGCTTTAGTATTGAATATAGTGCAAAAACTAAACCATATGTGCCTCATTCATTATGTACGAAGTCGAAGTATGCCCCTTTATCGCCATTTTTAACCGACTTCCAAAAAAGGAGGAGGTTCTCAATTCGACTGTGTGTTTTTTGTTTTGTTTTTCTGTATGTTTGTTACGCGATTTCTCCGTCAATTGAGGGCCGATTTAGAAAATTCTTTTTTTGTTTGGTAGGTCATACTTCAGAGGTGGTCCCATTTCAATTTTATCGAAATTGATTGAGCGGTTTATGAAAAATCAACTATGGTGTGTGGTTACCTTCAGCAAAACTTGTGATGTGGTCGTTTTCAGCAATTTTCAGTTTGATAAATTACTATGGTGTGTGGTTACCTTCAGCAAAACTTTTGTGATGTGGACTTATTCAGCAATTTGCAGTCGAACACATATGGCGAATAATTCTGTACCACTTCAATCGATTTCGATTATTCGATTTCGATTATTCTTTTTTATGTAATATTACTAATAATATTACTAAAAAGAATGAAATAAAAACTGTTTAAAAAAATATAAAAGCGATATAAAAAAAAAAAAACTAAAATGTATTAAATACCTAATATTTTGAAAGTTTCTCTGTCATTTTATTGAAATACGTGAATCGATATTGTGATACACGTTCGGACCCTTGTTTTTTTTTCATGAATGTTCTAAATATGATTTTTTTTTCCGACCGGCCAGATGCGCTTAATTTATTATGGTACGAGTACCATCGAGCTGGTCTGATGATGGAGACAGAAGGTGGCCATAGGAACTCCTAAACTACACATGATAAACCCATCGTGTTTGGGCTCGTTGCATTTGTCTTCACGAACAATTTACTTTAGACCTAAGAGATTCTCAATTCGACGGTATGTTTTCTTTTTTTGGATGTTTGTTACGCGATTACTCCGTCAATTGTGGGCCGATTTTGAAAATTCTTTTTTTTTTTTTTTTAAATGGGATATCCCTGAGGTTTTTTTTATGGAAACTGACACGGTTGGCTACATCACCTACAACGTCCGTGAAGCCCATAACACCGGGTGAACTAAGTGCCATGTCAGTGCTTCCCCCTTTGTTCGTGCTGACTACACTGAACTGGTCTGAAAACACAAACTATTTACATAGCCGTTTCGACCGACGTTTCATTCAGTGCGGTGGTACCAACCCGGGCGGGTTAAACCCTACCACCAAGTAAGATTAGGAGGGAAGGGACCTACAGTTTTACGAGGAATCCGAACCTCGGTCAGCCACCAACGGTCAGCGGTCACCCATCCAAGTACTGACCGCACCCAGCGTTGCTTAACATTCAATAGCGACAGTTGACTGTCTGCACCACTGAGCTATCGAGGCTGACGTGGTCCTATTTTAATTGGGTCAAGATCGGATTGGAAAGCGAGACGGAATCGCGAGGCCGAAGGCCGAGTGATTCCGCCGAGTACATTAATAGCAAAAAATTACTAAAAAAACTGTGAAATAAAAAAAAGTTTTAAAAAACATAAAACCGACTTCCTAAAAAAAGTAGAACTAAAAAACTATTTAAAATAAAAATATAAAAACCGCCTTCAAAAATGTATGAAATAAAAAAAACCAACCCTAGAGTTGAAGGCGGTGCTAAATCAAGCAAAAATGATGCATGAAAGAAAACATGAGTGGATGATGTGTAGCCTTTTTAGCACCGCCTTCAACTCTAGGGTTGGTTTTTTTTATTTCATACATTTTTGAAGGCGGTTTTAATATTTTTATTTTTCATGGTTGTGTAGAAATGCGTCCCACCCATGAAAATGAATGCTTTTTTATTATCTCACTGATAGGTGTCAAAAGGGGTATTAGCCTGAACGTCGTACTAAATAAGCTTATATCTGTCAGTACAAACATGGATATTTCACGGCACAAAGTGTGGGAAAATACAACACGGTTAAAATTAAGTACATCGCTTCTAACATTGTTAGTTAGTACGCCAGTTCACTTTATTATTACTGAGAATGTTACAGTGTAACCGAACGAGCTGACAAGAAATAGATTAACTTTTTTATTTCAATAAATAATATAAGCACAAGTTTTCTTAGAGTTGAAATTGTCTTGTAAAAAGAAATTGTAATATTTTATTACTATTTTTATAGTATACGAGCTGGGACGAGTGTGATCGTCCACCAGATGATTACTATCTGACACAGCCAATAACACCACTCCTTGTAAGGAGAAAATATGATCAACGAGGCGCCATAAAAGCTATCTGCTACCAGGCTGACTAATCATCAGATTCAATATTTTGTTTGTAGGCAGTAAGTAGGTAAAACAGTAAAATTTTTCTTAATAAATTAATTTCAGTTTGTATATTTATTCATACCTAATCAAGTAAGTGCCACATTACAAATTGTTACCAAATTGTTAGAAACTCCTACATATTGAGAAAACTCAGCGCCAATAGCTTTACAAATATTAAGGAACTTAATATATACATTGTGGACTCATATACATCTGTCTCTATCTCTACGATCTCTACCTCTTATAAAAGGGAACGTCTATCTGTATATATGTATGTATGTTTGAGGTATACTCCGGAACCACTGAACAAATTTTGATGCGTTTTGTACCAATTTAAAGAGTAGTTCTTGAGACTCGCTATAGGCTATATACCATCACGCTAATAGCAATAGGGCTGAATGTCAGTATCAAATAAAGTATACTATGAACGGAATTGAGTTTCGAATGGTAGAGCCTGATGGAGGGCTGAGAAGGATGGAGGGGAGGGGGGATCGAGGGAGGGAGGGAGTAAGAGAGAGAATATAAGAGAAGCGATTGGTTATTAACTTATTTGCGTTTAAATGGCCGCGAGCGAAGCCACGGGCAAAAGCTAGTTATATATATAACAAGATTATTTAGATGTTATTTAGAGGTGTTGCTTGGTGAGGTGGCTCACTTCGGCTCAAATAATATGGAACTCAATGGTTGAATTATTGCAAAATATAGTGAACTCATGTCGCTAATTTGTAAGTATTGATCTTACACAACAATATGTACACCACGCTCTATTCAGTATTACAATAACTAATATTTGTTTAAAGCATTTCATAAATTAAAGATTCAATAACAGTTATAAATAATATTAAATTTAATTCAACTTCGCAATGCGATTTCATACAAAACTTCATTTCATTTTCATAGATTCTACATCGAATGTACTATTTAGACTGAAGTGAGTATATTACACGTCCAAAAATATACTAATTACAAAAATATATTTATTTCAGTCAACTGTGTACACAAAATTTTCAGCATTTTATTGTTATTTTTAACCGACTTGTAACATTATGTATATTGGGTAGAAATTATATAGTTCAATGGGTAGAAATAATCATCCATTATTAGCTCCCGTCTAAGTTTACGATTGTCGACGTCTTTCGTCGCATTCGAAATTCAAAACCATTTTCCTTCTGTCCATTAGGTACGTTGCGCCCGAGGCCCGAGCCGACTGGTCCTCGTAGCCCTGAGCGAAACGAACAAATCAAAATGAGCGGAACGTAAACACAGGGGAGAGCAGCGGACGGAGTTTTTATACCGAAGGGCCTCTTGCGCATTGATTTATTATTTGCTAATGAACGGTTTGGCTGCTCACAAATATACCTCGTAATGACGACGTGCCGAGAATTTCAATTAGTACTAAAAGAAGTGAAGGCCGAGAAATCCATAATTTTTGTGACTAAGTGGGATGGTCGGTAAAAAAACGTATCCGAGTGCTAGCTCTACCAACATCTGCTGCTTCCTTTAAATAAATTGTATTTCTTTTCATTCAAAGCCTCACAGCCTCAAACGTTTCACGTAATGTTAGTCTCTCAAACAAGTAGGTATCTGTGTCTCCAAAGGCCGTAAAGATGTTTTCTGCAGCGAACGGGAAATGCAACCCGCAAACCCGTTATCCGTTGCAATTTGGTGATTCCGCTATCGTTCCAGTCACGAACGGCGCTATAGCCGCGGTCCCACGTCATCTGGCAGCTGATCGCGGTTGCAGCACATTCTCTCTTTTATTTATTTTTTGTTTTCTTAAGTTTACTCAGTTTTATATTTCTTATATTATGATATGTGATATGACGCATGAGAAACAGCTCCGCTTTACTATTAGTAACAAAAAAATCCTATTTAATGTTTTATTATTTTACACTTGATCGCTTACAAATGTGACTTTTATACGGGTACACGAAATATGTATAATTAAATTTTAATAAATGTATGAAATATAATATATTTTTTTTTGAAAATGAATCCCGTCTCAAAGTATTTTAAATAAGCAAAGATGGGAACAATTACGAATATGCTAACCTAATATGAGTACGCAAATTGGAACCCCACATAAAGTAACTTTTAGCGGGAAATGACATCTCACCCGTCACACTATCCGCATGTATGTAAAATGTAATCTCCGTATAAAATGTGCGTTGCAACTGCGCTGTAATTAAGGTTTAATCATAAATAAACAAGTTGACTAGGCATCACTCGGTGCACAAAGAATTCAAAAGAATAGAACTACTATAGTCACACTGCATACGATTTACTTCTTCGCCAACACATCTGTCTGTGCGCACAATTAGCTATACACGCTTGCCGATATACGAATAACCGACAAGGTGTGAAAGAGATTTAATTTAATTTATGGAATCTGAAATGATTGCCTTCACGAAATCACCAACTACACCCGTAACATAAGACCTAGAACGATAAAAAAGGTATGGACGCCGGACTGTCAAATGCTTATATGAGAACTAGAGTCGCCGAGTTGCGGGGAGCGGAGTGTACTTACCGATGATAAGATATTCCACTATTGTGCACACTAAACTTGGCTGTAGTGTTTTTACACGTAAACACAGAGCATGCGGGCACTTTAAACAGGTTTTTTGCGAACGCGGCCGATGATAGACGCGCGACCGTCCATACAAAACAAGCATGATTTTGCTTATATCGTGTTACGCTGGCGAGGATAGGGTTCGGAGTTCATACCTTTTTTATCGTTCTAGCATCAGACCATATCACCTTGATAAACTAGGTGCAATGTCAGTTCTTCCTTTTGGTCGTGCCAGCTACACTGAACTGGATGGAAAACACGCACTAAGTATTTACGTGGCCGCTTCGAACGATCTTTAATCGGGTAAGCAGAGAAGGGACCTACAGTTTTTCGTGGAATCCGATCCACCTCCAGCCTCAAGGATTAAACGGTCGTCCGGGCCCGGCGTTGTATTTCTCGATCGGACTTTGATCTATATCACCACCGAGCTACCTAGGCTGACCAAACCAGCATGGCAGGCAAAGGAGGCAGACAATGTGGTGCATGCACATTTGTAATGAATGGCTGTTCACCTCAACGAGGAGTAGAAGGCGCGTCTATCCTTTTGGATTGTTTGTCGGTACGCGAAGGGTGAGGTGAGTGAGAGCGCCCATGTCACTGAGTGTATGTCAGTATGGCGCTAGTCATGTCCGCTAGTCGCTAGCGCCGCACTAGCCGCTAATGTCGAGGTGCTATTAGCTGACTCGGAACGAGGGAAAGATTCTAATCGTTTCCACGACGATAGCGCTTTCTGTCCAGTCGCCGCACCCCGTCCGTCTCGAGGTACCTTACATGGGTACATACATTTAGACAGAAACTGATCAAGCACGAAGTCCTTTGTTTCTACAATGCGAAAGTTCTATATATTTTTTTACCTTTTTTTCGGCATTTGTATGAGCAAAATTGGTTGCTATAAGAAATAATGAAAAAAATATGTGATTATTTACCTTCATTTAAAACACATGTACGAGTTGGTACTTCAAACATATATTTAAGATATATTCTTCTACATGTGCCCCTATTTATGTGAACATGGTATTATTATGTGACGCTGCGCTGGCAAGTTCTAAATGTTAGAAGCTTCCGAAGTTTAAACCATGAAAAAAAATTCATTTATAGTCAGTCAGTCAGCATGTATGCGTGCACTGCTGGACATAGCCTCTCCAATTTTCCTCCAGTTCTCGCGGCCTTCGGCGGTACGGGACCACTGCTTTCCGCCGAAATACCTGACTTTTATGTAACCATTACAACACGAAGACGGAAGAGCCAAGTAACATTAAACTAGAACCTTCTGGTTGCATCACAGGTTTAACGGCACGACCCACCTACACGAACCTACCGAGAAGCACTTTATTGTTCGTCTACAACAAGTTAAATCTATTTTTATTGATATCATAGTTCGGTAACATAATACGCCCGCGGGACTTTCGATCGGAAATATTTACATTCCATTCTATGCAGAGGAAAACCAAATAAGTGCTCCAGCGTTGGAGGCATTCGACAGCATGTGATTGCATTCTCTCTCATTGTGAATACAGCTCTGACGATTAGGTGCATTATTAAATTTGTAGACGCTTGAAGCAAATAAAAAAAATGTTTCTTTATTAAGTTTATTTTGCAATGAAGGTGTTAATAATGCTTTAGATTGCGAAAGGAGAAATATGTGTATACCGTCAAGAGTATCTACATTACATATTTTGTATTAAGTAGGATACCCACGACACGTACTTGTAATTATAATTATACAATTTGTTAAAAATATTTATTGTGCATTCAAAACGTTTGGGAGCGTGGTATTGTAGGAGCCTAGTTTAAATTAAATTTAACTCTTTGTCTTGCTTGATTTTGCAACAAATTATACCCGTACTGTCGCGTGCCCACGTCACGTTCATCGTTAGTCCTGCCTGTCCTAGTAAACCAGCCGTTTCCGGCTTCGATCGCCATTGCGGACACCTCGCATTGTTACAATTGCTCCATTCTACTGTAAATGACATTCAATTACGTTTTCCAGATCGCCAAGGGGCTTTTAAGATTTCTGCAGGCTGTCACGAAATTGGTGTTTATGTACGCCTATATCCGCAAGGGAATCATTTTGATCATGAACTGAAATTTGTTTCATTACGAGATCTGACATATTCATTTCCGCCATGAATTATTATCTACCTAGTTTCATTCGAATATTTAAAAAAATAAACATGGTCGCATGTAAAATGGAAATGTTTCACTCGTGGCCTTCTAACTATATTATTAAAATCCACCCCGACCACGTTGTTTGCGAAATAGCGCGAGAATGTATCTAGCCCTGAGTGACTATTATCAGTGTTGCTGCTATTTCAATGTAATGGCTCTCCATTTTCTTCGGTAGCGCTCGGCCGTCGTATTACGCCCCTTCGCTTAACTGCTGGTTAACCTTTCCGTTTGCGCCGACGACGGAGATATCCCGAGACAAGCGAACATTAATATTGATCGATAAGACTTACCCGACGGCGATCAGGATTGGTATTCAATGTATAGGGGGGCTCTAGCTTGTTTGTAAGGACACTTCTTAATATGTCTAAACTAAAGCAACAACAAATATTTATGTAGGATAGGATGTCAGGGTAAAGTCAATATTCAGGGATCTAGGAGTAGTGATGGGAAAATAATGCAAAATTAACAGGCAACCTGTTATATAAGTTAATGTAAAAAAAAAATGTGTATATTTTAATAATTTAAAAATAATTTTACTTAAATTACCCAACCTTTTGAAGTGTTCGGGTGAACTGTCAGAGTTCACAAACCTCATCCTTTAGATCGCCGGTCGCCGAGCATATAATACGCTACCTATTACCGTAATGGAGTGAGAGAGAGTTACTGCGTCGCTTTCGTGAAATATTTCAATGCGACGCGGCAGACAAATGCGGCGTCAACGTCACATTTACAAGAAGAAACCCGCATATTAATATCGGAGATGGTGGGGACGTTAAATCATGGTGGCGCGGCCGCGGGCCCTGGCGCCGATGCGCCGGCGCAGCCTCTCTGAGCGGTGCCGACTGCAGAGCCGCCCACGCGCGCGCGGCTGCACGGACACTTTTATCTTGGTTATTTCATAAACCGTAATTGACTTCGTTGCGTTCCGAATTGGAGATTTGTGCGCAATACCGTGCGCCAGTATAGTATCACGTGAGACTGAGCTAGCCTTGATTTAGTTGGTTACTTTCGCTTTCGTGGGCTTAAATTAGTAAAGACTCTCCTTAACCTTATCATCGTTCAAATTTTAAACGGTGCATTTTGATTCTGCTCCATATATAATGGTGTTGTTGATTTTTTGTAAGAGGCTTTTTCTTTGTCAAACTGAACTTTTGAAACCAAATTATTTGTTGATATTCGTTTAATTATTACTCCTCAAGCTTTCTCTAGAGCGTGCACATATTCATGTTTGTATTCATTCATTTAAAATCAAAATACACTCGGTTAAGTCAGGCATAAGTCAATCAATTCAAAATTGTTCTCAATTTACAACAAAATAATTTTACCGATCTAATAAAGATAATTAGACATTATTTTTCAAATGTAAGGGTTCGAGAGTGCTGCTCGAGCAAAAATTGCCTTCGTCAATACAAATTTTAAAACTCAATAAAAAATAAATAAAAAAAACACAACAGTATCGGAATAAAAAGGTACAACACTTAGTTCATCAAAGACAATTTAACTCCTCCAAGTAGCTCTCATCGGAATAATACTTGGCGACAAGACAGCGGGAAGGGAACAACGTGGCCCAGCGGCGGCGGAGGCGGCTCGTCCGAGCGACGACGGGGAGGCATCACAGACAAGCTATGTACCGAAGGTGCATCTGCAAACCTCGTGAAAGACTTGTTATTGCCAGTACACGAAGGCACCATAGAGAGTCGAATGAGCTCCACCAATATGGATATCGTACTGCCGTCAGACCCAATTGCGCTCTCTGCATTTTATCTGCATGCCGATGTGATGTTTATGGTATGGCACCTACACGAGACCGGCACTGCGGCGGCGCGACGCGAGACTGCGGCTAGTACAAGTCTTAGGCATCCAAGGATCTCCGTACTTCGTTATACTCCGGTAGTTTTATTGCGTGCTTTTATGGAATCGGTATCGTATCGTGTTGTTTGGGAAATATTTGCTGTCGCTTGAGCTTTGCGGAATGTCTATGTATGTGCTAAGTGTGGTCTTCAAGGACGGGTACTGTACGGTTGTCATTGTAATAATTTCCGTCGGATGAAAAAAAAAAATGTTTTTATTAAACAAATGTCGATATTTGTCAGTATGAACTGAGAATTCATTCTGAATATTCAACAAATTCGATACGCCTACCAATATCGTCTTGTCGGGTCGTGTCATTTTTAAATGCATTTTCTTCCTTGTGTCGATATTTGTGAAACCTTTCACTTTCTGTGACCTGTTAATGACTTTTTTCAGTTAACTAACTCTGAAAAAAAAATCAAATAAAGAGGAGACCGCACTATAGGGTGGCGGAGCGCCGCGCAGTATCGCTGCCGCGTAGTGCGGTTTCCCTCATACACTTTTAAACAAGGAATTATATTTTGACGCGCCGACGACGGAGGCGCCGCGCCGCCGCCGCCGCTGCCTGCTGCTGCCCTCCGTGCATATGCATGGCACTGTATCAAGTTAAAATAAAATTATTTCATTATACCTACTTCATGTTTCTACGAATGAAATTATTCCAATAAAAACATTATTAAGTAAATAACAAAGCGCAGCAGCAGAGTGACTACTCGCTCCAAACTCGACTCGCGAAGTCCCGTCCGAGATCGCGCCGCGCGCGCGCGCGTAGTACGGAATTTGGAAAGTGCGCACGCGCGTGGGCGGGCAGGCTGCACTTCGTCTCTACCTCCTCTCCACTCCCAGCCCTCACTTTACCTCCGTAACCGCAGTCGTAACCTGCGCGTTTATGTTACAAAACTATATGGAAATAACAAAGCAACGGTAGTCTGTAACTATTACGATCTTTGAAACGTGCTTGGTTTTGTACTAAATTCTCCCTATTTTATTTATAGGTTTTCTTGTTGACACAATTTTCAAACCAAGCGTGCAAATATATTATTTCGGGAGTCTACTAGAAATAAATGTGAATGATGTTTCACTTGACAAAAAAAAAATATTTTGATTTATAATGAGTTAACGTGAACGAATTTGTTGTTTTAGCCACATAATTTAGTACATTGTTCACATTACTTAATTTACCAAGTTGTCAAGTATGTTTATATTGCCATGGTAACTATTAGTATGCTGAATAAATTTGTGTATGCATAAATCATGTATGTACGAACATCTTGCCTCTATACCACGAGGAGCCATCTGCTAAAGCCATATAGTAAAATTAATGAACACAAGTAGATACCTACTTCACTTTATTTCATTACCAAAGTGCGTTAACCCAAAATTAAATCATCACATACGACATTAAAAAGTCTACTTTATTGTTATTACGAATAACTCTAAGTGTGCCAATATCGTACAAGTTATATTGGAAACTGATTTTAAATATGCACAATATCTACGTGTCAAAATCATTACAGCTACTTCTACAAGCCTACAGCGACAGAATTCAATTTAATAGCGACGTGAGACTCGCTACGCAATCGATCGCTCTACAAGATTAAAGGGGAAATATCAGAACATTTTATCTTTCCAATGCTGACATTGAGAGGTCGCCATCCGTTGCATTACACGTGTATTCGAAGAAGCTTAAAACTAAATAAAGACCCCTTTCCAAAGACTGGACCTTGTACAAAGTCTTATGTATTTATGCTTCAAGCAAAATTCTCTTTAATTTGGGTTACATACAACTCTCTCATTGTCAAAATAAACAAAATATGTTCGTTACAGAAATATTTTATCATTATTGCACACTAGGCAATTTATTATTTATATTAAAAAGGCGAATGTGCTATAAATTCTTGCATCCAATATTTGATTAAAAAGTAAATTCAAGAAGATCTTCAAAAGAAGAGAAAACATTATAATACCTAGGCACTCAATTTAAACTTGTAATTGGAAAGCTACAAAGAAATTGAGTCCAGTCGCTAAGGGCCATAAAGCATAATATTCATGCAATGAGCATAAATATTGAGTATTGAACATATGTTCTCAGCCGGAGGGCTACTGGCATTCGACTCACATCCTACCTACTGCACTCCACTATGTCTGGTACACCATGTATTGATACATAAATAAAAGTGATGTTTTAATTATCTTAACGAAAGTCGGCAGCGGCTGGCAGCGGCGTCCTTATAATAAAAACCGGCCAAGTGCGAGTCGAACTCGCGCACCGAGGGTTCCGTATCGCCATGTCATGATCAGCGCCACGCACGCCATCTATGGCGTTTTTTATGAAATGCTTCATATTAGTAGCGTAATAATTGATTAGTTATAATGCTTCATACTGTTTTAGGTAGATGGCGCGCATACACTTTTTAGTTTCTTGTATGGGGACCCCGTGAATTTTTTACTTTTTCTTATTTTTATGATCTTTTGTTATTTCGGCCGTAATTAATTAATAACACCATATTCTGTGAAAATTTCAACGGGTTACCTATTACGGTTCAAGAGATACAGCCCTCGGACAGACAGACGGATAGACAGACACACGGCGTAGGCATAGTAATAGGGTCCCGTACGAGGTCCCGTACGACGGATAAGAGACCCTAACAACACGAATACGACGACGACGGCGAGACGACAACGCAATGGGCATAGCCAGTGGCTACTGCTTTCTTCGTTTGCCGACACAGTTAATTAGTTGGAAGTAATGGTTGAGTATATTATGGTGTAAATTGGAACAGTTTGGAACATTCACTTTGACCTTTTTTAGTTGGCGCATGTACAAATCTCTACCAATATAGAATTAATGTCTCTGATCCGTTGGTCAATCGAAAAAAAAACACTTATATAGGTCGCTAATCTGAAATCCTGCATGGCGTTAGCTGAGGTTTCGACTTAGCCTTTTTGCTCAATAATGATGCGAGCAAACCCACATGTGCAAAATCAAGTGCAAACTAAAATAAACACTTTAAAAATTTTCTAAATTCAAGCTCTCCTCTCAGTCGCCCTCTTTGCAACACTGTAGGCTCAGGTGGAGTACATTCAAATTATGAAACTGCATGCATTGTATAGTTATATCTAAGTTTAAATTGATTTATTGACTTGATAATAATCAATATTTGCAATGCTATTGTAAATTTATCAATGTATTCAATTTCCATAATTATTCTCAATGCCTCGTAAATAGGACTGCACCATATTTAGTAAACAATCAAGCCCATACTATATGGGTGGTGGTGTTTGTCCAAGAACTTCTAGCACACGCCCCGGCTCTCGCTCACTACACTATGGAAACTGGAGCACTCCTTGTGTGCTTGTGATTATTATAATATTAAACTACAATATTCTATAACGTTTCAAATGTATTATTTCGCAGCCAACAACAACGTAGTTAACATACAATTGGATAGTTTCACAGCCAATAACCGTAGTTGGAAAGCAAACGTTCATATTCTCCTACGTATTCGCCGGCACTTAAGATATTTTATTATTCGCCTATTGAAAGAGTATTATCATGTTAGTGCGCATATATCATGCGTACTTAATTATGTACTCCAATGTACTTCATGAGGTCGTTTTCACTCCAGGTTATATGTTGCTCGTTAAAAGTGACATTTCTCATACATTTGACAGGAGTTAACGGACAGCTACATACATGCATAGCGTCACGCCTGTTTCCCAGTGCGGAAAGCAGAGACAACGGATCTCAAAGTGCCACGATCCTGGCAGCTACATTGTGGCCGAAGGTGGTAAAATCCCCAGTCAATTCAGTAAAAATTCAAGTTACTGAATGGTTTCTGACCTATGTATGTATGTAGATAACGATTTAGTCGACTACGGCGAAGAAAAAAGTAATTATTATTTCGGCAGATATAGGACTGATTGCAATTTGATGATTTGTATGTAGAAAATATCGAACAATGAAGAGATATAAAGATATAAATTATCAATTTGATCAGTTAAGTAATATAAGCTTGTAAGCAAAGCACGTCTAATAGTGAGAACGTATTCTTCATATCCCTCACGCCATCTATCGGTGGCCGCCAATACTTCTGTAGTAAAAATTTTAGTTTAGTTAAATGATCATTCTGTAGATGGCGCTATTCCAACTCATTATGATAATCGTATGAGGACAGCCCTTAATTTTTTACTTTTTGCTTTTTTTTTATTTCTTTGCAAATTCTGTGAATATTTCAACCGAATACCTATTTATTATGGCTCAAAAAATACAGCCTTCGGACGGACAGACGGACAGACAGACGGACAAACGGCGTAGACAGCAGGCTAGTAATAGGTTTCCGTGTGGATGCGGAACCCTAAAAAATTAGTCCCTCTATCGAAAAGGTTAGCCAGTAAATAAATAAAGTCAAGCACCCGGTCGTTCGGGCAACGAGAGACGGGAGGCGTGTCGTGTGGCAAACGAGGTGCCATGCTCAGATTGAGCTAAACGAGCTTCGAATTAGGAGAGGTCACGCTTCATTGAATGGTAATTTAAATAATATCTATTTTAATATTTATCGTGAAGAGTTTTGTATTTCCTTTGTAAGGTAACAATTTTATCGTATTGTATTGTTTATTGATCACCTCGCACTCGTTCTTGTCAAAATTTGTTCTATCCGTTTCGATTACACTCACGAAGAAGAACCGCCAAGAAACTTCGTAGGTTTTTTTTACATACCTACATACAGGTCGGTTAACTAAAGCTGGCACGTACACAGTACTCACACCAATGCAATTGCCCGCGTGCGAGTGAGACGTCGCACTGCATACGCATCACGAAAACCCGATCTGTCTCACTCGCACACGGGCAATTGCATTGGTGTGAGTACTGTGTACGTGCCAGCTTTAGTTAACCGACCTGTAGTATTACAAGTATTTTATTTAGCTTACAGTCTATCGAAAACACTGATTGATAGCAAGATTAACAATTTTGCTGAGAGTTCTGACTGCAAAGACAGTAAATAACCTTTGTCAAACTTACATAAAATTTCTAATTTGTATCAAAATAAGATACGCGAGCAGATTTACATTGTAGCTGGATTACGTTAGCTTTCCTGCTTTTTTTGCACAAAACATTGAAATGTTGTGGATTTCTGAAAATTTGTCTTTTCTACAAGTTTCATAATTTTTCCTCCTTTTATTTCCATTTCGGTGGGGTACCAAACTTTGAAAACCACTGCAAATCATTGAAATTCTTTTAATACCTCGATGTAAATAACAACACTTTATTTTATAGGCAGTCAATAGCTGGTACTTGGCTTCAGTTGCATACCGTGTCGGCGTGCGTGCGTCGTCGGCGCCCGCGCCGCGCCGCGCCGCCTCCTCCGTCGGCCCAGTTGAGCTCATTTCATTGTAATGTGCTAATTCTGGGCTTTATTATTTTCTCATAGTCGTAAAAATATGTGATTATTTGCATTGACATCTCGAACTTCTATTGGTACTAGATATTTAAGGTAGAATCTAACCTAATCATAGTGAAATTTTGTTAATATTTGGTGTTCAGATACTTTGATAATATGTAAATTTAAGTTTTTATAACTTATGTATATTTAATTCAAGCGGTAGAGATGATAATAATAGTCTGTAGGTGGAACATATATAATGTGCCGAAAATACATACTCAGCCAGCATTCAGTAAATTGATATCATTGAAATCTCTCTCAAAGTGCTATAATGAAGTTGTTAGGAGAGTTAATCCCCCGTAAGCTGGCTCTCCGTATATAGTCAATCGAGAGCTTTCTAAACTGTAGGCCACCTGCCTACTCCGTGCTCCCACGAGCGCGAGCGCCGCCGCACCGCGCCGGCACTTCCTTTGCTAACGAAATCTAACGGGCAATGTGCAGTCATCCGATCTGGGCATTAAAGTTTGAATTACGCGCAGTATAGACAAGTTGGGAAAATGAGAACAAAGTCGGGGTATGTAGCTGAGACTTTTTAAAAGACATCCTCACTCCTGAGCGGCGAATTTGTATTAGTTGCTAGCGGATCATGATGGTGTACACTAGTCCGAGATCCCATATCGTATTACTTACTGTATATTTAATGTTTCACCTAATATTGTTTTTCTCTTATTTCTTAGTTCTTTGTATTCAGTTATTTTGGTTTTATGTGTCAGCCTCGGTAGCTCAGTGGTGACCGCTCGACCGTTAAGAGGCTGACCGTGGTTCGGCGGATTCCACGTAAAACTGTAGGTTTCCCTTCTTACCTTACTAGGTAATTATCGAGGTGGTTGTTTCTCGAAGCAGGAGAGGACGACAAAGTGGCCGGATTCGGCGCTAAAATCGGAAAAGGAGTAATGCACAAATTGAATCATACGAGTAACGGTGGAACCCTGGTCTGGTCGAGAGCCTGTAGGGTGCCGCCCGGAGAGACTCTCGGCCATCGTAAAATACTCACTTTAGTGCCCTGAGAGCCGCGCAGAGGGGACGTGGTTGAGTTTTATGACGGTGCACAAAGGAAACTGAGATACTAGAAATGGACACTAGCTTTGCAACTCTTGTTGGTGGAGCTACCGCAGGTGCAGCGCGGCAGCAAATGAATAAAAATACATATTTTTAAATGTTTAAAAATGTATTTATTTGAAGAAACTATTATTCTTTACAGAATAATAATAAAGGATATAATTGCTTAAGGTTATAAATCAGTTAAATATGAATAATCAGTTTAATATAATAAATCAATAATTTGTCAGCCTCGATAGCTCAGTGGTGCAGACAGTCAACTGTCGCTATTGAATTTTAAGCAACGCTGGGTGCGGTCAGTACTTGGATGGGTGACCGCTGACCGTTGGAGGCTGACCGAGGTTCGGATTCCTCGTAAAACTGTCCTTATCCTCCTAATCTTACTTGGTGGTAGGGTTTAACCCGCCCGGGTTGGTACCACCGCACTGAATGAAACGTCGGTCTAAACGGCTATGTAAATAGTTTGTGTTTTCCGACCAGTTCAGTGTAGCCGGCACGATCAAAGGGGGAAGCACTGACATGGCACCTAGTTCACCCGGTGTTATGGGCTGACATCACGGACGTTGTAGGTGATGTAGCCAACCGTGTCAGTTTCCATAAAAAAAAAATCCTCGCAAAGGTTGCTGCACTCTATCTGTATGCATTTTTTATGGCTTAAACGTAGAATGTCACCTGTTCTGTAGGTCATTTATTCACAGAACCGGAAAAATGTGGAGCGCACTCCCGTATATTTCCTACAAAGTACAGCCTGGGGTTTTTCAAAAGGGGCGTGAAAAGGCTCGTCAGACCGGCATAGCATTCGCAATCCCCGTGCATCTCAGAATGTCCATGGGCAACTTCAGACATTTTACTTGTAGTGATAACGATGTCATATGTCTCGCTTTCCATAAAAAAAAATGTGACCCCACATACCGAATTACATAATCTGAAGTTGAATTTTAAGTTTATTTTTATTTGCATGGTTTCAATAAGGCTGTGACAGAAATGAGTTATGATTAGATAAAGTAACAATAAATAAAATCCGTTACATACAATAAAATTATGTTCAAACCTTTTTTAAAACCCTTAACAAGGGATTCACTTAGCTAACGCATGTAAATCTTCTTTTATGGCGGATGTTTGAAAGGACCGACCGAGGGCTATCTCTAGGGCACATTAAGAGCCCTGTTAGTAGTCACCACGGTGACCCATTGTCGTGAAGTGCCGCACGACAAGCAGTAATTGAAAGGCATTTCGAAGGTGACAATAAATTTGTTCCTTCGGATGACTTTTAAATGCCCGAACGGAAATGCGGTACGATATCCCGGCACAGTGAAATTCTGAGGCAACTACCTGTGAAGTTGTTACTTATTAACCTTTAGGACATTTTATATCACAAAATATACGAGTATATTTAAAAAACACAAACTCAACAGATTAGATATTGAGTATCGAGTTGGATTAATTAACTTTAATAGGCTAATTTAAATCAATATGCTATGGTCTTAGTCATACATTTTGTTCTTTTATGGGACTTGTCATGGCTCGATGCATCACCTGCAATACCCATGATGTGAGCCCATAAGACCTTGGTAAACTAGGTGCCATATCAGTGCTGTTTTCTATATTGCTAGTGTTGAATGTTCCCCCATTGTCAAAGGATACGAGATTGTGCAACTGTATTTTTTTTTTTCATTTCGAAGAAAAAAACATTGCGAATACCGAGTTTGTATGAAGCAAGCCACCTACTAATTACTGAATAATCGGGATCTCGTATAAACTATTAATACCTATATCGATCCAGCCGGTTCCACGAGGGCAAGTGTCTGGATCTGGATAGCCTGACTGACTCGTTCGTCCATCCGCAACGACGTAGGTGGTCTTCTAACTACCACCTTCAAACCCAAGTGATAAAACCACCATCAACCCACCACAACAAATATCTACGATGGCTCTCCGACATGGTACAATTGAATGAAATTCTTCTGTTCTCGCTCTCCTTCGAACTAATGCAGTGCTACAAATCCAACTTTCTCTCTATGGGACTTTATATGATCACTTCTCTGGATTAGGGAAGATTTCAGTTTTCATTCTATAAAAACGTGAAATAGGTTCCCATGAGCAATACGAGTAAGCCGAAAGAAGAAATACGAACAAAAACAAAACACATCACTTACAGAACTCCGCCAAAAATTCAGATCAGAAACAGAAATGTATAAGTACCTAGATATCTCGCTGCACATGGGTTTAGTTAGTTAGACATGGAGCTCCTGGGTGTCTAGTTCGTGTAGTTGTGATTAGCAGAGTCGTAGTCGTCGTCGTCTTGAGTATTGAAAAAAGTGAGTCGTTCATGAGTTTTTTATTCCTTTTGGAACGGATATCAAGCCAAATAAATGGCGACTAACATCATTCTAACCATTACAGTTAGCTTTATATTTACATTTACATTACAAAAATGTATGCTCTTGTGTTTTAAATGAAACCCGTTTTAAAATCGTGCTGTAATATATATATATTTTCTTATGATATTTTAAAGTTAGTTTTTTAACATTTCATATATTTAAAATGTCGTCGGGTTAGTGCACAGATGTCGTATGTCCATTTTCGTCACTTTGGACTTAATGATGCAAAAATATTTTTGAAGGGCCAAAGTTTAGGTGCACAAATGTTGCAACTCCAACATTCCATCGTACAGACAGTATTTCTAAAGTGAAATTATGTTACAAGTTCATAAAATGCAAAACAAATGCTGCACAAATGTTGCATGTCCATATAACATGCATATAACACATTTTTGCGCCTTAGCCTTATTATGGATTTACATCTTCCACGTCAATATGATGCATGTCCCCTGACATATACAAGAATATGGTATTAAATACACCTAACAAGTAACACAGTTTGCGCCAATATGTTGCATGTCCGGACATGCAACATTATGACAATTTGTTGCAACAACCAATTTGTTGCAACATTGTAGCAGAGATGTTGCATGTCCACACCTCTTTTTAATTAATCTTAAAATTTATTTAAAATTGTGGTACGAAAATGACATTATTTATTCAGCCCGATTAACAACTAAATGTTCTATATAAATTAAACATAAAAATAAACTTAAACAACTTTTTTCAAATTTTCCTGAACTGTCACATGCGTCAAACATTCAAAATTGAATATCTCAGTTTGATTGAAATGGACATGCGACATCTGTGCACTAACCCGACGATGTATTCTCTTATTTAAACAATGTTGTTAATGTTTTAGTTTTGTTTGTTTTTGATTTGTCGTTTTTATAAAAAACAGTTATATTTTTAGCTAATATTATATATTTTAAAAATGGAAGCAGCTTACAGAAAACCAGCTTCGTAGTCTAACTAACTTCGTCTCAGCTGGCGGCTTCCTTTTCACCTCCATCGTGTGTATTAAAAATATGCAAATTTTGTGTTATGGTTTAACAGATGGGGATTATAAACTAAATTTCTTCTAACAATATGCACGCAAAATGTTTCTAAATAAGAAAACAAATAAAAACCGTTTTTTAATCCCGTTTGTTGTCATGGTACTTTCAATGAGGCAACACCGAACGGAACAATTAGTATTTTTTTAGGGTTTCGTACCGTACGGGATCCTATTACTTAGCCTACACTGTCCGCCTGTCTGTCTGTCATACCTTTTAATGAGTTGTGTGTTCTTTTGAACCGTAAGCTGGTTGAAATTTTCACAGAGTATTTTTTGTTTTGGCTGATAGATATCATAAGGGCGGGGTCTCCATACAATAAACGTGTTTTTCAAGGTTTTTTGTTTTTTCTCTATCGTAAAAATGGTAATATATACGCATATAAGGTCTTTCAAAATTTGTTCAGAATACGCTAAGGGGGGTTCTGTATCATATAGGGAGTAAAACCTGTATAAAATTTGTTGGACCTTAGGTTTTTTTTTATGTAAAATATTTTTTTATGTATTTTAATAAAAAAGTAGGTGGTTGATTTTTATAGCCAAATCGATTCAGTTTCATAACAGTAAAAAAAAAGTCTTCATCACTATTATGATCTAACACGTGTATGTTGGTAAAAAAATCAAATTCTTTCTATTCCATACTAATAAAACTAAAATTGTGGTTTTTCACAATTTCTGAAAGAAAGAGATCTATGTGTTGGAACAATTTTTTGTTCCTGGCATGAAACTGAAACGATTACTAAAAATATTTTTTTTACATTTTACAATAAAAGATTTTTTTTTGTAAAAAAAAATTTTTTTTGCTCTTCTAAAGTGATCTATTTCCGATATAGAAAACGGGTAATTGTCGAGAGGCATAAGCTGTCCTCGAAATAAACGCACCACAAAGTATAGTCACGCTGAGAAACTATTCTGATGATGATGATGTTTTCCCGCGAAGGGAAAAGCTAATTTTCCATGTACACATATAAGTTTCCGAACCTAACTTAGCCTAAAAATGACAACAATAAAATCATCAATTACCTATTACCTACCGCTATTTTGTAGATTGTGCAAGCTATAGGTTGTTGGTTCGTCAGCAACACCTGCTGTTTACCGACTTCCGTTGTCTGTTCGCTCATTACGGCAGTTTATTTGGTGTTGGTCATTGTAATGTGTAATTCAACTTTTCTTGTCATTCTAATAATAATTACACCAGTAACCTAGGTAAAATTGTGGGATAATTGTTATAATCCTCCCTTTATATTGTTGTTTGTGTAACAGTAAAGTATTGGATTATAATAGGTACGTCAACAATATTGCAATCTTTTTAATACCTACTTGTAATTTGGTAATATGTAATAATAAACCTTGAAAGTTAATTAGCAGCTTGCTACTAACTAACCAAGTAACTCAAACAGGAACGGTAATTAAATACTAATTCAAACTCAGAAGTTCAATTATCGAGCAAATCCATTTCTGCATATATTATCAATTAAATTGAAAGCTTGGTGACAAATGGACCGGCTTTACCTGACAATCATTTGCGGTACAAATACATAACTATCAATGGCGCCAATCTATAAGTTAGTGTACAGTTGACTTAACAAGTGAAGACACGCCTATGAAACCTTGCCATACTCACTACTACTACTATCATAACAAGTGAAGACAGGCCTATGAACCGGACCAAGTGTCACCGTAATGCACTACCCCAGAGGAAATATGAAAATAAATGAAAACCCAGTGGTAACTAACTAATAGTCGACATATTAATTTTTTTTATGTAAGTGATATAATTTAAGTGGCCCATTTTTCATGCACAAATGCACATTCTTTGATGATTTACTCATAGATCCCATTCCCTAAGGTACACCCTTTCTAATAAGAGTTATCGAAATCGGTCTACGCGGTAAAGAATTATCGCTGAACATACAAAATAAAAATATTCCGACAAATTGGGAATCTCCTTCTTTTATTGAAATGGATTAAAAATTATTACGACTTGGGGGCTTAAAGAGATGGAAATGAAATAAAGCATGTGCACGGTTTGGCTCATCACTGGGTTGTTCTATTAGAGAACCTGCACACTATTGTACTGTCCACAGACGTGTGTGTGTACATATGTAGGTATATATATCGGTATGCAAAACCATGAACGTTTTATTCACTTTATGCTACCTCCAGCGAAGAAGAATTCGAAAAATCTTACTCTATGTTGTCTGCCTGCCGTTATTTCAGATTCAATTATGTAGGTACCAGGTATAAATGTTTTGCAGTTACGGATATAAAAAGATCCATGAACAAATTATTTGCACTAAGCCGACTTGTTTAGAATTCCGTAGATAAAACCAGAACCAGACAAGTATCACTGTAGCAGCTCTGCTAGAGTATTTTATTTTAGTCTGTTACATGCAGGTTGTGCTTATAGAGATAGAATGGGGTTCCGTATCGATACGGAAGCCTATTACTAAGTCTACGCACGCCGTCTGTATGTCTGTCTGTCTGTCCGTTCGGCCGAGGGCTTTATCTTTTGAACCGTAATAGGTAGCCGGTTGAAATTTTCACAGGATATTTTTTATTATGGCGGATGTGCCAACAAATAAAAAAAAAAGCAAAAAGGAAAAAAAATTACTGGGGTCCCTACACAATTTATCATAATAAGTTGAAATAGCGCCATCTACCGAATGATCATTTAACTAAAATTTTAATTACAAAAGTACGAACGGTCACCTAAAGATGACGTGAGAGATAGGTACGAAGGACTCAATATATCAATACAAAATAAGCTTAGTGCCGAACGCGAGGTACTACCCTACCAAAACATTTAGACCAATGGCATTAGTGTTAGTTAGGGGGTTAGTGTGCGTGAACGCCACTGCGGTACTCGGCACACTATAGATGCACTCAGCGCGTACACTTGTACATATTATCACTAACACTAATGCCATTGGTCTACAAGTTTTGGTAGCGTAATACATGCGAGTGCGACACAGCGTGATTGCTGCGCACACTCGCTATACGTGTAACAAGAAGGAATATATGGCTACGGAACCCTCTCTGTGTGAAAAACGTTCTTTCAACTTACCTAACAGGTATATTTTTTATATTCCTGTCGCTGCTTGAAAAGTCTGAATGAAAAATTTCGCAAAACCAAAATAAATATACTTTCATACATTATTACGTATTTGTAAATGAGTGCGGGAGTTGCAACCGACTTTAAAATCATAAACATTCTTTGCACATTTCATTTTTAATTTACGCCCGGTCCGCCGTAAGCATGCCATGAAAGTCCCATTTAAAAGTGACGTTTTACAATCACTTAATAAAGTTATTAAAGAGCTGCTAACTAGGCCGTACTCTCATACTTAACGACCTCATGTTTCACGCAATTTATTCGCATTCGGACCAAATTTATGACTAACTTCGTGAGATTAATTAAATTTTTGTAGGTCAGCCCAGTTCTATTTTGAATTGAAAGCAATGCAATGGGGTAAGAAATGGCATTTTTTTTGTTTTTTTTTTAATAACTTAAGATTGTTTCACGAAAATGTGACAATTAAAGATGGACTGGAAGAAATCACTCAAAGTGATAAGTCCGTATTTACACGCCCTTGTCCTTTTGTTCTCGCTTTTGTTTCTGTATCTTTCGTTTGTTCTTCTGTATGATATCTTCTGTATGTTTGTTAATGTTTGGTGTCCAATAAAGAATGTAGGTATATGTCTACTTGGTCTTCATTTTGAATTTTTACCGACTTCAGAGAAGAATAATACGTCAGTCAATTTTGTTTAATCTAGCGAGAGACAAAGACTTGTCTAGCTAGAGGGAACAATATACACACATAATCTGGGCATAACGGCCGTGCCAGTTTCCTTTAAAAAAATCCTTTAGTTAGTTGAAGTAGAGTTTACGAAATGTGTTCAAACGGTGCCGTGTGGACCTAGATATCTATTAGAACATTGTTGAAGAATTTTTAGATTCTGAATACTTAAATGTTTACCTAGTAATGTATTTTAGTATGGCAACGCGAAACTAAGGTCCAGTGTTGGCTAAAGTATAGAGAATATTCAGCAAATATCTTCGCTTATTCCGCTCTACTCTACATTATCTTCTCAGCTTCCAAACAAAGTGTAGTTTAGTTTACCTCCGTAAACGTTTCCCACACAATAAATTCTCCATCCACAACATGAGCTGACCGGCGCGCGGCGGAGGCGGCGCCACACGCCTTACTCGCGGAGACGGGCAAAATAATATTTTCACACTTGTAAACGTCGATAAATTAGGGCCTTCGAACCCTCTCATTAAGCTCCCGTGGCGCATATCGAGGCCGCAATAAATCGATTATCGCCCACAAACTGACAGGAGGCCGACGTGATTTAACTGAACCCTTCCACGGACCCCTAGCTCAAAGTCAGTGCCTTCCCCCTCCCTCCCATTCCCAGTTCGGAGTTCTGCCTAGCCCGTAGTGTTTAGGTAATTGTAGAACTATGGGCGGTCAAGTAAGCTAAAGTAAAAGTTATAGGTTACCTACCTATCTACAATTGTGCCAAGCCCACCGTGCACTTTCGGTCATGGTTGGGTGGAAGAATTAGCATTCTGCAAGCCACCTTTTGCACCATGCAATTGCTACAAACGTCTGAATACAACTAGATAGTATTACATTTTGTTATAGGTAATTGAATCACTGCCAACAGTATACAGGTTATGGAGCTTTGCTGCCGGTTAATGCGGACATATCGGTTATTGGTTGCAACTGTGTAAGGTAAGTAAGTACAGCGCAGCGTGGGCTGGGCGCTCTGGCATGGCCGGGCGAGTCACTCTAGCTAGATCTAAATTCCCGAACGCGGTTTTGACTTTGACACAAGAGTACGACGACGCTTGGATAAGTGAAGTAATCTACAATTCAGATTATTACAGCCCGTAAGTCTCAGCGTATATGTCTGGAAATATAGTATGTAATGAAATTAATTAATTCTGTTCTATTTACCCGACTGCGCGAAGCAAAAAGGTATATGTATGTATGTGTATGTATAAGTTCTTTATTGAACACCAATTTATACAAATTAGGCACAATAGGTGAGCTCAATGCCGTGATTCTATTCTAACCAACGTTGGGATGTGGGAGAAGTATATAGATGTGGGTAATGTTTTTAACTAGGAAAGATTAGTATATCTGCCTGCTTCCGCTGTCTCCTAAATGTCGCTTTGCGTATTGCTCAGAAGAATAAATAATGAAAAAAACCGGCCAAGTGCGAGTCGAACCCGCGCAACAAGAGTTCCGTACCACCACAGCTATGTTTGCCATACATTGCAAATTGCATACAATACTTGCTTCGTCTAAGTATCACAAAATCTTAAAATGCACACGATTTGCATGTGAATTAAAAAACGAGGGTTTTTTTTCTATTATTTTTCGACTTTGCATCTATCTAATGAAGAAATATAAAGCGAGTACATGCATAGTACTAACATATAAAAATAAAAATAAAATATACATCCGTTCACAAGTGTGACAAACATTTTTAATTGTATGTGTGTCACATGCATTCATTAAATTCTCATCTGCTCGACGAATGTTTAATGGTTACGAATTATCGGCTAGATATAAATTGTGGAGTGATATCCCAGTGCTGTTGGTTGTTTTCATATCAGCGATGCTCGAACGACACCTGCATAAAGTGACGACATGGGCTTAGCTCAGCCTGACTAATTTTATCGTCAAACCGTGTAATGGCTTAATAAAATAGCATTTTGCAATATCCTCTCGTTCGGCTGCTTTATGCTCGCTCCGATAAATAAAAGGATTAGTATGGAGGCTCGGAAGAGTGGAGCGAATGGATTGTGAGCTCGCCCTGCGCCGGGCTAGGTCCGCGCAATTTGTTTTAATAAGAGATAATCCGTCGATGCGGTCGCAGTTCGGAACGAAAGCGGTTACCTACCTTCGTTATTTGACAGCATTCAATATCGCAGGAAGCGGAGGCACAGGGGATTGGCTAGTAGTCCCAAGCGGCAGTTTCAGGGTCTCACCTGTGTTCTGGAAGAAATGGTCATAGACCTCACGAGTCACGACAAATGAAATTAATTAATTCGTGGTTTAGGTAATTGATTCGAAGAACCCATTAGGTAGGTACCTTCATTATATTTCTGAAATAACGGAAGACATTATTGAAAGTGTAAGTTGCAATGCAACCCATAAAAAAGTTAAGATTCGCCGCTGTGTCGTCGGTATCACAAATTGACGCATGTAGAATGAACTAGGTATGTATCTATGTAGCGGCTTGTCCCTTCTATCTCCTATCCTTCTCTCGCTCACGCGCGGCGATCTTCAAATCGAAGGTCAACACCTTCAGTCGCCAAACGATCCGTCAACAAGCAAGCCGCGCGCGATATACATGACAATATTGTACAAATAAAAAGTGCATGAAATTCATTTATTTTATATGAACTGTTATATCATAGTGCGTAGTCGTCGGGGGCCCCCACGGAGCAAGGAGTCGTCGTCAGCTGCGCGTGAGTTATTGTTTTCCATATTCATTGTCTTACCTATTAAGTCGCTACCTACTTCTTTGTATTGTATTACAGTTCACTGGTGCAATTGCGCACATTATTTGGTCCTTCGTAGCCGATTTTAAATCGGCGATAAAATATTATTATTATGGTCAAAACTTAATGAAACAAAAGTTGGAAAACAATAAACTCATTGCGACAAATTGGCAACTATGTGACTATACGCAGCAGCTCGGATTGTATTTGTTAATTTGTTTGTTTGTTGTTGTTTGTTAATTTGGCGGCTCAATAATATACCTACCTATCATTTCATATTGCATAGGTCAAAGTGGTATATTATAATATTTATAATACATTTTATTAACATAAGTAGGTCTATTGTTTCGAGAAATATAACTTGAATGCCTACTTCACGTTTGAATTGTGTCTACCTACAAATTCTTCATTTTAAAACTCAATAATGTTTTATCAATTTGCTTGAATATTTATGATTATAAATGTAATTAAACAATCTTGTAAAAATTGTGAAATTTTATACTTTGATAAGTTTCGTCATTTGACCGTAGGTACCTATTGTTCCATCATACATAACAGAGGTGAATTGCTTACGAGAATAATTAATCATTTTAGTAAAAGTACATGCCTAAAGTATTATTTTAGGACATAAGTTGTACAACATACTACCTATTTCATTTTACATCTTAATAATATTTTGCAAACTAGTAATAATCTATACAGATTATAGGTATTAATAACATTTGTCAATTCTTATGTTCTCTGACACGAGATTGTTGTACTCAAATGGTTCTTATTTACGAATAGGTATCCAGCACGTCTCGATCAGTCAGTTAATGTATAATTGTTGTTATTAATATCTCAAACTACATAAATTGTATTTTCTTTCCTAATATATTATGTGTGAGTAGGTTGCATGGCCCATATCAGCGCATACCCGTCATGTGGTCATAAGTTGTGCTGTGTTGTGCCTCATCCGCCACCGCCTTAGAAATTGTTCAGCTGTTTTCGATTCGCATACCCACATAATTGGGGCATCAAGTTGCGTTATTTATTACATAGGTATTAATAAACATTTTCAATTCTTATGTTCTCTGACACGAGATTGTTGTACTCAAATGGTTCTTATTTACGAATAGGTATCCAGCACGTCTCGATCAGTCAGTTAATGTATAATTGTTGTTATTAATATCTCAAACTACATAAATTGTATTTTCTTTCCTAATATATTATGTGTGAGTAGGTTGCATGGCCCATATCAGCGCATACCCGTCATGTGGTCATAAGTTGTGCTGTGTTGTGCCTCATCCGCCACCGCCTTAGAAATTGTTCAGCTGTTTTCGATTCGCATACCCACATAATTGGGGCATCAAGTTGCGTTATTTATTACATAGGTATTAATAAACATTTTCAATTCTTATGTTCTCTGACACGAGATTGTTGTACTCAAATGGTTCTTATTTACGAATAGGTATCCAGCACGTCTCGATCAGTCAGTTAATGTATAATTGTTGTTATTAATATTCCAAAATACATAAATTGTATTTTTTATTTCCTTATATATGTGTGAGTAGGTTGCATGGCCCATATCAGCGCATACCCGTCATGTGGTCATAGCTGTGCTGTGTTGTGCCTCATCCGCCACCGCCTTAGAAATTGTTCAGTTGTTTTCGATTCGCATACCCACATAATTGGGTCATAAAGTTGCGTTTCGTGGCACTAACATTATTACATTTATATATTTCAAAATTTAATAGTTACTTACTAATGTTAATGAAACAATCATATTATTCCAATCATACAGGTACCTTTATCTTGCTAGATACTTATTCCGACTAAGGTTTGTGTGTTCGATTCGCATACCTAAATAATATTAGGTCACCAAGTTGTGTTTCGCGCCACGTACCTGTAGGATGATATGCATGTGTATGTGTCCTATGTATATAAACTGAATTTTTATTTGTATTAATTAATAATAATATTAACTTAATTAATTATTAACGATCCAATTAATCAAACATCCAATCATATTAAATCAATCATATTTCAGCCACATTTCCACACAAGTAACCTCTAAATTTGTATGTACTGCGTGCACTGTTATCTCCGATCGGAGAATATAGTAAGTAATTAATTGCCATTGCTACTGAAAGACAGGGATCATACCTACTACATTCCGCCAGTAGCGACGCGCGCGCACGCCCGCCATCGGTTGCGAGCGAGCGACAGCGAAGCGAAGGCTTCGTTCGTTTGTACCTACTACTGACTGAAATAAAGTGGACGTTTACTTACCTACTTGCTAATATTGAGTGCAGTGGTTAGTATATTCTTTTATTTTGCAATAAGATTCGAGTTATTATTATTTATTTATGTTCTAATGTTATGTTTAAATCGAGATAAATACAAGTAGGTAATAATATATAAAGAACCGTGTACCTAGCTATATAGTTAAGACATAATAGCACATTTATAGATATTGGATTGATGCGGTATCCGAACCACTCGCTGAATGTTGTTACATTAAGTGCGAATAATGATGAATAATTCTTAAAGTACCTACTTATACATCTCTTTCTTTCCTTATTTAAATTGAATTATTGTCTAGAAACTTGCTTGCAATAGCAATAACACTTAAATCATTATCAAAGTTTTGAAACAGAACTTACTAAAATTATTTATTGAATTAGGAGAAATATGAATATTGTTATATTGTATGACTGTCGTATGTGCGAGATAGGTATTTAATATTGTCGCTTAGCAGAGCGGTTAGTTTCCAACCTGCGCTACATTCGCACCTAATCGAACTTGCATAGTTACGTACTTTAATTTTGTGAATGTGTGCGAGTTGCACTTGTTTCTAAACTTATCTTTATCCGATTTGGTAGGTCACTAACTATTTAGATTATAATTTCAACTTTGAAGTGGTTTGGACAAGTTAAAGATGTCTCTTTCAGACAAGGCTTTGAAAATAAAACAAAGAATACTGTTAAAGCGACGCGAGCGCACGTTTCAACAGTTACAGATCTTGTATGATATATCAAATAACTTCTCCAAGGGTCCAAATACGGTTGCAGAATTTAAGGTCCGTTTTCAACGTATAGATGAGGTACGACAGGAGTTTACAACTATACAGGATGAATATAATGAGATTGAGTTAGGATTAAACCCGGAGGCGGAGCCCTCGTATCAGGCGTCAGATACGTTTGACGAACTGTATTATAAAATACAAGCGATCGCTCTGCAGATATTACCTAGTAGTTCGCAGAGCGGGCTCCAGGAATCAGGTGCCCAAGGTCACGAAGGCAGAATGGTGCAACCTCGTCTTCCAAGAATAGATCTTCCCAAATTTGACGGTCTAAGTCTTGATAGATGGCCACACTTTTACGACACCTTTGTTTCTCTGGTGCACTCTAACAGCTCAATCAGTGCGGTTGAAAAGTTCCACTATTTAGTGTCATGTTTGTCCGGTCCACCCTTGAGCTTAGCACACAGCCTACCGATCAGAAACTTAAACTATCCTATAGTCTTCAAGCTGCTCACGGACAAATACCAGAATAAACGCATTCTGGCGACTCATTACCTGGACAAAATGTTCTCCTTCCAGTCCCTCACTAAGCAAACTTTACCTAATCTTAGTTCATTCATTGAAGTTTTCTTCGAATCCATGTCAGCACTGAAGGCACTACGACTGGACAACCTTTCTGAGTTTATTCTCTTCTACTGCGCGGTGCGTAACTTGGATACGGAAACAAGGAAGAATTTCGAGACCAAACATACTTCGTTTGAAATTCCGACCTTTGATCAACTGATAGAATTTGTGCAAGAACAAATAAAGATTATTGAAGTCTCTCAACCGAACCCTGCTGCACACGCAGTACACTCAAAATTGCCTTCACCTAAGTTTCAAGGCACACACAGTAAGCCTTTCTCGAAAGGTTCCTTCGTATCGTCAAATGCGCCCAATATGGCTGGTATGACACATGTGGGTGCCAACTCTATTAAATGTCCTGTTTGCCAGCGACCACACAGAATTTATACCTGTGAATCGTTTTTAACCCTTGACGTGCCCGCGCGAATTAAAAAGGCACAACTTCTAAATTTATGTAAGAATTGTTTACGAGATTCGCACTCTACCCGGGACTGTCCATTGCAGTCAAAATGCTCTCACTGTGGACAACGCCACAACTCACTGTTGCACTTAAACAATAATCATGTGATGGTGTCCTCGAATGATGACCCTCATCTGGAGGATGCCATTGAACCTGAGTGTTACGAGAATGACACTGCACGTCAAGATACTGAAGGAGATGTTAACGTGACATGTCACTCCTCTACAGGTCAGGGAACGAACCTGACCACGGTTTTGCTGGGAACTGCTATTTTAAACATAAAGGACGCATCTGGCGGACATCAAAGGGTTCGTGCCCTCATTGACAGCGCAGCACAAAATTCGTTTATAACCACATCCTGTGCGCAACGTCTAGGTTTAAAATCACACAAATGCGATGTTACTGTCGCAGGACTCGGACACACAACATTACAAAAAACTAGCGGAGCTATGACGTGCATTATCTCCACTGACGATAATGTTTTAATGGCGGACGCCATAATCATTCCTAAGATCACGTCTCCAATGCCCACAAAACGATTATCAGTCGAGATGCGCAATCGTTATAAGCATCTCGTACTGGCTGATCCAAAATTTGATGTTCCCGCCCCCGTAGAACTTTTATTAGGGGCTGATATATTTCCAGACATATATGATGGTCAGAAGCTGAAGTTCGGTCCAGGGTACCCGACAGCTTTGCACAGTATCTTTGGGTGGGTAATTACTGGAAAGGTAAATTCAACTGGTAATCAAACCATCACATCTGCCTTCTGTACGGAAACGTCATACCTTGAAAACGCCGTTGTAAAACCTGTAAAACGGTTTTGTGGAATTGAAGAACGACCTAAGGTTAGAGGTATTAATCCCGAGTATACAAAATGGACCAAGTCCCAAGTAAATGTGAAAATTGACGATTTGGTTATGATAGATGATCCTAGGTCGCCGACAATGCAATGGCGGGTTGGTAGAGTTGTGGCTGTTCATCCAGGAAAGGACGGAACTGTCAGAGTGGCCACTATCCGTACGTCTAGTGGAACATTAGTTCGTCCGGTAGTAAAACTCTATCCTCTTCCAATCGCTTAGTTACTTATAGTACTTACCTCTAAGAATTTCATATAATACAACCTTATAATATGTAACCTAAAAGTTGCCAAATTGTTCGCCATGAATTTGTTTTTCATTTGTTATTTTTGTATTAGGAAATCATATGCTGATTTCGTGGGGGAGTATGTAGCGGCTTGTCCCTTCTATCTCCTATCCTTCTCTCGCTCACGCGCGGCGATCTTCAAATCGAAGGTCAACACCTTCAGTCGCCAAACGATCCGTCAACAAGCAAGCCGCGCGCGATATACATGACAATATTGTACAAATAAAAAGTGCATGAAATTCATTTATTTTATATGAACTGTTATATCATAGTGCGTAGTCGTCGGGGGCCCCCACGGAGCAAGGAGTCGTCGTCAGCTGCGCGTGAGTTATTGTTTTCCATATTCATTGTCTTACCTATTAAGTCGCTACCTACTTCTTTGTATTGTATTACAGTTCACTGGTGCAATTGCGCACAATCTAGGATTGCTGTATGTAGAATGACCTATATACGTAGGATTGATGTAAGAAAGTGTAATTTCAAGAAACTTCGGTAAAGCGCAATTATTTTAGTGGATTTTGATTGTATGGATCTGAAAAGCAATCGTGCGTACCTACAATCGTTTTTTATTTTAATTTTAGATTAAATCTATTAAATCTGCGATACTCCGCGATCTTTAAACTCAATAAATACATGAGACAGAGTCAAAGTTTTTTTTATAATATTGCCTGTCGCTTTTTCGTCAGTTGGAAAACAGGGTGGCCTTCGTTCTTTTATTTATGCGGTATTCCCGCGAACATCCAACCACTTGTATTTTACAACTAGTTATTATTAGCTGCAAAATTTATCTTCTGCTAATAATATTAATCTTAAATTTTTTTTAATCAATGTAAATAGCGAATCTTTCGGGTTGTAAATTCTAAAGTAAAAAATGTACCTCAATGTACACCTCGAATGTTGGAGCTATATTAAAAACAGCTGTTGGTAAGGAAGTTACTAAAGCCTTATAGTACCTAGATTGTATTAAAACACTCGCCAAACCGCCCCTGTCCGTCTATCGGTTACATCAGACTATAACCGACCGGGGAAGTGGGCGCTCGTAAATATCGATACGTCGCTATTAGGAGTAGTAACTCAATTGAGATTGCATCCTAACCTAATGGGGACCACCTGCATACATGTTCGCGAGCATACGGCATAAAAGAACGGAGGCCATCCTGTGTTCAAACGGAAATAAAACTATTTGGTTTGTCAACCAACCGCCATACTAACTGACCTATTGCCACTTCTTTGTGTCTTTCAGGTCTTCGATCTTCGATCTATTTTATATATTTTAAAACTGTTCAACGGGTCGATTACCAACCCCTCCGTGCTCGGTTCTGTAGTGTTGTTTGTTCCAAATAGCTATCTCCGAGCGAGAGGTCGCGCTCTGATTGTGGCGCCAAAATCTCGGACCAACCTTCTGCGTTACTTTGTCTGTCTCAGCTGAATCAGTTACGGCACGTTATACGTTCTAGCCTTTTTTTATGGAAACTGACACGGTTGGCTACGTCACCTACAACATCCGTGATGTTAGCCCGCATAGCACCTGGTGCCATGTCAGTGTATTCCCTTCGGTCGTGCCGGCTACACTGAACTGAATGGAAGACACGAACTATTTAAATAGCCGTTTCAACCGACCTTTCATTCAGTGCGATGGTACCAACCCGGGCGCATTAAACTCTACCACCTAGTAAGGTAAGAAGGGAAGAGACGAGACCTACAGTTTTACGTGGAATCCGAAACACGGTCAGCCTCGAACGATCGAGCGGTCACCCATCCATCCACTGACCGCGCCCAGGTGTACTTATGATCCGACTGACAGTCGATCGACCGCACCACTGAGCTACCGAGGCTGACATAGAGGTAGAGGCTGACATCGAGGTAGTTAGACTGTGTTTATAACAGTGTTGTTTTCTCTCTCTCTCTCTCTCTCTCTCTCTCTCTCTCTCTCTCTAGCTGCCGTCATGTATAAGCTAATTTGGATTTGGCTGTAATTGTTGTGCCGGATGCGAGTACGGTTACCCCAGAAGGACCGCGTAATATTACCACCACGTGATTTCTCAACTCATATGCTGCATACATACATACTAACCACATGCTGTATCCCGTGAATCGAGGTAAGCAGAGTAATCGGTGTTTTGCTGCAAGAACTCTGGTAAATTACAGCACAACACCGACCACCACTTTTCGCGAAGTATTCGGACAAAAAAACCATCAAGCAGAAAGTAAAGCAAGAAGACGGTGGGTCTTCTTGCTGCATGACTCGGTGGAAGGACCGTGTCAAGGTGAGAGGTGAGTAACCTGTCGCCCTTTAGCACGGCATCTTGTTCTTATCCCTTAGTCGCCTTTTACGACTTTTTTTTATGGAACCTGGCATGGTTGGCTACATCACCTAAGACATCCGTGATGTAAGCCCATAACACCGGGTGAACTAGGTGCCATGTCAGTGCTTCCCTTCATTTCATGTCGGCTACACTGAACTAGACGGAAAACACGAACTATTTACATAGAATTTTCGACCGACGACGTTTCATTCAGTGCGGTGGTATCAACCCGGACGCGATAAACCCAACCACCTAGTAAGGTAAGAAGGGAAGGGACCTACAGTTTAACATGGAATCCAAACCACGGTCAGCCTCCAACGGTCGAGCGGTCACCCATCCAAGTACTGACCGCGCTCAGGGTTGCTTAACAACAGTCGACCGACCGCACCACTGAGCTACCGAGGCTAACTTACACAAAGAGAAATTACACAATGCCATAAGTTTGGCTTTCTACTCCAAAGAAAAGTCAGTCAATCAGTCAGTCAGCGTGTAAGCGTCCACTGCTGGACATACGCCTCTCCAATTTTCTTCCAGTCCTCCCGGCCTTCAGCGGTACGGAACCACTGCTACGAGAAAAGTACAACACGACAATTCCTACTAAAATAATCAGCGGAGTGAACGAATCACAATAACGGAATGCAATTTCAAAAATAACGGAACGGAACGACGACGCATCATCGCAAGCACTTCGGCATGCATGCGCGTGCATGTCGAAGTGCTCTTCAATTCACGTGCGCTGATCTTCAGCTCGTTATTTGCTAATGAGAGCGGTTTGACTCGCGCGCCCTAACGCACGCACACATTGCGCTCGCAGTCATCTGTGGAACTGACAAGTCACAATCAATATCTACATGGATGCACTAAAGATTTCTTTTTGGGAACCATACATGAACCAAGCGGAGTAAAAGAGGTGCAGAAGGTTACTGCACACTGGTTACTTGCACAGCTCCATAAGGAAAATAATTATTTTTGACTGTTTCAAAACCGTGTTGACTGACCTTCGTTGAACGCGGTCTTCCCAATCAGAACAGGTTAATAAACCTTATCAATCACCTAGAAAGTACCTAAGTATAATTTTTATGTTAAATCCGAATAGGAAACGCAGCTGCTACCGAAGCTGACTATTGTCTCTGTTCTACGATTCATGTTCTACGATTAGGGTGATGGTGGTCAGAAAATGAACTAAAGAGATAGGCAGGTACTTACTTATTTTAAATAAAACAAAAGCATAAAGTCAACGATTATTATATTTACTTCGTATTGTTGGTTGAAGTTGTTATTGAGATACATTATAAAGAAATAAGAAGAATGTGAGGTATCTACCAATTCCATTCAGTAGTCAATATCACAATCTCGCTCGTATACCTAACTAGGTCTTACACTACATCTATACAGAATGTTCCATCCAGACCGAGCACGCAACACGACAAACATTGTACGTAAATATTCGTATTTTATGCTCGGTTAAAATATGACGCCATCTCAACGGAACATTTTATATACTTACTTACGCAGGTAACAAACAATATTGTATTTTGAAAACTTACATTACAAATAGAAAATCTATGAATTTTCCTAATTTGGACTGATTGTCGATTTTAAACATGCTTGAAAGATGCTTATTTTCTCATAGTAGAACGATATGTAATAAAAAAGTTGTATAGTTTTGAAAAGCTTATCTAAATAGGTGGGTCACCTGATATTTTCATAATTATGTAATTTGGGTCCATAAATATTTATATTCATTACCTATCACTGACAGTCTGCTGAGTTTACAGTAGAAATGAATACGGTAGGTATAACAAGATATGTGTTCGAAAAAAAATTTAATGACACTAGTTTATTTTCTAAATGTATCGCTTTGTTACATTAGGTACTGTGATTTTTAATAAAGCTATGAGAACCTTTGTATTTGCGAAGTAGACCGAACACATCAGTCTAACTAAACCTGCTAAAGTAATTATTGCCTGCTAGTTCCCTTCCTCTCTCTTGTTGTCTAAGTGCTTCGAGTTCACGAAACAGTGACATACTTACTAAAATTAAACGTTGGTATTTGTGGCTAGCGCGTAGAAATCGAAGGTTTTATGGGTATCTCAAACAATTAGCGTGTGCCATCGGAGTGGGTATATCGCTATGGGTGGAGCGGGAAAGTAGACCGCGGACAGGAGAGTGCGGCGAGGTTTGCGGAGGAGCACTCCTTCACGCCGCGACCAGAGACCAGTAGCGAGGGGTGCGCCGGGGGGATGAGCGTGGTGTGGCCCACGCGCAGCCGGTGCACGCAGCCTACGAACCCGCCCACGCTACCCAGCCCGCCCACTAACCTGTAACGCGAGGAGACGTCACTTCGGTTAGCGATTTTGAAAAAAAAAAAACTGCAGCAAACGCTGATACGAGAATGAGGAGGCTGCGTTATTTCCATTTCAGGTTTTTTTTTATCGAAAGTGACACGGTTGGCTACATCGCCTACAACCATCGACGTATATGTTAGGTACTTAGGGGTGTTAGGTACTTAGGTACTTAGGTACTTAGGGGGTTTAGGTACATATACATCGATGCCTACAACATCCGTGATGTCCGCCCATAACACCGGGTGAACTGGGTGCCACGTCAGTGTTTCCCTTCGGTCGTGCCGGTTACACTGAACTGGACGGAAAACACAAACTATTTACATGGCCGTTTCGACCGACCTTTCATTCAGTGCGGTGGTATCAACCCGGGCGGGTTAAACCCTACAACCTAGTAATATAAGACGGGAGTCATATCCTCTAAGTAGTCGCCTTTTACGACATACACGGGGAGAGATGCAGTGGTAAGGATTTGTTTTAATTTGATGATTAACGACAACCTGGTGACATTGGGCGGAGGCCGGCCGATGTAGAGAAAGCCGTCGAGATCGAGCGCGGTCATGCGGCCGGGGGCGGAGCCGCGCACTGCGGCCGCGCCGGCTCCCACCCGCAGCAGCGCGTCCCGCCGGTAGCGGCGCGCCTCGAGCCGCCAGCGCCGCTCGCTCCCGCGCCCGCGCCCGCCGCGCCTCACCAGCGCCGCGTTCAGGTTGAGCGCCCCACCGCCGGCGTCCCAGCGCAGTTCGGCCGCACCGTCGGTGAGGCCCAGCCACACGTGGTCCCCGCGCTCTCCCGACGCGCTCAGCAGCGTGCCGCTCGCGCTCGCACACGCCGGTGCCAGCGACACCTCCGCCCATATGTCGAACCGATGCGAGGGTAGACGCGCGTGAGCTCTCAGTTGCGTACTCCCGTCTAACAGGGGAACCTTAAACGCACCCGCCGCCTCCCTAGCGGAGCTCCAACCTCGACTGACATCTTCGTAAGGATTGTCGTCATCTCCGACAGAGTTGGATTCCTCCTCTACCCGATGAGACTCATTAGGAACCTCCAAAAAAACGGCAAGCTTGTTTACATGTGTTTTGGAGTTTGGAGAGTGTACGGATGATTTAGATTCCTTTATAAATTCGTGGCAAACAAATGGGATTATCTTGTTCAGACTGTGTTCGTCGCTGATAGCCATTTCATCAGCGTATTCTGAAACCGAACAAAAAATTTAAGTCAGTTTCATGTAATTACTTAGCTATCGAAAGTTGGTAAGCCCTTAACATCCATGTCAGTCAGTCAGTCAGCGTGTATGAGTCCACTGCTGCTGGACTTTCTCCAGTCCTCCCGGCCTGCAGCGGTACCGAACTACTGCTTTCCGCCGACGTACTTGATGTCGCACTACCTGGCGGGTGGTCTTCCTACACTCCGTTTTCCTGTCCACGGCCGCCAGTGTATGACATGGTTACTCAAATGGTCGAAATCCCTTCGGCTGACGTGCCCAACCCACTGCCAATAGAGCTTAGCCGCACGGTGTCCAATATCGACTCGTTACACACCATATCACGTAGCTAGCGATATTCCGAGCATGGCTCGCTCTATTGCTCGCTGGGCAACTTTCAACCTTTGGACAATAGCGACCGTCAGAGTCCACGTTTCACACCCGTACCACAGAATACTTAATCCCTTACGTCATAACCGGGAGGACACACTGGTCATCACTTAAATTAATACATACATTACGTAGGTATTAAATTAAAATTTTATATCTACGTGGCTTTAAATTTTGCGAAAAGTCAGACCTCAGGGCAAATTTTCACTTTCCGAAAGCAGCCCCACCGAGTTGAATTCGTCTCTCGACCTCTTTATGCAGACCTTGTCTAGTTACCAAGCAGCAGAATTTGACCGAGATATACGTACTCTTCAACCTATTCGATCACTTCTCGGTGGATTTGTCCTTGGATTTGTCCTCCAGTCATAATCTCGGTCGACATGACCTTGGTTTTGTCCCGGTTCATCTTCAGACCCACCTTCATCGGCGCCATATGTATTCCAGCATGGTCTGAAGCTGAACTGGGGAATTTGACAGAAGAACAATGTCATCGGCGAAGCGAGGATGACTGAGAAAATCTCCATTCAAGTTGATACCCATAATGGCCATATCGTACCGATAAGCAGGTGGTCCAGGGTACAAGGCATTGACATTAGTTTATTTCTATGGTTACTAAAAAATTACAACCGTATTTATTCGTTAAGCAGTTTTAAGCTACTCTATGATACTGAAATTAGTCAATCGTTCACAATCAGGAAACGAACGAGTGACAGTGAATGTGCCGTGAAAATATATAATATATATAAATGTATTATCTAGCTTACTAGCGCGTGAGTGGTGTCTAGCGATACTCGGGCGGCGGGAGGGGTAGGCCACACGGCGCCGACTGTTCGCGCTCGGCGCGCTGGACGACGACCCGCGCGGCCGAGCGACTACCTCGGCGGACGGCGACGGGCGCGGCGTCCTCGCTGCAGATGCCGAAAGCCTGCACGACGACGTCGGTCTGGGTGGCGCAGGCGTGGGTGCGCAGCCGGCACGCGGAGGTGTAGGTGCGGCCGTCGCTGCCGCACACCATGGGCGTGTCGGCGGACTCGGGCGGGCAGCGCTGTTCGGGGCAGCTGCAGGCGGCGAGGCCGCCGCGCGCGCTGCACCCCGCTCCGAAGTAGCACGTCAGCCGCTCGCAGCTGCTCGGAGGCAGGTTGCTCGCCTCCGCTGAAATACACACAGTACGCACACCTATCACTATCCATTCCTTCAAATATATCCGACTAGCGACTTTGAGAAATTGTACGTCGTAACTCGTACGACGTACGATGTGCGCAAGAACGTTAGATGTATGGACGTCGGATCTTCCCCGCGCCAGCGTAAGACGATATTTTTGTAAAAACGTACAAATAACATTCGTTACCAACCAATCAGAGCGCGCCCCGTCCCCTCCGCTACCCGCGGAGCTCGGCGACGCGGTTTCTCATATAAGCATTGGACAGTCCGACGTCCAAACTCTTCTAAATGTTCTTGGATGTGCGGATCGGTACATCGCAATCGATGACTGAAATCCCCGGATCATTTATTGATTAGTCCTGAAACTGGTCAATATTTGATTAAACCTAATTTCGACTGTCAATAGAAATGCAAGCTCACCGTCGTAGCAGCCATTAGGTCCCAGCACGTGCTCGTGGTTGGTGCACATGGTACACTTCTGGCCCTGGATACCCGGCTTGCACACGCAGCGTCCCGTCATCTGCTCACAGTCTTCGCGCACTGAGCCGAACGCTGAACACCCGCAAGCTGTCAAACAATGCGGCAATCAGATATACTATACGCCTCATTTATTAGGGTTCCGTACCTTAAAAGAAAAACGGAACTCTTTTATGATTATTCCAATGTCCGTAAGTCGGTACCAATAAAAAAGATTTTAAATTAACATATGGGTCTCAAAGTACAGAATGTACTCTGGTTGTATGTATCATGCATGGTACAGGATGTACCATACAAAATGTACCATGGTTTTACATACATACATGTTTGCATTTCATTTCATTTCATGATTCCATATTTATAATGGTTAGTGTAAGACACTACTTATTAAGAATTGTTTTACAAAGTGGGGGACTGTTTAGACTTCGATGCCCTCAAATAAGCTGCCGTGGTCGTGAACGATTTCCGGTCATTAAAGACAGAAAACGATGGATATTGGGAAAACCTATATTCCTGATTGCCCTTAACAGGTTAAAGATTCTTAGCTAGCCACAGCGCAGCACTGCACTCACGTATGCATCCGGCATGCCCTGCGCCTATCCTGGGCAGCCCCCAGTAGCCGGGCTCGCAGCGGTCGCACTTGAGGCCGCCCACTCCAGGCCGGCACTCGCACTGCCCACTGTCGGCGGCGCACCGCTCGGAGAATGAGCCGAGGCGGTTGCAGCCGCACTGCTGCGGACAGCCGGCGCCGCTTGGCCCGCGCGCCGCCGTCACACCGTCCGGACAGCAGCCGTGCCATGAGTCCTCGCAACCTTTCTTCTCCTCCACTAGGTTATCTGGAACATACATCAGCTCCAAATACATCATTGATTCAGGTCATTCTACCAACTTCAGTACCGCGCCGAGGAGTCCGCATAAGCATCCGATATTAACATATTTTACGGATATTGTGATTCTGTAAAGGGATTCCAGCCAAGGAACATATTTTATCTCTTGTGTCGCCAAATTGGTATACCATTAAGAATTATACCTTTCTTGCAACATCGCGCAGACTTGGAGGTCTGATGGCAGTAACTGCCGGCGGGGCAGTCCTTGCGGTGCGGTCCACTGCCGCAGTCGAGCGGACGTCCGTTGGCGGGGTCGGCAAGCGGCGGCTCTCCTCCGCACGGCTTCACTTCCAGCCCACGACACAGCTCCAGGGGCCTGAGTAATTTACAATACTTTCGTATCAAGCCATAATCTATTATTCAGTAGGTATAATACGTTCGAAATTTAACTTCACTAACTGGCAGGCAAGCAAAGCGTCTTACCTTAACCGGAGATCCTCCTGGCGCTGACAGGCCTCCAGCTTCATGTGACACATGGTAGGATAGAGACGGAGGTCGGACGCGCAGACCGGAGCGGACGCGGCCGAAGCGCAGTCGAACAGGCAGGAACAGCGCGGTACCCCATCCGGACCGATCGAGCACGTGGCGGAATAATCGCAGTGGATGTTGGAGCAAGCGCGCGCTGCCGCCTCCGTTCTCTCCACGCCGTCCTCTTCCCCTTCTTCCTCGGAAGCGGAGTGAATGTCGTTGTTGAGATCGGTTATCATCGCTGTCTTGTTGGAACCTGGCAAGTAAAGAAAGCTGTGGTACCTATAAATGTACATCTTGTTGCTGTTATCCTATTACTTATCATATTTAAGTGAGCGATTCTTGTTTAAATGTATATTTTTTAAATGTATATTTATAATTGATTTTATTATGGAAGAAGTTAAGCCTTCATGAACAAAGTAAGTAGGTAACTGCGATTTTGTGCACTTTGTCCGGTCTATCTATTGCTAGTTCGTAACAAAAAATGTTACTAATGCATATTACACTGTAGAATCATGTTTGGACAGCTCTTCAGACCATAGTCCCATAATTCTGACACTGAGCACTAATGTTGTTGAAAAAATCCAAAAGTGTACTTTGTTCAATAGGAAAACTGACTGGGAATCTTTCCAAAACTGTGTTGAGGACAACATAAACTTGCGTGTCCCACTGAAGACTTCAGATGATGTGGAAAATGCAGTCCTACACGTTACTAAACTCATCCAGAAAGCGGCTTGGAAGTCAACACCTACTCTCTCCCAAAAAGTCTTACAAAATGTCAACTATACTCTTGAAATCAGGAAGAAGGTCACAGAGAAAAGGAAAATAAGGCGCCAATGGCAACTAAATAGACTACCAGAGGACAAAACTAGACTAAACAGAGCTAAAAGGCAGCTGAAGAAACTGATACTGGAAGTACAAAATCAAACACTTCAAGACAAACTTGAACTGTACCGTGTGGGGTCGGTACTTAAAAAGAATAGCCCCACTGCATCTCTCCCCGTCGCATGTCGTAAAAGTCGACTAAGGGATAAGAAAATTCGTCAGCCTCGGTAGCTCAGTGGCGCGGTTGGTTAGTCAACTGTTATTAAGCAACGCTGAGCGCGGTCAGTGTTTGGATGGGTGACCGCTCGACCGTTGGAGGCTGACCGTGGTTCGGATTCCACGTTAAACTGTAGGTCCCTTCCCTTCTTACCTTACTAGGTGGTAGGGTTTATCCCGGCCGGGTTGGTACCACCGCACTGAACGAAACGTCGGTCGAAACGGCTATGTAAATAGTTCGTGTTTTCCGTCCAGTTTAGTGTAGCCGACATGAAATGAAGGGAAGCACTGACATGGCACCTAGTTCACCCTGTGTTATGGGCTGACATCACGGATGTTGTAGGTGATGTAGCCAACCGTGTCGAGTTCCATAAAAAAAAAAAACAAAAAAAAAAAGAAAAACTGTCCCCAAACAGAAACGACAACCACTCCCTTTGGAGAATTACAAAGTCATTTAAAAGACCACAGCAAACAATACCACCACTCAGAAAAGCAGATAGCACATGGGCTAGAAGTCCTAAAGAGACCTAAGAAGAGAGTCCTAAGAAGTCCTAAGCCAAATGAGGGAACAGACAAAGCAAAGGAAGATGAGATTGACCGATTTCTAAAAAGTGATCTACAGCTTTCACTTCCACTTAAACCGGTCACTGTCAAAGAACTAATACGTGTAATAAAAAACTTAGAAAACAAAAAGGCCCCAGGTTTTGATCTGATAACGGGTGAGGTACTCAAAAAGCTTCCAAGAAAGGGAGTAGTGTTTCTTGTCATATTATATAACTCTATACTAAGACTACAGTACTTTCCACATCTGTGGAAACTCTCCCAAATTAATATGATTCACAAGGAAGGCAAACCTATAAATGAGGTGACTTCGTATCGGCCCATAAGTCTTCTTCCCTTGTTGTCGAAATTGTTTGAGACTGTCTTTTTGCTCCGCCTAAAACCATTGATGGAAGAGAGAAGCTTAATACCAGATCACCAATTTGGCTTCCGCTCACATCATTCGACCATAGAGCAGGTGCACCGAATCGTGCAGCAGATACGACATACATATGAGAAAAAGGAGTACTGCTCTGCAGTGTTTCTCGACATCCAACAAGCATTCGACCGTGTCTGGCATAAGGGGCTACTATTCAAAATAAAAAAAACACTTCCTCACACAGTATACATGCTGATAGCATCCTATCTAGAGGGCCGAATGTTTCAAGTAAAGTTTGAAGAGGAACACTCCACCTTCCACGAATGTCTAGCGGGAGTGCCACAAGGGTCAGTACTTGGCCCTGTGCTCTACACCATTTACACTTCTGACTTGCCAACATCACACAACGTACTGGTTGCCACTTACGCAGACGATACAGCATGTCTTGCGAGTAACTCCGACCCGAAACGAGCATCTGATGATCTCCAAAAACACATCCACAAGATCGATGAATGGCTGGACAAGTGGAGAATAAAGGCTAGCTCATCCAAGTCAGTTCACATAACATTCACACTAAGACGTGGAGACTGCCCTCCAGTACAGATGAAAGGTGAAACGTTACCACACAAAACCAGCGTCAAATATCTCGGCTGTCACTTGGATAGAGGACTGCACTGGAAAACCCACATAAAGAGTAAAAAAGATCAACTGAACTTAAGCTACAACAAAATGTATTGGCTGCTTGGAAGACAATCGAAACTGTCATTATTTAACAAACTCACTGTCTACAAAAGCATACTAAAACCAATCTGGACGTATGGTATAGAGCTGTGGGGTACTGCTAGTACATCCAATGTGGAAATTCTGCAACGGTTCCAGAATAAAGTCCTGCGGTGTATCAGCAGTGCACCTTGGTTCGCCAGGAACGAGGAGATTCACGAGTACCTTGAGGTGCCGACCATCAAAGAGGAAATAGAGAAAAGAGCACTATCATATAAAAGTCGTCTCCAGAGTCATGTCAACTGCCTGGCATTGGATTTGTTGGAAACTGCAAATCAGGTTTCGCGGTTGAAACGCATAAAACCAATCATTGCTACATAAAGTGATGAAATGATTATGATGTTGCATGCTAATGAGTGTGCAGCATCCCTCGGACATAAAACATACCAGACATCTGATAAAGGCCACTATGGTGGCTGCTTGCAGATAGAACACGAAGAAAGAAAAAAAAAAAAAAATCTATTGCTAGTTTGAATATCTTTGGTCGCCCAAGTACTGGTGTATATTGTGGTATTGATGATGATGACGATGTAGCATTAGGTAGGCATGTAACATTGAGCTTGTTTAGGTGTTATGAATGAGGTGTCTGCATCATGTCCAAGTGGTCTCATGAAGAAGATTTTTTTTACAATGTCTCGTACCCCCTATTCCCTTTAGTCACGCTAGGTGTATCTTCCTTGAACACAACGAGGCGGCCATATTTACGCGAACAATACACGATTTGTCCTAGAAAATCGGCATTCTACTGTGAGTGAGCCTCTTCAAAACTCCGTCAAGCCGCTGTGTACTACAGTATTTTTTTATGGATACTGACACGGTTGGCCACATCACCTACAACATCCGTGACGTCAGCCCATAACACAGGGTGAACTAGGTGCAATGCTTCCCTTCGATCGTGCCGGCTACACTGAACTGGACGGAAAACACAAACTATTTACATAGCCGTTTCGACCGACGTTTCATTCAGTGCGGTGGTACCAACCCGGGCGGGTTTAACCCTACCACCGAATAAGGTAGAAGGGAATGGACCTACAGTTTTACGTGGAATCCGAACCACGGTCAGCCTCCAGTATCTACGTTTTGTCAAACTTAAGTATCCAGAACTTCCCCGCTACTTAAGTGCCTTTTCACACGCGCATGGTGGCAGTGTGGACGGTCGCTGATTTGCCGCTGGCAAGGTTGGGAGCCTTCACACGTACACAGCCCGGTCCATGCGAACGCTCCCATAACCACTACGACACACGTCCACATAGGGGCTCACAATAGGCTGCCGCTATAGGTCACCTGCCATCAGTTGAGGTCGCTCGCTGCATTCTCCATAGAAGGCGACGTGTAGCGGCGTGCGGTCACCGCGCGCTCGCGCCTCGCACGACGCTCGGCGCAGCGCGCACTCGTGCGGGTAAGTTCGCTGCGTATTCGAGCAGACCGGCTCGCGAGACGCGCCGGCGCAGTTGGTCGCGCAGGCGCAGGTGCCGCGCGCGCACGACGTGCCGGCTGGGCACTCGATGCCCAGGCACGACTCTGAAAGAGGGCATGTCAAACACGAGTTATTTTCGCCCGCTGTATCATTGCATGCGAAAAGATGCGGCGGATTATAATTATTTCGGTCGGAGTGGTTCGTTACTTCATGCCATGGATGGATCGCGTTGTGTTCTCAGAACTTAATAGGTAGTTTAGATTTGTTTATCTATATTATATTATCTAAGTATCTACAGCATATATGTCACCTGAATTAGGTACCATATCAGTGATTCCCTTTGGTCGCGCCGCCGCGCGCCGGCGACACTGAACTGGACTGAAAACACGGACTACTTACTTACATAGCCGCTTCAAACGACCTTTCATTTAGTGCGGTTATACAACCTGGGCAGGTTAAAGCCTACCACCTAGTCAGGTAAGAAGGAAAGAGACCTACAGTTTTACGTGGAATCCAAACCACGGTCAGCCTCAACGGTCGAACGGTCACCAATCCAAGTTCTGGCGGCGCTAAGATCACAAATGGCGGTCGCTCGATCGCACTACTGAGCTACAAAAAAGTAGCTAACGATACCATGGTTATTCGGTGGTGTATGAAAATAACGAACGCCATGTCTGTTGAACAGGTGCATCTTTATGCTCCTTACAAAGAACCCGAAGTCATGGATCAGGATGTATGCTAGGAAGAACCTACCTACGCTGATGTACATAGAATTGTGGATGGCCTCAATGAAGGCACGGCAGTTTTAACAATTTAAACTTCATAGCTGACAGTGACACGATGGAACTTGCCGCAAGTCCCCATGTGTTTGACTGTAATGTGTCTCCGCTCCCGGCAGGCTGTGTCTCGCAAAGCGCACAGGCTGCTGTACGTTAGGTTGTTAGAACCACACACTTCTTCAGTTTCCTGCAACAAAATAGGTTTTATCAAAATAGAAACAACTAGATCTTCTGTCCAAGCACTATGAAGTGACGCGGACGGACGGAGTAACTCACTGTTCCTTCCTCGCAATGCTTGGGGCAAACGCAGCCGGCTTCCGATACTCCGTCGCTCTCGCACACGGCATAGAATTCACACTTCTTGTTCTCGCATCCGTCTGCAACATCATAAGATGAAAATTTCAAGTTCAATTACTTACTTCCTAACTATTGGAAGGTGGCTCAATAGTACGGGCATGTAAAAACCCATTGTTATCATTTGGTCACATTTTTTTTTATGATTTTCGGTAGCCGACATTCGTCCTGTCGGACGTACTATTCGCGAACTGCTATACAGGTTAATGTAAAATTGGCACCTAAATTAGGTTATACTTCATCGTGCTTAAACGTAGTGTATTTCTGAATTAAATCGGTTCACGGCTGATTAATTTTTATATATTTTTTATTTATCATTTACATTTATACCAAATGTTTGTAAAAACTAGATGAAGGAGTACTTAGTTGACAAGGTGTGCTCACTGCAAGGTCCATCATACAGGACGGAGACGTCGCGCTTGTGCCTGCAGGCCTCCAGCTGCAGCTTGCAGCGGTTGCCGTAGGAGATGCCGTCGGAGCCGCACACGGGCGCGAACTCCGCCGAGCAGTGCGGGCAGCGGCACACGCCCGCGCCGCCGCCCCCCGCGCTCGACGGCACGCACTCGCCGCCGTGCGGGCACACGCGCCCCTCGCACGCCCCGCGCGACCCTGCATATCGTCTTGTCTATTATCATTATCAATCATCGAGGTTTTTCCTGCAGAATTTTCTTAACCACCTGCAGCTGTGACTTCTTTCTAACCATTTTGTGTAGACCTCAGGTTGACAAATTGATTTTGATAGTCTGGACAACATTCAGAAGCGACACGGCAGCGGTAAATTTTTTTTTTTAGGGAAAACCGCGACATCTAGCATTGTTAGAAACCTACGAGTAGGTGTCTAACATTGCCCATAGACATTATGTGATCCACGGGGATTGCGAATATCACGCCGGACTGACAAGAGCCGGTGGACGAGAACATTTTCACGCCCCTTTTGTAAAACCAATGCACTAGGAGAAAATAGATAGAAATAGTATAATAGGTAGTTCGTGTTTTCCGTCCAGTTCAGTGTAGCCGGCACCAGCAATGGGAAACACTGCACCTAGTTTGATAAGATGTGATGGGTTGACATCACGGGTGTAGTAGCCAGCCAAAAGTGTCAGGTTCTATAAAAATCAATTATCTATGATGACCCTTCGCCATAGCGAGTGAGACGGACGAGAGTTTCCTTCCGATCTCTTCCGCATCAATCATCATCCAAATCTTTCCATCCGATTAGGAGCTACGATGCCACAGACAGACAGACAGACGGAGGCGTCAACCTTATAACACCCCTCCTCCAGCCTCGGGGGTTATACCTACAATGAGTGTTATCTAACCGCAAGCGCCGGCGTGAAGGATGCGCAAGTCTTGACTGAGCCGGCAGGCGGCGGCGCGCAGCTCGCAGTCGTTGTCGTGCGTGCGGCCGTCCGAGCCGCACACGGGCCGCAGCACCGGCTCGCACGGTGCGCCGCACGCGCACTGCGCCGCACCGGCCGCGTCCACGCGGCACTCCGCTCCGTGCCGGCACACCACCTCCGAGCACGGGTTCAACGCTGCCGGCACACCACCGAGCACGAATTGTATATAAAATCAACGCGCGACCAATAAGAACCACTCACATTGTACCTACATCATTTCGAGAGTGACATGGTGTAGCAGGGTATGTATGTTGGTATGTAGCCAGATATGGCAACTTCCATCAATACTAATACTCCTCATAGTATACATAATGTAGGTAGAATATAGTTATATATAAGTCAATAACTCTGGATTCTGGATCGTGATGCTAATGCTACCGAGTGGTGAGTGGTGGCCGTATTTTCCTGCAGCAATGACGCGAAGCAACTACATACTTACTTTCTGTTGAAATACTTACACCTTCCGTGATTGCATTGCACCTCAGTTGCATTAATCTTAACATTAATTCTAATTACTAACCAGAATTGCACTGTCCCTTGAAAATAACTCTGAGCTGCTTCCTGGCGCGGCAGGACTCCCTGTTCATCTGACACTCGTTGGAGTAGGTCTTGCCGTCGGACGCGCAGACGGGCGAGAACTCGAGCGGGCAGGGCTCGGCACAGCGGCACGCTGGCGAGCGGTTCTCGTCCAGTTGGCAGATCTCCGGGTCGGGGCAGGTGATGCCGGCGCAAGGGTCTACAATCATCATCATTTAAATAATACAAATATTTCAAGTTATACTTATTATTTTACGGACGTTATGCAAATATCTATGAACGTGGAAATATGTTAGAAAATATGGAGTAGGTAAACTCAGAAATTTCGTCACCTGTAATTTGTATGCTGTTCCTGTGACCGTCACCGTCACCGGTACAGCATACAAATTATTTGAATGTAGGTATTTAACAGGTCCACAGGTCGAAAGGTCGACAGGCATAAAGGTCGACAGGTCGACCGGAAATCTGTACCACAGCATTAAGACCAGATATACTCATGTTTTCAAAAGCGACAAAGCATGTAGTACTTGTTGAACTTACAGTTCCATGGGAAAGTAACATACCGAAGGACCACAACATCAAACATCAAGTAAGTACCTACTGCAACTTAGTAGACCGGATTGTGAGAAACGGATTCAAGACTGATCTCTTCGCTGTGGAAGTCGGAGCAAGAGGACTACCAGATAAGTCGCTCTACAGTCTCTTCAAGAATCTATGGCTGCCAAATGTTCGGTGAAGCCATCGCAAGCTTAGTTCCACACCTTCTCCTTCCTTCGTACGTGCTCATATTCTGTGAGATACGTTTGAGTATGTAGATTTTTCGAGCTGATAGGCAACTCCACAAACGAAAGCGAAAATGTGAAATAAATCGGCGGACTTACCACATTTACCGTGATACTTGAGTGTGATATTGTTGCCGGAGTCGCAGGCGGCCCTGCGCATCTCACACTCGCCGGGGTAGTCGCGCGCGTCGGTGCCACAGAGGGGCCGCGAGCCGGTGTGGTCGCCGTAGCTGGGACACGAGGCGGGGCAGTGGCAGTCGGCGGTGCGGCCGTCCGCCGAGGAGCGACACGCCGCTCCCGGTCGACATACCACGCCGCGGCACGGGTCCGCTACGTCTGCCGTATTCAATAGGATATTTCATGTTTTTAATTCGGCTCAGTGCATTCAATTACACTGGCGTGACACCTTGATTCGGCATTGGGAAATAATGAGACCAGATTAGATGTCATCATCATCATCATCAGCCTGTATCGGTCCACAGCTGGACATAGGCCTCTCCCAAGGCACGCCACCACACGCGGTCTTCCGCTCTTCTCATCCATTCACTCCCGGCTACCTTTTTTAGGTCATCTGTCCACCTAGCCGGGGCTCCAACTGCGCCAACTCCAACTCCAACTAGCGCCTCCAACTGTTACCTGCCCCGGGACGACGTGTTTGGACGTGATTAGATGTGCCTGCTCGTAATTAATCTACCGTATCAGATTGCATAGTACCTAATATGAATTGAATAATGATGCCAGCACGCATGGCCATGTCTAAGGAATTCTATATACTTAAGTATAGGTATGTCAACATTCACGCACCGTTTGGAAAGACGTAGCAGGCGTGCGCGTGCGGTCCGAGGAAGATGAAAACGACGACCGCGCTGACGGCCACCAGCGCGCTGACCTCCACCAGCGACATGTTCACCAGTCGGTCACCAGCCCTCGCTCCGCCCCCGCCGGCCGCCTCGGCTACTCCTCATTGCCCACTCACTACCTCTTCACAACATCTCGACCCTCTGTTCTCTTGCGGGCTTATTTACTTACACTTTTATTCTGAATGAAAATATTTTCCAAGGCCGCCTCGCACACGCATACATACATAACTGACTTTGAATAACACGGCCTAAATTTTTATGTAACAATGTATACACGGTGTTGCAGTTGCTCCCGTAATATTTTTAACTGATTTAAGGGGGTTATTCTATATGTGAAACTAAACAACTTCTGTGAAGAAGAAAAAATTTATGAAACAAACAAAAAAATTTTTTTCCATCCAAATTTTAATTACCTATTCTCAAAATGTATGGAGAAAAAAAAATTTTTTTCTTCAAATAAAAAAGTCGTAGAACAAAAGTTGTTCTATTTCACGTACAGAATCACCCCCTTTCGGGTTTAACGGTTGGGGTTGCAACACCGTGTATATGTTACATAAACGAAGAGTTAACATAATATAGATAATTACTTAGACAATTTAATCGAACATGTAAATATTCGGTATATATCTTGGATAGGTAGGTACCTAACTATTTGTTTCCTACATAAATATAATCTAGCTATGATGTTGCAACACGTTCTAGTTATGTATTGTATATGAGTCGAAATCAAAATTTTTGTACATCAGTAAATGGACATTTGTCAATAAATGGACCATTTTGTCAGTAAATCAAAAAGTAAGAGTGTGCTCATACTACATATCATATGTACATACCATCACGCCGGTTTCCCGAAGAGGTAGGCGATGCCCAGGGGAATGCGCATTCGAGCCCCACTTAGTCAAACTCATATAATACAACAACGCTTCATACATGTCGGCGTGTATATTAGGCACTGTGTGTCGCTTGCCAAGCAAAATTATAGTTTAAAAAAACACGCTTTTATAACAATGTAAACTAAAAATATTTACTAAATTATTTTTAAATATAAAGATGTAAATAAAAGCGTGGGTATGTAAATTTTTAAGATTGTTTATAAAAATTTAGAAAGCACCCCACGATTTTTTTATATTTATAAAATAATTTTGTACTTTTTAGTTCACATTGGTAAAAATGCGTTTTTTATACACGCTGTTGCAACCCCAACCGTAAAACCCGAAAGGGGATGATTCTGTATATGTGATCTAGAACAACTTTTGTTCTACGACTTTTTAATTTGAAGAAAAAAAATTGTTTTTCTCCACACATTTTGAGAATAGGTATTAAAAATTTGTATGGAATTTTTTTTTTTTTTCTTTCAAAACATTTTTTTTCTCCACTGAAGTTGTTTAGTTTCACATATAGAATAACCCCCATATGTCAGTTAAAAATGTTACGGGGGCAACTGAAACACCGTGTATAAGCACTATTATATACTTTCGTACAGGTTGAAATTTTTGTTATGAACATGCCTTTATGAGCTTAAATTAACTGACGTCAGTAAAAGTTAGTAAATGGACTGTCGAAAACATGAAAAAAATTAACTAAAAATATCAATATTTTTAAACGTGGCTTACGTAGCGGCCACTTGTAATATTAATAGGAAAATACAGTATTTAAGTAACGTAGAAAATAAATTATATTGACGGTAATTAGGTACTCTCCTTGTCCTCGAAGAGTCCGTTAGTAAATTGGATATTTTACGCATCACTTCACTGTTGACACGATAACAGTCGAACGCAAAATGGCCGCCGCATGGTGTCACTTCCGTATTGACGGCTACAGTGTTGCCGCATTAGGAACAGTAAAAATAGCCGAACACAGGAAGTAAATATAAAAAATTCGTGTCAGTAAAAAAATAGTTACAAATGGATAACAAATAAATATTGTCACAAAATTTTTTTTTATCTCGTTTGTTTATGTTTAGATATAACAATTTAAAACAAATACTACATTCGCATAGTAAAAGAACATGTTCTTTTCAAAGATCAGTTATCATAATTAAAATAAATTGAAAACACAAAGCATGAAGACCATTTGAAAATGAGGTGTCATAAAATTTATTGACAAAGTCCATTAATTAACTGATGTACAAAAATTTTGAATTCGACTCATATACGTGCGTATTGTATTCGTCATAGCGTTGGCTACAGCAACCATTCAAATGTCTGACACCATCTGTAATATTAATCTACAACAAACTATGATGACAACTTCAGTCCTATAAATTCACCGAGTAATGAAAAACGAAGAGCTACTCGTATGAAGAACCAACATGCTGCCTCCAGTACGGAATCTATTAGCGCTGTACTGCGTTTCTCGCTCGCAGATCGATAATGTTTTTCTGAATGAGTGTCAAGAATAAATCTAATTATGTATCGCGAACTAGATTTTTTTCGTTTCTATTTCTCTGTCTAATTAATTATGTTTTACAATTCGCCGAGTACAATTACCGAGTAATGAAAAACGAAGAGCTACTCGTATGAAGAACCAACATGCTGCCTCCAGTACGGAATCTATTAGCGCTGTACTGCGTTTCTCGCTCGCAGATCGATAATGTTTTTCTGAATGAGTGTCAAGAATAAATCTAATTATGTATCGCGAACTAGATTTTTTTCGTTTCTATTTCTCTGTCTAATTAATTATGTTTTACAATTCGCAACTGGCCAAACTCCTTATAACGCGAAACTATAGCGCAATAGGTTGAAAATGTTGTATACAATTACAAGAAAAGCTTTCTGTGCTCGCGACAAAAGGCGTAGGGCGGGCGCCGCCCAACGAGCGACTGCCGAGCGCAGGCAGCTGAGGCTGACTGAATACTGAACACAACCTCAATCCCGTCACGACACGACCTTCCCTAGCCGTTGTATCACGTACGAGCTACGTATGTACAGACAGCCATGAAATGCATCAATGTGGCCTCAATGAAGCTAGGTACTTTACTTCCACATCTGCGATGCTTACGAAAATACATTAAATTTCGTAATTTTATTAATTAGTAAAAAACCCAGCCAAGTGCGTTCAAGTCGGACTCGCGCACCAAGGTTACCACCGCACCAGTACCACCACGTAATTGGTCGGTTTTTATTATTGGTTGTTTTATTTTACTTTAGAATTTGCACTATAATCACAACCAATTTCAACTTGATACAGAGGTTGCACCTGTTTCTGAAAAAAAAGGGATTTGACAAAAAACAAAATTGTATGTTATACAAGCTGTGCCCGCGGCTCCGCCCGCTCTCATATTTCACTTCACTGCTAACCTCATAAGCCATTTAGCGTGATAGTAAGTAGCCTATAGTTGATGGGAAGAATCAAGCTATCCGTAGAATTTTGTTTTATTAAAATCGGTTCAGTGGTTCTCGAGTTATAAGCGGACAGACAGACATACACTAAGACACTCAGACAGAAAGCAGACGTTGGATTTTATTATAGGTAAGGATAACTACTTACAAATTCACGATTTTCGGATTTTTTTCCTTTAACTGTGGTGTGGGCCCTTGCTTTTTGCCTTTCGTGATTCTAATTCAACGGGAGCTTTGATTTGTTTACGAGTATCAAAATATGCGACATAAATGGCAGTATCTATTGATTGTGTTAACTTAGAAGCTTGTATTTTTACAAGTCCAAGGTACCTTAGTATTTGATATTAATTTCAACTTAATACCTCTACCCGTTCCTGAAAAAAATTGATCATGGATGATAGACGGACAAACGAGTCGGGGGAGTAAAAATGTCAAGAATGTAATGTTTGGACATTACATTATGTACTCAAAACTTTAAACTGTAGGTCCCTTCCCTTCTTGTCTTTCTAGGTTGTAGGGTTTATCCCGCGCGGGTCGGTACCACCGCACTGAATGAAACATCGGTCGAAACGGCTATGCATAATAGTTCGTGTTTTCCGTCCAGTTCAGTGTAGCCGACATGAAATGAAAGGAAGCACTGACATGGCACCTAGTTCACCCGGTGTTATGGGCTGACATCACGGATGTTGTGGGTGATGTGGCCAACCGTGTTGTTCCCATATAAAAAAAAAATTGTAAAAAAAACTTTTAAGTTAAACGGTTTTATTTAAAATCTTCAGCTGCACCAAAAACTAGAAAATAATTAGGACACAAACCTGCCCCTGTACCGGCGTTACTCACTCGCCGATGTATCAGAAAACGAGGTCTCTCAACCAATCATCAGGCATTCGGTGAGGCATCCGCCCGGCTATTGGTTGAAATATGCGTGTAGTAGCGTGTGAGTTAACGCCGGTAGACCCGCTAGGCCTTCTTGAGATTTTACGTCTGGGTAAGAAATCGTGCAATACCTACTAGCAGTGCTGTCTTCTCATGTCGGATACCAAGGGGCACTTTATGTCGCTGCGTCAGCGGAATAAGTAATAAATTGGGACTTTTAACAGACTAATATAAACATGAGAAGACAGCACTGCTAGTATTGCACGATTTCCTACCCAGACATAAAATCTCAAGAAAAACTGAACCGGTATCAAACCTGGGCCAGGTTTGATACCGCTTAACTTAAAAGTTTTTTTAGATTTTTTTTCATTTTCTGGATTTTTGGCTCGTATCATTACGCAAACTCCTCATCCTTTCCAACTCTCTCATTGCATCTTTGTTAGACGGTTTTCTTACCTGTCAATTTCTTACAATCAAGCTCAATAGATAGCCTTTCTAAAGACAAAGTCAGTATAGTTGTAGTTCGGCATGCCTGTCATCTTCACTCATTTTAGCGCGCTTTGCTCTATACTTTTCCTTGGATATTTCTAGCCTCCTTTTGAGCTATGTTTTTTTTATATTTTTTTTCTTTTATGCTGTTCCCACAAGTATTGGACCAATAACAGTCGACCCCCCAGAGGTCCATGCAGAGGGGCAAGACTCTCATACAACAAGGTGTGCCCAGCCTTGAGGTTGAAACGCTAACGACATGTTATTATCATTTTTTTTTTCTCCACACTAACGCCACATAGTTCTCGGCACAATACAGAAACGTTAACTTGGGTGGATTCAAACAATCAATAATTTTATTCCAATGAAATATTCTGATAAATTTTTTTTTTTTATTTAAGTTCCACAGTCCACCTCGTGCCTCCATAATCAGATCCTCGCTCACCAAGTGTATTGGTGGATGTATGAGACACTCGTCAAACCCAATCAAATGAGCCCAAACTCGAGGAGGTTACTAGTAACGGTTGAAGAGTTGCACAGTCCACCTCCTCCCTCCATCATCAGACCCTCGTCACCAAGTGTATTGTAAGGGACACTAACCTAAACCAACCAAATGAGCCCAAACTCGATGGGGTTACTAGTAACGGTTGAAGAGTTCCACTGTCAACCTCCTGACTCCATCAGACCGTCGTCACCAAGTGTATTTTGGTGGAAGTATGGGGCATTCGTCCAAGCCCACCAAATGAGCCCAAACTCGAGGGGGTTACTAGTAACGGTTGAAAAGTTCCACTGTTCACTTCCTGACTCCATCATCAAACCCTCGGCACCAAGTGTATTTGTAGAAATATGGGACACTCGTCCAAACCAACCAAATGAGCCCAAACTCAAGGAGTTACTAGAAACGGTTGAAGAGTTCCAATGTCAACCTCCTGACTCCATCATCAGACCCTCGTCACCAAGTGTATTGGTAGAAGTATGGCACACTCGTCTAAACCCACCAAATGAGTCCAAACTCGAGGGGGTTACTAGTAACGGTTGAAGAGTTCCACTGTCCACCTCCTGACTCCATCATCAGACCCTCGTCACCAAGTGTATTGGTAGAAGTATGGGACACTCGTCCAAACCAACGAAATGGGCCCAAACTCGAGGGGGTTACTAGTAACGGTTTAGAGTTCCACTGTCCACCTCCTGACTCCATCATCAGACCCTCGTCACCAAGTGTTTTGGTAGAAGTATGGGACCCTCGTCCAAACCAACCAAATGGGCCCAAACTCGAGGGGGTTACTAGTAACGGTTGAAAAGTTCCACTGTTCACTTCCTGACTCCATCATCAAACCCTCGGCACCAAGTGTATTTGTAGAAATATGGGACACTCGTCCAAACCAACCAAATGAGCCCAAACTCAAGGAGTTACTAGAAACGGTTGAAGAGTTCCAATGTCAACCTCCTGACTCCATCATCAGACCCTCGTCACCAAGTGTATTGGTAGAAGTATGGCACACTCGTCTAAACCCACCAAATGAGTCCAAACTCGAGGGGGTTACTAGTAACGGTTGAAGAGTTCCACTGTCCACCTCCTGACTCCATCATCAGACCCTCGTCACCAAGTGTATTGGTAGAAGTATGGGACACTCGTCCAAACCAACGAAATGGGCCCAAACTCGAGGGGGTTACTAGTAACGGTTGAGAGTTCCACTGTTAACCTCCTGACTCTATCATCAGACCCTCGTCACCAAGTGTATTGGTGGAAGTATGGAGCACTCGTCCGAACCAACCGAATGAGCCCAAACTCGCGGGGGTTACTAGTAACGGTTGAAGAGTTCCAAATCATCATAATATTGTGTTGTCACTGGAACTCGATGTGGGTGCAAAGTTTCATAAGAATCGTTTCAGTAGAAGTAGTTGAAAAAGTTGTCGCAAGATTTGAAACAAGATAGAAATAAACAAACAAACACAAATATAAGGGATCAAGCTAAATAAAACCGTTTAAAAAAAAGAAAATATGTTCCTACTGACATAAGCCAAACGGTCTATAGCTGCGTATCCATTAGAGCAGCCTCAGGCCGAGCAGCCTCGACATGAAGCAAACTGAGGCTGCTCACTCTGAGGCATAGGCTCGAGGCACGTTGCGGATCAAGGTGAGGCGTGGACCAAGTGCACGGCTTGGACTGAGGCTCCTTTGAGCGCGGCAAAAAACCAACAAAATATGGCTCGGCCTGCAGCGACGAATTTGCCTCATGGCGCGGCGTGCCTCAGGTTGAGCCAGCGTCTCCGCTTGTGCGGCCTCGGGTCGAGCGGCTGCCTCGCCCCGAATCTGCCTCTAGTGGATACGCGGCTTATCTTGAGTTGGCAGGCACGTCGATCATAGTTTTTTACAAATATAATGTGTGATAATGCCTACGTGTCCCTTGCGACACTGTAAAAATCGTACCGGGAAGAGAAACAAGGATGACGGCGTCACATATCACGAATAAGTGCACGTATATCCGCGCTCACGTAATTTCCAAAATATTTACAAATCGCCGAACGAGCCGACGCTTGACAACCAACGAAGGGACATACTCCGTTCTCCATCTTCCGTTGCAGCGGCCTGCAGACACCCCGGTCGACTTGTGGCTTTCATGGAAGACATAGGCTGGCTGGGGTAGCTGGAGACTGCGGAGTTTTGCACGAAGGTCCCCAACCAAGCGGGATTAGTTTGTAGGCCTAGAGCCAACCCCAAACCAAATCAACAACAACGCGCCGACGCCCATTTCGCAGTATTATTTCAATGTTTGTTTATTGGAACGTCAGCATGCGGGTGGCTAAAAATACGGTCGCGTGCACTGCAAGCAGTGCAGTGCACTGCAGCAGCTAGGCGCAGCGCGGCAAACAATTCATATAAACACTGTGCCGCGTCGCTCCGCTGCCGCAAGAATGTGGTCTATTATATATAACTGTTGATTTTAGTTCTAATTTGCAGCTCATAATAATAATAATTGTTGCTTTATTTGCTTTTCAAAAGATATCCTGGAGTAAAACAAATGTCAAAGTGTTTCGAAATAAAAATACATGTTATGTTTGGCAACTTTAATTTTGATCTATCATACATGGTATAAAGTACCACTGAAGATAAAGCAACCAATATTACATAATATAACTATGTACCGAGTGTGACTTTGTATACTGTATAAAAATATGTCTGCGAGGAGCCTCTGTCCTCAGAAATGCGTTAACTATAGAAATAAAACAACAGCAGACGATTATCACCTGCCAACAGGCCAACTACCCTCAACGGCTGTGCCACTAACTTGATTCTACTAACATCGATTGCACATACTTACATTACATACATGTTACTTTATCTCAATTCCCTTACTCAAATGCTGTACAACCGGTACAAGGAGAAACAAAAACAATGCTAAACATCGTAATTTCATAGAATGGACATAAATAGCTAGTGACTAAAACGCTATATTTACACTATTAAATACATAATTAAAATTATTTTAATTTAATCACTTTATTTACAGAAAATGACGACTAAAAAGAAACACGGTAAAAAATGTATAGTTTTACTATTCTACTCCTATCAACAATAGGTATTCAGGTGATGTATTGTGTGATATATGGTAGGTGTTGTGATCGCGACACCGTCCGCCACATTGTCCTCCAGTCTGCTCCGCACTTTACTTATCACAAGATGATTACGATTAAACACAGCACTCATTTGTTAATAGTCACTTGCACTTAATGGAACCCCTCAATTTAATAAAACCTACTCGTGTTTCTATTTACAACTAGGACCGCTCAGGATATTATTTACAGCGAAGGCCACAGCATCGATTCAAGGTGTCCACTTCACCGGAGGTATACGAACGGGGGGCACCGGGGTGGGGTACTAGGAGGGTGGGGCGCGGCGGTCGTAGTCCCGTCGGTAGATCTCACGCTCGTACTCTCTGTCGTCGTACTGGTAGTCGGGCGGGTAGCCCCGCCAGTCGTCGGGGTAGGGGCGCGCAGGGGGGAAGCCCATGCCCACCATGCCGCCCGCCATGCCGCCGCCGCCGCCCACTGAACTCTCGTAGTACGCGCCGTAGTGCCCGCCCGACCCGCCTCCGTAGCTGGGGAATCTGCCAAAATTCCATTGATATGTCAACAAAATAGCATTTCCACATGCAACACATTTTAAAAATCATCATTGATTGATTAACAGTTTGTTTTTTTATCAAATACCCAATTGAATTTTATTTCAATTATTAAAGTATTGAGCAGACACTAGTAACTCTATAACAAAAATAGTTCCTCTCAAAATAGTGTTTACTGACCTCCTCTTGTCGTGGGGTCGCGGGTTGCGGTCGCGGTACTGCCGTGGGCCGGGGTACGCGGGCGGCGCCCAGCCCGCGTGCGCTGGATGTGCGGGGTGGTCGGGGTGCGGATGCGCCGCGTACTGCGGGCGCGAGCGCTGCGCCCCGCCCGCCCCGCCGCCGCTGTCGCGCCGCGTCCTGCTGCGCTCCCTCCGCTCCCTGTCCCCTCGCTCCCTCTCCCTCTCACTGCGCTCCCCACGCTCCCTCTCCCGCTCGGGCCTCGCGCGATCTCTGTCGAGAAAACGCTCCCGCTTCAAGCTGCGCTCCCTGTGATCCCTGTGCCTATGTCTGCGCGGGATGACAAGCGGATGAAGCGGGATTAGCGTGCAGCAAGTGTTAGCAATGAAATGTATACAAAACAATTTTGATAAAAAATTATGGTTAATGAAGATGGAACTACTAATAAAAGAGCGGAGAAAAACCAAGCATAGAGCGAAAGAAATGAAATCTAATAACCGATGGAGATGTTATATGACAATTTGTATAATGGAAACCACAACCTAGGAATGGAAGCAATACTTGGAAGCTAAACTTAAAACACAAAAATCTGACTTTATTACTGCATGTGTGACTTTTAATTACTTAGGATTTGTAATGTGTGCAAATACAATTTTAATTATTTATTCCGATTCTTCTATTCTTATTCGTGATTTCAAAAAACATATTTTATTCTCATTAAATGTGTAAATAAATTCCTATAGATCACAATGAAATAGGGTTCTAATATTCTAATAAATTCTTAGGTAATATGACAATGAGACAAATGTTTAAAAAAATCGAATTAAAACAAATATAACACGCACCTGCCGTGCCTCTTGTTTTCATTGGGTTCCGGTTCGCACTCTCCCTCCTCCAGCTTGCGCTTGACTCCGCTCGACGAGTGCGGACTCTTCTCCGGAGTCTTCTGCAACTTATCCTTCTCCGACCTGTGTCCCTCAGACTTCTCCTTCTCCACTTTGGGCCTCTTCTCCTTTTTGACGTTGTTCTCCTCTCGCTTCTCCCGCTTGGTCGAGGCGGTCTTGTTGTGGTTTTGATTCTTCATAGTGTTGTTGAGTTTGCTGTTGGCCTGAAAAAAACAACATCAAAACATTTTGAAATAATTCACACATCCTTCAGTACATAAGTAATTTAAAATTGTAATACTTTATCACATTCGCACAACTAATTTAGCAAAACAGTTTCACAAACTAACGTTGCTGCCACTTTGGTCCAATAAAGCCACACATCTTTTTCAGTCCCCTACAATTCCTAACTTAAGAGTGAGACGAAACTAAATATTTTGTTACACTAACTTCAAATCTTCGCTACATGGCCTCTCCCCAGAGATATTAGCGACTACAAGCAAGACTGGCGTCTCCTCGGAGATGAATTGGCTGTCTAAGCATAAAAAAATTTGTTAATAGCCACTGAACTAAATACTAGAAGAGGCAAAGCACCATGAAACATGTTGGTGAACTGTCGGTGAACAAGTGAGCGTGCCTTTACATGCAATTTTCATCACGAATACATTCAAAGGATCACATTAAAAGCCATCTCATGCTAAGAATGCGCGAAAGCTCCTCACTCGCGAACATTTCTCGAGCATAAGATGATAAGGTGAGCCATGAACACGAGCATCAGTCATTGTGAACTCATCACAACTGATGTCACCGACCATGTTTTTTGGGAGTGATGCATGAGATGTGGTGTATGATGTAGTACTATAGATCAGTGACAATGGCTATATAAGTCGCTACCTCTGTCGACTAATCACCTTATCATTGTCGTGATTATCTTCCTTCTTCTTCTCCTTAGGTGTGCTATCGTCTGTCTTCTTCCTTCCATACTTGTACAACTTATACAGTTGCTTAGCGTCAAAGTTTGTGAACTTGGACACAAAATACCACAGGTTGCTCCTCCATTCCACCTTCTTGTCGGGGTCTGGGTACGCGTCCAGGCATTCGTCAATCTGGTTACCGATCTGCCGCAGACACGCCCTCGTCCGCGCCACCTGGTCCGCCTGACATAGCGTCTGGTCGGGGTTGTCTAGAGCGCGTAACGCTTTCTTTACGGGACGCATTTTCTCCTTGCACTGGAAAGGAAGCATGGTTTTCTAAGCATGGTTAAATTGTGTGTAATGTACAGCATAATGGTGAGTTAATTTTTAATCTGAGTATCTGTTATTAATTAAAATCACATTTGATAACAAAACAATCATGTTATTGAATAATTTTGGTATTTTTTTTATAATTTTAGAATTATTTGGTTCAACCCTTTAGCTACCACAAATTGAGAAATTTTTCAACAAAAATGCAGCCTGAGAGCATTTTCAGAAATTATCGTTGACAGGAAAACGAGGAATGGCAAGACCATCAAGATCAAAAATCAAAGTCACACTTGATCTCAGTGAGATTTCAGTGAGATCAAGTGTGACTTTGATTTATTTACTAAAACCATTTCCCCTCTTACCTCCTCAAACACAGAAGGGTCGAGGTCTCCCAACACCTCGAGGGCGCGAGGCTCGTTGTTGGCAGTGAAATGCATCGGACCTGCAGGCCTCTTCTTGTCGGCTTTAGCCTTAGATATTTTCTTTTCTCGCTTTACTTTCTTTTTATCTTTCCTGTCATTGGACGTCTCGTCGTGAGTTAACGCGTCCTCCATCTTGATTTTTGGCTACAACAAAATACTTATATATTGTAAAACATTATGTTTTTTTCTGAAAAATGTTTGTATAGTAGTATCTTCTGTGTAATAATAAAAAAATTCTATCAATTAAGTAACATGCGATAACTATCTTATAAAATAAAAAAATATTAGCGTGGCATAAATAACGTACAAATCGTTGAGTCATGCATTTAAGTATATTCAAGCAAATACCGTGTGCCGTGTGTACCGTGTGGGGCCGGTACTTTAAAAGAATAGTCCCACTGCATCTCTCCCCGTGCATGTCGTAAAAGGCGACTAAGGGATATGACTCCCTTCTTATATTACTAGGTGGTAGGGTTTAACCCGCCCGGGTTGGTACCACCGCACTGAATGAAAGGTCGGTCGAAACGGCTATGTAAATAGTTTGTGTTTTCCGTCCAGTTCAGTGTAGCCGGCACGACCGAAGGGAGGCACTGACGTGGCACCAAGTTCACCCGGTGTTATGGGCTGACATCACGGATGTTGTAGGTGATGTAGCCAACCGTGTCAGTTTCCATAAAAAAAAAAAAAAAAAAAAAAAAAAAAAAAAAAAAAAAAAACTAATTCGCTACAGATCAATACGCGTGACAGTTACAAAAAGTATAGAATCTCGGGAGGCGACCGGCCCTTCCCGACGCCAAGAGGTTAATAAAGCATAGCCAGCAGTAAGGGCTGTCACATAAATCTTGTTACCATGGACGATTTTAGATAAAATCGGTAGGCTCAGTATTAAAGTCATTATCTACTACAGTACATTGGTTAGTACTAAACATACAATAACAGTGTCCCAAGCAAAATGGAAGAAGTCTAAACCGCAGAACAAAACAGATGGTTTTGCAAACTCACTTTAGTCTCCTTGTCACTCAACTTTTTGTCAACTTTGGTCGCCTTCTTCTCATCGGCTGAACTTACATCGTCCTCGACTATGTCTTTGGTAACCGGTTCCTTGTTGCCACGCTTCTGTCTTGGTTTCCTTTGCTTTTGCTTCCCGTTCTTCTGATCTTGCAGTTTTTTAATAAGCTTCAAGAGGTATTCGGCTCTTGAGTGCAGGTGCTTGGCCTGCGGTTTCTTATCTTCATTGGTGAGAATCTTGTCGCCGATGCCGAGGGAGGAGTCCATTTTTATGGCTTCCCATGAGCCCATACCGTACTGGTATATACCAGCCAGGAGTTTCGAGTCCTCCGCAACAGACCATTCCACGTCGAAGTTTGCCGGTCGTGTGCTGTTTGACAAAAAGAGATTCATAGTAATCATAAAGCATTATAAATCATCTAAGCAGAGAAACTCACGTAATGCTAAACACTCGTGTAGAAATGGCTTATACAATTCTAAATCAAGAGCGGTTCTTCTTCATAATCTATACACATTTGAATATTGACTAATCCTGAAAACATATCAAATATTGTTCAGGGCACATTCATTACTGCACCAAGAAAGATAGTACACAAATATTTATGTTTGTCACAACGTCTACCACATTGTCTGTGGATTGATTAACCTATTAGCCAGACTATATTTAGCAAAAACAACTAGTTGTCTAGTGGCAGAAGGAAGGCATACTTGAAGTCGAGCTGCCACTTGAGCCGTTCCTCCTTGGTGTGAGGCAGACACTCGTCGAGCGGTGCCAGCTCGGCCACGCACCCCGCCAGCGTCTTGGCGTTCACCGGCACGCCGCCCAGCTTGAACGACTTGCGCGTATTCTTACGACCGGCATTCTCAGCTTGCTCGTTTGCTGTTAAAGAAAAAGCTAAGTTCGAAGAAACCTGACATTTTTTTTATTTTTTCATTAATTAGATATAAGAAACATTTATACATCTTCCATCTTAAATTTTTATTCAATAGATAATAAGGACAAACATTTTTAACTTTGGCAACAACAGCAAAGATTCTATTTAGAAAGAGGCAAGTTGGCCGCACATGGTCTAGGATGATTGCATCCAAGATTTGTAGGGCAATACGTCATCGGCCATTTCTATGCCAGGGCTATCCGCTCCTGCCAGAGACCCAGATTTGATTCCTGGGTGGGGATGAATTGTTTTCTTGGTTTTCGGGATTTGTAACTATCTAATGAGAAAGCTCTCAAATTAAAAAGAGCAGAATGTAAGCATTAAAGAAGGTGTTACATACACACTATACCGTGCAGAATGTTACATTGCCTTACTGTTACTGTGACATTATTAGTATGTAAAAGCTTTGTAGTGGTATAATTTTAATTCGAAATAGAGGGAACAGTTAGGGTAGCTCTGTTCACAGCACAAAGCAAAATAGCGCAAGATATAGTTGGTTTTGCAGTTAAATGCAAAAACCAACAAGAAAATCTTAAAAACTGACAATAAAAACATTTTTGAAGCAAAACCTACATAACAAAACATTAAAGCCAAAAATATTATGAAAATTATAAGCAAAAGCAACAGTTTATCATAAAAAAAAAATTTTTTTTTTTTTAGTTTTAACTCACAAGGTGGGCGAGCCATACTTGTAGTTGTGACATGCATTTACCACGTTCATTCCAGTTGAAAACCCAGAAGATCTAAGCCGGATGGCACAGATGAGAAAAGTCGATTTGTGATAATAACTTAAAGGTGAAATAATTGACCTACTAGTGGTACAAAATTCAGATGACACTGAACGCTGTCGAGCTTCAAAAACAATATGCATGTGCACACACATAAATAAATAAATTTAAGCCGCCTTCGTTAGATAAAACAACTGATAAAACATTATATTGAAAAAATATCTTACCAGCAGCTTCACTGGTCTCGTTCAGCACGGCCTTGCACCTCTCTTGAAGTATTTCGCCCAACTTCTTGAGCTCGGCGAGAGGCTTCTCCTGCAGCTCCGCATCACAAGCGATGCTGTCCAAGTTCTTCAAGGGAGCCGAGAACTTCTTGTAGCTCTTCACGAATCTTCGGATCTACAGAGATAAGCAATATTTTCAATGAATAGTGAAGTTCGTTATTTATACTTTAGATACTGTTATTTTTAAAACATATCATTATAAAGTTAACCAGTCAGTCAATTCTGATCATTCAGATAGCACATTGGCATGTAGCATAGGACAGAAAGTCAGCAATTCATCAAGTGGGTGCTACACTTATCCCCTTTTGTGTGTTGGACTTAGATAGTTTCCAGGTATTTCACAGCTTTCCCGGCTCCCTTCACGGTTACCGATCGTTAGGGGTACTAATTAAAATGACCTTGAGTTTTCCCCAAGTACATTTTTAATCGGGCCATTTTTGCACTGAGGGTTTTCCCAGATGCAGTTTAGAGCGCAGCGGTATTTTTACTATCACATACGCATTTTCGTGTACAAGTATCATTGGTGGTCTTGTACTGACAAGATGCTGAAATAGTTTTTCTAAAATATGATTATATGGAAAAATGAAAATATGAGTATGACGATTATGGTTCTTTAAACTTACTTTTTCATAGAAATTACTGAGACGCAGAACTTACCTCTGCATCAGTGAAGCCCTTCATCTTCTCTCGATGGTTGACGGGCGGACGACCGCGCTTGCGAGGTCGCTCGTCGTCTGCGCTCGCGTCTTCCGCCTCCTCCGACCCCTCGCTCTCTGCGTCCTCCCCGTCAGCAGTCTCCTCCGCAGACACCGCACCACCGCGCTTACGTCTATCTCCTGTGACACCACATATGTGAAAGTTCTCAACATTGAATTTATATATTTTTTTTATGTGTAAACAGATAAGACTCCATTGGAAGAACTCGAAGGAAAATTATATATGTGGGAAGTCTAAGGTTAACAATGAAGAGTGAATTTTAATGTGGTTTTGCGAGTAGTGGTGTTATTGGCTGTGTGTGATCTTCTGTTGAAGTTTAGGGCACAGACACCCGTGCCTATAAAAAAATTCGTTTTTGTGAAAAGATAACTATATTTTCTATTCTGCTAAAGATTTAGGAGTAGATAGTTAGCTCGACTATTCTACGTTAAATTTGCAGTAATGTTACAACCCTCTCTTCAACTATCAAATTCCACAAACACGTTGACACAAATATGCTAAAATTACTACTATGGCTACATTTGGCAACTGAATAATGGGCAAACACAGAGCCCAGTGAGAATGGTACATCTAGTGTTGCAACAAATAGTGTATTCGGCCGATGGCTGAATACCGAATATTCGGCCCACAGCCCGGCCGAATAGCCAAATATTCGGCAAATTATTCAGCCTTATTTTTGTGTTTTTTTAAGCAATACTATTTGTGCCGCTTCTTAAACGTTAAACGTTTATGAAGAAAAGCGTAATCGCCAGCTTCCAGATACTGCTGAGAAAATTATCTTTCTCCATCACAACCTGCCTCTATTGAATTTCAAATATTAGTAGAGGTAAGAAAAAAATTAAAAAGTAACTTTTTAAAATATTTTATTTTATGTAAAATGTTTTTATGGGCACCTAATAATATGTAAAATTAAAAAGAAATTAAATACAATGAAACTAAATTGAAAAATACACTAAGTAATTAACTCTTACTTAATTTCTTTTAAGATTCATTCAAATAAAATTATATATGCAGTTTTTTTTTTATATTAAAGAAATCCATGTTAAGTTAATGGAGAGAGCATCAATTTCTACTAAGCACATCAGTAGTGAAATTATTTCCCTCACTATGTCCGCAGAAACATTATATATATTACAAAAATACATGACATGACAAGAAAGTAAAAGTGATTTTTTCTTTCATATTTCTTTTAATTTAAGTAGGTATTCGGCGGGCCGAATATTCGGCCATAATTCCACTATTCGGTATTCGGCCGAATAGTGAAAAAGTGGCCGAATAGGCCGAATACCGAATAGTTGCCGAATATTCGTTGCAACACTAGTACATACTTAAATGGCTCAGACAAGATGCAATGAGTCGAGGTTCAGTTCATACAATTTCGCGGAAGCAAATCTACAGGTAGGCTTATGTAATCAGCAAAGCTTCTTCAATTGCAGATTTCGCTCACCTTCTTCATTCTGTTGCTGCAACTTCTTCCCCCGTCGCGGCGGCAGGTACAAGTCCTCCATTTCTTTATTTTTCTCCTCCTCGGCCAATGTTTTTCTTATATCTTCAGGTATAATATCATCCTGTAACATCATTAGTAACATTACAAATAACACACATCGGCTTTAAGAGGAAAGCCAATGCGTACGGTGTAAGAGTATACTCTTACTATTACTCTTCCACTAATATGCATTAGTTGACCCTCTCTAAAAATCATGTTACTTATTTTAAAGCCATCACCTTCATAATTAATATTGTAACAACTGGTAAATAAATATGGCTGAACTGACCCAGTCTTTAGTTTTGTCTTCGGTCGCTTCCGTCTTGGCATCCATTACAGGCTGGTCTTCGTCGAAGGCGAAGCTGGCGACCTTGAATGCCGACAGAAGCTCGTCGCCCACCATCGTCGGGCCCTCGTCCCGTGTCTCTGCCCGTTGTAAGATCTCATCGATGTCGCACTAAAAGAAAAATGTGTTGTTGTTGTTTGGTGTGGGGTTGGCTCTAGGCCTGCAAACTAATCCCGCTTGGTTGGGGACCTTCGTGCAAAACCCTGCAATCTCCAGCGATCCCAGCCAGCCTATGTCTTCCATGAAAGCGACAAGTCGACCGGGGTGTCTGCTGACCACCAAGAACAATGTGTAATGTATAGGTAAAACACAACTGCAACTTGAATTGACTTTGAACTTGACTTCAATTGGCATTTGGTGATGAAGATTCATCTCGTAGCTCTGTGTGCCCCTTAATGGATGAACATAGAAGGAAGGTATCGAACTGAGCTTGCGATGGCTTCACCGAACATATCCGGATCCATTGGCAGTAGGAGGGTGTAAAGTGGTGCCATAAACTGATACAAATATATAATAACAGAGGACAATCATTGGCTGTATATAATTGTATTGTATTGTTTATTGATCATTCATATGGCAGTTAGACTGCTCTCGAACTTGTCACAATTTGTTCTATCCGGTTCGATTACACCCACGAAGAAGAACCGACAAGAAACTTCGCAGGGTATTTTTTAAACATATTTTTACAAGTACTTAGTGACTAGCCACATAATAACACCGCCCATAGTCTATCTAAAACACAGCTTGAGAGCAAGATTAACAATTTTGCTGAGAGTTCTGACTACAAAGACTTATTAATTAAGTGAATCAGGTGTAAAGAGCCTTTGTCAAACTTTGATACGTAATTTGTATCAACATATCAAAATATCGCTACAGGCGACAAAAGTGTACTGCTTTGAACCTAAAAGAAAAAGCCAATCGGCAGAATTGAAGATTTGCCGATAAAATTTAAGAAAAGTCAAGCATTGGTAAGAAAATGGTTGCTTCTTTCGTCGGCAAATCAGGACATTACACTACAGTATCGCTTGAAAACCAAAGGACAGTGACTGCAGATTGGTATGTATGTGCTTGCTCAGTTTGAAACAGTTCGCGAAAACATTCTCACGGCAAAGTAATCCTTCACTAAGACAACACATCCTCGTATTTTGCTAAAGTAACGAATGAGTTTTTGAAGACCTCAAATGTAGAAACTCATGTTGCATCCGCCATACAGCCTGGACCTTGCTCCTTGCGATTTTTATTTCCGAATATTTAAGATAAGCTTAGAGGTATACGATTTACTAGCCCTGAAGCGGCGATGAATTCGTTCCATGAGGCCATTGAAGACACCCCTAAGGAAGACTGGGCCAACTGCTTTTACAATGGTTCCAAAGAATGCAAAAGTGTGAAAATAGTGAGCAATATACTTTGAAAAACAATAAAATATGATAAATATTATATGTGGTCCATTAATGAAAATCCAGAAACTTTCAGTATGACCTAAGTATTTATGTGATTTAACCTAATCACCTTACAAAGAATGGGAGTACTCACAATAGGATCCTCATCGCCTTCATCATCATCCTTGAACAGCTCCTCGGCCCCAAACTTGAGGATGGCATTGAGATCCTCCTTATTGAATGGATTGGTGCCGGAGCCCGAACCACCATCCTTCTTGTCGAGAACTGTGCGCCCTGTGGTGTCCATTCGTTGGATCACGAGATGATCTAACACCATCTTGCGCTTGGCACGCTCAACAATGTCCTCTTCCACAGACCGTGCCGTTACTAGTCGGTAAATGTTCACCTGAAATGGACCATGTGGTTAATATTATCTGGTTTTTTAAGGTTTCTTACAAAAATTATACAAATTAGGTATACTTATTTATATAATGTATATATACTTTGTTGGTATACTTCTATTGTATTGTATCTACTCCATTTATATCGTACTGTACTACAATATGACATTTTACAAATGCATTTTTAAAATTGCGCTAATCAAAATATCTTTCAATGCAATTTGATATTAGAGCATTAGAAATTATGGCAAAATAAAAACTGAGAAGACCATTTGAACGATAAACAATGATTAACCATGTAATGGATCCGGAGACTAGATTTTTTTTTATATTTAAAAAATTATATCACCTGGTTTTTTTGCCCTATTCGGTGTGCTCTAGCTTGGGCTTGGAGATCATTCTGCGGATTCCAATCGGAATCAAATATAATGACTGTGTCGGCCGTCGCCAAATTGATGCCCAAACCTCCGGCCCTCGTCGACAGGAGGAAGCAGAAATCTTGAGAGCCCTCAGCGTTGAAGTGATCTAGTGCCTGTTTCCTGATTTCGCCCTTTATGCTCCCGTCTAGTCTTTGGAATGAAAAGTGTCTCTTCTGAAGATATTCGGCGAGAATGTCCAACATTCGCACCATCTGTGAGAAGATGAGCACCCGATGTCCTGTCTCCTTAAGTCGGCACAGCAACTTGTCCAGCAGCAGCAGCTTGCCGGAGCCCTTGAGCAGCTGCTGCACCGCGTCCGAAGTGGCCAGCGAAGCTCTCGCCTCGTACTCCACCGGTTTAGTCAGCAGCGCGTGATTGCAACACTTCTTCAGCTCTATCACAATATTTATGAATGTAGTAATTGAACCTTTCACGCCTTTTCGTAACGCACTGTAATTTTTTGTTAATATCCATTTGTAATATTGCTTTTGTATGGATGTCATCTCGACCCTGAGAATCTGTTCCACCTTCGCCGGCAGAGATTTCTCCACGTCCTTCTTCTGTCGCCGGAGAATGAACGGCTCCAGTTGCTTGTGTAACTTTTCATAACCCTTGGTTGCAGCATTCTCGTGGTCCTTCTCAAAAACCTCCCAGGACTCAAACCTAACAAAATATAATATAGTTTATTGACATATACTAACTTCAACAACAAACAATTTTAACGTAATGTTGAGAAGATACTCACTTGTAGGGCATAATGAAGTGCAGGAGTGCCCAGAGCTCCTTGAGTGAATTCTGCAATGGCGTACCGGTGACAAGTAACCTGTGATTTGTCTCGAACTCTTTCAAAGCCTTGTACAGTAGAGAATCATCATTCTTCAATCTGTGCGCCTCGTCCACCAACAGGCAAGCCCAACTGAATGAGCGGAGGAACTGTCTATCTTTTAACAATATTTCGTAGGTTGTGAGGATAGCGTTGAATTTGAGCCTCTTTGAACTGGCAAAACTCCACTCAAACTGTCTTATCTGAGGAATAACATGTAATATTAAGACAATTTCTGGAAAACATTAAGTCCTCAGATGTCGGCGGGACATCCGTGTCCCAGCACTGTATAGTGCCCGAAATGCCAGAGGGACACGATTATCCCAGTGGGGCGGCTATCTTTTGGGATTAAAATACACGCTCTTTCAATATGAAGAGATTTTACTTGTAAAAAATTGTGAAGATATGCCCTGCCTGATCTGATTCGCTTTGTCACTACCTTGAAATAAAAATTATTTTTGTTGTTTTAGTCATTGGTTTGTTCAGTTTAAGTATAAATACGAAAGAGTACATTTCTAAGTGAATGTGTTTATCCAGAGCCGACTGTCATTCGTCTCCCTCTACGGAGACAAGCCATGCTGCATCGTCATAGCCCCAGTTCGACGTTGCTATCGCTTACTCGCTCTCGCTTGCTTCCCTGTGACAGGAGTGAGAGAGAAACACGAAGATTGTGACGGTCGCCCCATGAAGGGTGAGCGATTTCATGTTTCTCTCTCGCTCCTGTCATCGGTAGGCAAGCGAGAGCGAGTAAGCGATAGCAACGTCGCACTGGGGCTATGACGATGCAGCATGGCTTGTCTCCGTAGAGGGAGACAATGACAGTTGGCTCTGGTTTATCCATTCACATGTGTGTGAAATCGAAACGCAGCATAACCTATTCAACTCACAATTTGGAATCAAAACAAAGATTAGTGGACTGTAAAGTATAGATAACTTTGTAAGAAATGTTGAGTATAAGCCGCAAATATCTCCGCCGTTTTATGGAGATGAGCTCGCGCCGGATCCGACCTCTGAGATGATGAACCTGGCTTACAAACAATTGAAAAAAGTACTTACAATTTCTCTAGAGTTGACGTCCCCCAGGTATGTGACAACATTTATTTCCGGTGCCCACTGCTGGAACTCTCTCTGCCACGCTGTCATCGTACTCAACGGAACGACACATAAAAAAGGACCATATAGAGATTGCGCTCGGAACAGGTAATACAAGAAGCATATTGTCTGAAATAAATTTCAAAGTTTAAATAAATGTGTTTTTATATTTAACCTCTTGGCTTCCCAAATATTTAATGCTTACACCTCTTGGCTTCCATGGGATTTTCGCCGCGCGAAAATTTGCGAATTGTGGCGTGCCCGCGCCACCTAAACTCAAACATTTCATACATTAATGATATTAATGAAGTCAGAGAATTAACCTCTATGGGCTCTCGACAGCTAATGAAGTTCCCCACAAAACAGTATATCCAACAAGTGAGGATTCACTTATTTAGAACAGGGGTCTCCAAACTATTTTACAAATGGGCCACATTGACTTATCAAAAAATATTGGCGGACCAGAGTCAAAAATTTTTTTTCTACATAAAATTTTTAATAAAATTTAAACTCAAAATGTGTAGGTACTTTCCTTGATTAATGTTTAGTATAATAATGATATGTAAAATTATTGTAAATATATGTGTGAACAAAAAAAATAAATAAATAAATAAAAAAAAATTGTAAAAAATTAAATGTTTATGAATGTGACACATGCAGTTTTCGATCAACAATTATATCTTTAAACTACTGGGGTCGAATTGTGTAATACCTATCATTAAAAGAGACCGTAAATGTTCATCAGAGAGCTTTGTGCGGCGGCGCTGCGCCGCTATTCGACCAACCGAAGAGCACTGGTGCCATTGATGCTATGTTGAGTCTAGGTAAGCAGCTCGCCCATGCACAATCTAGGATGAATTAAAGATAAATATTTAGAACACAAACGTGGCGCGGGCAAGATAAAGTGGGCCATAGTTTGGAGACCCCTGATTTAGAAGCACAGAGGATTTTTTTTTAACTCCAGGAAAAACAAAACCAGCCCAGCACATTTTTCTTAATGTTTTCTAACCTAAAATTGCCAAATTACCCTATGCGAATCATATAGGTATTGACTGTAGATCATGAATTTAACTATTCAAATAACACATTCAAATAATGTTAGACTAGAAACCAGTTTACCATCCTGACAGAAATGACATAGATATAAAAAATATGAAATATTTATAAAGTGTGTTCTATAGAAAAGGCAAAGGTTTTTACTCATCTCACTTGGTTCTCATAATAAAAATTCATAGAAATTCACATTATTTTTCGTTTTTTTTTTTTGCCAGACCGGCCCTTCTGTATGTCAACAGATCTAAGCGGTTTGGGTTAGGCTGGCCCTTGTGGAAACCAATAGATTAATGTGAACCCTGTGGCTCCCACAACACCCGCGTTTGTCGCGGAATATATGGCACATTTTCGTGGAGTAAATTTACTATTTTGATGGATATCTATTTATAACTAACTCATTTCTGGCAGGATGGTAAACTGGTATCTAGTCTAACGTTTTGAATGGTTGAATTGGTGCATAAGGTAATTCTGCTGTAGGTGTTCAGTTTTTTTTTTTTAGAAAAGCTCTGAAAAAAATTTAGCCCATGTTTTCCTTTTCCTGGAATAAAACAAATCTGTCCGTGCTTCTAAATAAGTGAAGCCTCACTTGTTTTATATAGAAGTGAGCAAATTTCGCAAATTTTCGTGTGGCGAAAATGGCATGAAAGTGAAAGGTGTAAGCATATTTAATTAGTTGGGGGCAAAGGCTTAAGAACTATGAAATATAAATTTATAATTTACAAATACCTGAATAGTTTTTCCCAAACCCATCTCGTCAGCCAATATGACCGAATTATCCTTACACCATGAATGAATTAGCCAATTTAAGCCATCCATTTGATAATCTCGCAGGACTAGATTCTGAAAGAAGCCATTTAAAATGTTAACATTTATTAATATATATATATATATATATATATATTTCTTTTCAATTGTACATACTGATACTTCACTACCGGTTCCACGCAAAAGTACTCACCTTGCCCATTCCCATATAGTCCGGTTGCTCTTTAACCTGGTGAAACTTGGGTCGTCTACGTAGCACGGGACAATGCCGCGAGGGAGTGGTCTTGGCCGCCTCCCTGTATTTATAATTCTCAACGTTCTCTGGCCACCGTCGCTCAATGAGGGCGGCATCCTCCCAAGTGGCGTCCGAGTATGGGAGGGACTCCCATTTGCAAAAGTACTCATGCGCAGTTCCATTCTCCACTTCGCGTGTTTGGTCAGCTAATAGAAACCAAAAGTAAAACGGACTAAAATGAAAATGTGCGACTCATTGAGTAAAGTCTTCACTTGAGCAAGTTCACTTTTTTAACCGACTTCAAAAAAGGAGGAGGTTCTATGTTCGGCTGTATGTATTTTTTTTTTATGTATGTTCAGCAATATCTTCCTCAATTGTGAACCGATTTCGATGATTCTTCTTGTGTTCGGTTCAGTCTAGCTCCAAGGTGGTCCCTTTTGGTTTTTTTGGTCAAGATCGGATTGGAAAGCGAGGCGGAATTTTTGGAAAGCGTACTCGGCGGATTCCGCCGAGTACATTAATAGCAAATAAAAATTACTAAAAAAACTGTGAAATAAAAAACTATTTAAAAAAATATAAAAACCGCCTTCAAAAATGTATGAAATAAAAAAATAAAAATCGAACCCTAGAGTTGAAGGCGGTGGTGCTAAAGCAAGCAAAAATAACCGACCGCCTTCAAATCTAGGGTTCCATTTTAATTTTTTTATTTCATACATTTTTGAAGGCGGTTTTTATATTTTTTTATTTTATGAAAGTGATGACAACCAAATGCACCTTGAAATATATTTTCTTCAATTTATTACGCCAAAAGAGTCGGAACATATTTTTTCTTTCATAGGTATGAAGAATGTTTCAAAAGATGATAATCAAATTCCAATAAAAAAAAATATATTACTGTGAAGTTTTGAATGTCATTTTTAAAAACTATGCCAATACCCACCGATAATTCGCTCGACATTATTGTAAGTCTGCACTAGGTCTTGCTGAAGTTCTGTCTGGCACTCATAATAGTCAATGTCCTCGGGTCCGGCAGTCTGTCTCCACCAAGTCAGTTCCGCCTCGCGCTTGATGAAGTTGTCCAACTTCTTCATGCCCTTCACCTTCTGCTCTTGGAGGGAGTGCTCCGACTCCCAAGTGTTGTGAATGTGAGCCCATCCCTTCCACTTTATCAGGTACTGAGGTTCAGTCGTGTCCTCATCTTTGGGATCGCAACCTTCATTAAGGTCACCATTTTCTTCTATGTAATATATTGTTGTCACATTCCCGGTGACTAGAATAGACATGAAAACATCTAGGTTATCAAACATTTTAAATTGCGCTCTGTAACTGTGGAAATCAGTAGTGCCCCTGCCAAGTTCGATATAAAAATGTCAACAACATTGTGAGGACGTACCTCCCTTCTTGCCCCGCCGGTGTGCAAGGACTCGCTCTATGGTCTCGCTGCGGTCCTCCGGCTCTGGCTCGGCAGCCTCGCCCTCGGCACCCTCCTCCACTTCCAGCAGGTCCGACGAGTCGGTCTGCTCGTCGCTCACCTCCTTGTAGCTAACGCCGCCCGTCTTGGTTCGTCGGGTCGCCGCTCTGTCAACCATTCTCGCTATGTTTTTATGAAGCCTGGCATGGTTTGCTACAGCACCTGCTACCTCTGTGATTTTAGCCCATTTACACCCCGATTGAACCCTACCAGCTAGTAAGGTATGGAAAGGGTCCTGCAGTTTACTTGGAATACTAACTATGGAGCAGGTTGAGTTTCTAAAAGAAATTTACTCATAAAACTTGCAAAGAGAAGGAAATGTTAACACTAATGAGTATTTAATCCACACTTTTCATAGACTGGACAAAGCAATAATATAGTAAGTTACAAAACCGGACATTTATATTCCAGTTTTCAAAAATGTGTGCCAACGTAATGGCTCCATAATCAGGGACCTTTTACACTAAGTCACAATTTTTTCCTACTTCCTAAGATTATGACACACATTCTCATATTCTCGTTACTTCGTCAGTGTTAGCTATGACGGCCCGCTGGCGTCAGGTTAAGAAAATCAACTTATGACGTGCCCACTAGCGTCAGGTTAAGAAAATCAGCTTATGACGTGCCCGTTGACTTCAGGTTAAGAAAATCAGCTTATGACGTGCCAGCTGGCGTCAGGTTAAGAAAATCAGCTTATGACGTGCCCGCTGCTGTCAGGTTAAGAAAATCAGCTTATGACGTGCCCACTGGCATCAGGTTAAGAAAATCTGCTTTGACGTGCCCGCTGACGCCAGGTTAAAATCAGCTTATGACGTGCCACTGGTGTCAGGTTAAGAAAATCAGCTTATGACGTGCCCGCTGGTGTCAGGTTAAGAAAATCAGCTTATGACGTTCCGCTGGCGTCAGGTTAAGAAAATCAGCTTATGGCGTGCCTGCTGGTGTCAGGTTAAGAAAATCGGCTTACGACGTGCCCGCTGGCGTCAGGTTAAGAAAATCAGCTTATGACGTGCCCGCTGGCGTCAGGTTAAGAATATCACCTTATGACGTGCCCGCTGGCGTCAGGTTAAGAAGATCACCTTATGACGTGCCCGCTGGCGTCAGGTTAAGAAGATCACCTTATGACGTGCCCGCAGGCGTCAGGTTAAGAAAATCAGCAGTACATTCAAACTGTTTTGCTCATGACTCCCCAAGTTTCTAAGACCCTTAATTAATTCATTTCAAGTCACTTCACCTGTACAAACTATTCAATATTCTATGCTACAGATCTCACCCTATATAATTAATTAGTTATAATTAAGCCATTCGTTCATACATATTCTACATTTGGCTAAAATCCAAAATTTCAAACAAAGCAATAAATGAGAAATCTCACCTTCTGCCCTCATCGTCGGAGCCCTCAGAGGTTTCCTCTTCGTCACTCGAGTAGTTGTTTCTTCTTCTCACTGGTTTCTTCTTCTTCAGCATTACATTTCTTTGTCCGGGTCTTTTAGAGGGTGGTGGAGGGGATCCTCTAAGGTCACTCTCGCTATCTGACGAATTTGAGTTCCACGAGTCACTAAAATATTGAAACGTAATATCAAGTAACCTCACTAATAAACTCAATATACTAGGGTAGGGTGGGGCTATTTCGCCGAAACTTAATGTTTTTTGGATGCCATTTCTTGCATTGTCAACTTTTACTCAGTTTAATTATTTTATCCTTCCAAATGGCTCTTTGGCTATTCAATTGCAGCAAAGAAAAATTATTAGTGAACTCTTTATATTTTTAATAAATTAAAAACAAAAGAGCAAAGAAAAATTATTAGTGAACTCTTTATATTTTTAATAAATTAAAAACAAAAGGCTGTCAATGCCGGCGGAATAGCCCCACGGTGGGGCAATTCCGCCGGTCTCGTTTTTGAGCTGTATTTACCTTTGGAACTTTACTGGTCATATGCATAATTATATCTAGCCTCAGTAATACTGATTCTGATGATAAAATCCCGAGTTTTCGATATCGGCGAAATAGACGAGGTAAGTGAGGGTAGGAAAAAAAAATTAAAAAAAATTACATGCAACCTTCGATATATTGTATTCTATAGTACTTATAATAGTTTCACACCATTTACACAAAAAAAAAATCTTTTTTTAAATGTCAGAAATAACCCGTTAAACATGCCGCTTTTTATTTTTGTTTTTGCGCGTTCAGATTAATTTATTTAAAAAAAAACTAACCTATGTCAAGTTATAATTACTTCTAATTTGGAATAAATAAGGCTTTGTATTAATTGAAAAAAAGTTTCATGTCATTATCTAAGAAAACAAAAAAGTTACAGCCATTCAAATGACAAAAAACAGGTTGCCGGCGGAATTGCCCCACCGGCGAGATAGATTTCAAGTTGATGGCAGATTTCAATAAACAGCAGTACCAAAACACCTACCTCTTCTTTCTATTACTCCTCCCATGATTTTTTGCCTTGTCACTAGAATCACTTTCTATAATTTTTAGCCGTTCTGGTTTCCTTCGTGGCCGCTCCGACCTCCTAATACCGTACACATCCGGGTTCTCCTCCCACAGATTGGCGTTCACCTTGTTGTGGCTCCTAGAGCTAGACTTGCTGGGAGATTGATCCTCCGAGGACACTCGGTATTCTGAACGATTAGCGGAGGCCGATGAGTGTGGGCTACCCTGTTTCGGTGACGAATTGGCATCATTCCCTCGATGAGAAGTTTCTCCTGCCGATGAATGTCCAGACACGGATCTTCCGACAGACCCGGATCTCCCACCCGATCCTGAACTAGAGGAACTGGAACCACTTTCACTAAAACAGGAAGAAGAATAAACACACCAATATTACAACTGGAAGCTGACCCCAGAAAAAAATAATATGGAATCTAAATGGTTGGCTAGATCACCTAATACACCTTTGATGTTAGACTACTGCAAGACGGTCCTGTAAGGAACTACCTACTATGTGTCATATAAGTGCTTCCCTTTGGTTGTATCGGCTAAAGCAAACTGAAAGCATGCCATACATCTGTGGTGTGTGAGGCACAAGTGACACAGAAAGGGCGTCGCCCGTGGACGTGGCGCGGGCGTCTTGCCGTTCCATTCAAATTTCATACAAAACATATCTATTATGGAAATAAGGTGCAATTTAAAAACACACAGAATTATGTTGAATGACGTCATCGGGCGGCCGGGTGTGCTGCGGTGTTTTTAAATTGTGCCTTATTTCCATATGGTGGAAGAGATTTTTTTTTTTTTTATGGAACCTGACACGGTTGGCTACATCACCTACAACATCCGTGATGTCAGCCCATAACACAGGGTGAACTAGGTGCCATGTCAGTGCTTCCCTTCATTTCATGTCGGCTACACTAAACTGGACGGAAAACACGAACTATTTACATAGCCGTTTCGACCGACGTTTCGTTCAGTGCGGTGGTACCAACCCGGCCGGGATAAACCCTACCACCTAGTAAGGTAAGAAGGGAAGGGACCTACAGTTTAACGTGGAATCCGACCCACGGTCAGCCTCCAACGGCCGAGCGGTCACCCATCCAATCACTGACCGCGCTCAGCGTTGCTTAAAAACAGTTGACTAACCAACCGCGCCACTGAGCTACCGAGGCTGACGAATTTTCTTATCCCTTAGTCGACTTTTACGACATGCGACGGGGAGAGATGCAGTGGGGCTATTCTTTTTAAGTACCGACCCCACACGGTACAAGTATGGATGTAATACAAGATGGAAAGTAACCTGTCACTGCCGGAGCCGGAGCCGGAGGCGGAGCGGCTCGAGTCGCTCTTGCCGTCTGCCTTGTCGCTGACGGACTCACTACCCGACTCCGCCATGTGCCCCTTCTGTTCATCGTTCACAGGTTCACTCAAAATTGCCAACCTCATACAATTTCAAACAAATTGATCTTTGCGTAATGGTCCTTTTAAACTGTAAACTTTTCAAGAATCAATCCAGATTGAGTGTAGTTAATCGATCCGGTTAATGATTATTATTATTGATTTGACTGACTTATAAAAAAATATAAATATCTATATGAATTCAGCATCCACTTAGTGACCGCGGAGTTGTGTATTGTTCGTAAAAATTTTATTAAATTTTCCATCTGCACAAACATCCGAGCTGTAAGTATTTAAAATTTATTTTAAATAAATATTTTCTTGTTTTTTTTAAATACAATCAAACTTAATCAATAAAATATAAAAAGTACCTAATACAAATAACCAAAGAATTTAAACCTAACTAACAAACATTAAAATTACTATTAAAAGGGGCGTTTTCATATGTTCCCATAATACTTGCAGTATTACCCCGCAAATAATATTTAAATAATGTAATAAAATCTGAATCTTAAATTATAATTAACAATTATATAATTAATCATAATATTATATACTGATTTCATTACAATAATTGTTGTAACATTTGTGTTACTTTGCCAGAAGTTACATTTCAACAAAAAAATTAATCCCTCTCGCAACAATGCAAGGATTTTTTTTTATTCATTTTCAAATTATATCAAAATGTGTTTTATTTGTAAAGGAATATTTATTTATTTTAATTTGATCTTGCTGCAATATACCTACATAATGACTAATTATTATTATATAATTTATAATTATTATTAATATATACAATGTAATTAAAAAAAAATTATGTTCACAGGTACCTACTTTGTTTTTACACCAAACACTCGATTATGCTACATAATATCTAACCCTAAGATTTTCTGAGATTAACCAATATATGTGTAAAAGTAGACAATTAATGATAGCCAATTTATATATGAAATAATACTTCATAAAGATGTTAATCTCGCGGACATAATTAGCAAAAAATTTAAACAAAATTGGGAGGATACAATAAAAAGTTCGATAAAAAGTGCACAACAATGTGTCTGTAATGCAGATGAAATAAAGTAAATTTATTTTAAAAAGTAAGTAATCGGTTAAATCGTGGATCAATTCAGTGGTACTGTAATGTTGTAAATTAAACAATTGCAGTTAAATTCTTAAATCATAGGATATAGCAACGACAAATCATTATTAATCAGCAGCAACTCTAAAATTGTATCTAAAACATAGTCAAAGAAATTCAAAAGGTTAATATTAACAAATTCCTGTACAGCTTAACCAGCAACTTCAAAGATAATCCGTAAATGACGACCCAAAATTAGATTGAATTTTTTTTTTTTAAAGTTCACTGCACAACGTTTGAACGCCGACAGATAAAATTTATTTACTATAAAAAATTTATTAAATTCTTAGAACAATTCTAAAAAAAAATTCTGTAATTTGTTGATGTTAAAAAGAGCTTGTAATCAGTAATAAGAGGTCTATAAGTAAAAGATACATTATAATTAACAAAACATAACCTAAAAACTATAACATTTCATAATAAAACTATAGTTTTTCTAAGTTTTAAAGCACCCAGGAGAATTTCTTGTTCTGTAACTTACAGATAATTTTGAGAAGAAATATAAAGACTGATGAAGTTAAAGGGATTTTTAATACATTCACTGTAACCTTATATTTAAGCTAAAGACGAATAGCGCGTTCGGGAGAGCTTATTTCAGAGTTAATTTGCGAAAAAGGGTCCCCCTAGAAATTCAACTTTTTTGGTCTCTGACGAAAGCTTATGTAATGCTGCGTTCATCTAAACATGTTTTACGGTGGGACACCACCGTTTTATGTGATAAATAATCAAAATTATATCGTAAACAAGAAGATATAGCGCGAAAACAGGCAGGAAAGTGCAAAGACTTCTGCGTCGCAGAAGGCCACACCCGTAAAAGCTGCGAGTCCAGGACGAGTCCAAAAGGTTCCGAGGACTTCTGGGTACGCTCTAAACCCAAAACGGAGGCGCATAACTATGCAGGAGACTCACCTGCCGCATTCTGTCGAGATCAAGTTGATGGCCAATAATTATGTAATGCGAGTCGCGTGCACACTAAATTATATATATCCGGAATGCGCGAAACGCGGAGTTTACAAAACTGCTACATTCAGCACGATGTGAAAGCCCGCGAGACCGCCAGGCCCGACCGAACATTTTGCTGTTCACTCTCGGGGCGCGACGCCATCTTGTCGACAGCGCAAACGGTACGACTCGGCGTCCGAGGTAGCTTAATTCCAACAGCACAGCCTTTACAATAGGCGTAATCACTCGGAGAAGCTAGTTTTTTTCAAATATGTGATTCAATACCAGCGCGAGTTAACTTTTAATTACGTGGACGGCGCTCACGACACTCGCACCAGTTGGCGGAGACGGCCATGTTAATTTTACGTGACGTTTCGCTCGCTCGTTCGCTGTTCGACGTTCTTCGGCTCCTAAAAAAATTGGCCAGCAGTCAGGCTTGACGTCACTTCCGCAAAGTTTATGGTAGACTTTAGAAATACGCATCATAAAATGGATAAAATACTTAGATCAATTTATATAAAACCTTGGGTTTCACGAAAATCTAATTATTTTCAAATGTGTTGATTGAATAAAGTTTATCTAGAATAAACAATTTTGTGTAGCTATCAATCAATGCCCACATTAGAGTTGGTAAATTACCGACTAACTCTTTATTTAACCGCCAAGTTACATTAGCTTTTTGGAGTGTGTGGGATGCCTGTTGGGTGGGGAGTGGGGAGGCGTGTAGCTGCGTTCATAATTATATTCTCTATGGCTACGTTCTTGCGACCATTTTGACACTTTGCTTGTGAAGCACACAGACACCGGTAAGGCTGCATGGTTTATTTATTACCTTTGCCTATCCCAAAAAAGGGATAAAACAACAAAAAAAAAAAACAGACACCGGTCCGCCTCCTGAAAGCCTTTTTCAATCCTGGTAATCATTCAATCCTGCAATCCTACTCCTTGCATGTAGTAGGCGGTGCATGTTAGTTTCGAATTCGGCAAGTGATAAATAAGTGATGTTTTGGTGGTTTAAAAAAAATAACGCGTAGCGACGCATCTTCTATATATTAACCCTAACCTAATGTTGAGGCGGTGCATGTCGTTTTTGTTATTTCCGTTTGTATTTCCGAAAATAAAGCTTTTAGGTGGTTATTTACTAAACACCCTAAAAAAAATTTAACACCCTAACATTGCGTACACATCACCCTAACACATTAACATAAAAAAATTTGTGGGACACGAACCCATGGTCAAAAAATACAAACCCTACACTATTACCACTGAGCTACCAAATTACATAAACGACCAAACGAATATCGGCTTCGGTTGGTTCGCTCCGGGAGAAGGAGTAGGATTGCAGGATTGAAGGATTAGCAGGATTGAAAAAGGCTTTCAGGTGTCACTGACAGACAGACACTGAGCACTTGCACGCACGCAACATTGTTAGCAGATAATCTATGACACTGCTCCGCTTTTCACTCACTCACCCAAATATGCTGGCTGGACCTGTTTGAAGATTTGACGTAGAATAAAGATGATGCGAAAACAAAAAAATTGGTTGTCTGTAAAGTTGGTTTACGGACGATAGTTTTACGTGATGATGTCATAAAGAAAATCAGTTCCGGCGGATATTTATCATGTAAAATTAATTTAAGTACATGATAAAGATGTGATAATAACTAATAAAAAATATGAGAAAATAACGACTATTAATTAAATTTAAAAAACCTACATAACGCCATCTACATGTTCAACGTTGCAACAATTACCTAACTGCTAAATCAAGTATACCGCTGGCTGAAGTGTATGTACGGTATGTACCGTGTGGGGCCGGTACTTTAAAAGAATAACCCCACTGCATCTCTCCCCGTGTATGTCGTAAAAGGCGACTAAGGGATATGACTCCCTTCTTATATTACTAGGTGGTAGGGTTTAACCTGCCCGGGTTGGTACCACCGCACTGAATGAAAGGTCGGTCGAAACGGCTATGTAAAGTCTGTCCAGTTCAGTGTAGCCGGCACGACCGAAGGGAAGGCTGACGTGGCACCAAGATCACCCGGTGTTATGGGCTGACATCACGGGAGTTGTAGGTGATGTAGCCAACCGTGTCAGTTTCCATAAAAAAAAAAAAAATGATAAAACTAAACTAAAATAACTTATAAACTAAACCTAAAAAATAAAAAAAATAAAAATTAAAACTTTAATATTGACAATTTAAGTGGACGCTAGATGTCGCTCCATGAAATTCACATACTGTTGTCACATACTGTTGAGAAAATTTGCAGCGATAAGTAGACGGTCGATAGCCCGCGTGTATAACACGTCTGGTCAGTGATGGTGGCAGGGACCGCGGGTTCATCGCGTGACATCATCACGTCACGTCAAAAACAATTTATTAGTTATCAATTTGCCTTATTTTATATCTATACGCCATGAGAATACCTTAGGATTCTTTTCGGTCTGACCTCCGGATTCGGTCCACACCGCACCGAATTCGATTAAGTGCAGTTCGATTTGCTTATCCATTATTATTATTATAGCTGGGGCAGCAAATTTGGTCCGGAGATGATCGAATCCGTTCGTCTGGTTGCTGCTGGATAAGTCCGCCCGCCTTTGCATTGTATAAGGTTGACATTCAATGTCAACCATTAGGAAAGATAGGTTATATATATGACATTCAGTGCTCACACTTGGCACGTCCTTGAAAAGTTGAGAGGAAGAACTACATATAAGTGATGCGCCGACTCGAATAGTCTTATTTCAATTATTAGAATTAGTGCAGAATCCCACTACCTACACACGACGGAATTTTCGACGTGCGTGGTTGGTTGGTGGGCGACTAACTTCAGACAGGACTCTGGTCTTGTATTTAATGTGCCACTTGGGAGCTCAGATAACCTATCTACCTCCTTTTAACTTATAATATCATTGATGCCAACAATAAGATGCGGAGCAAAGGCGAATTTATGACAGTATTTGGTTTTATCTCTCGAATGTTTGATCAGTTTAAGGAAAATGACCTTGAAATTTAGTGTTCAGAAAGTTGAACTTGAAATTCAGAATTTAATTCAGTGTTGCCTCTCGTATCACAGGCAAATAATCTGGGGATACAGGTAGCAACGCGGCCACCGTCCTGGGAACTATCGCGGGAACGAGGTCCCTAGAGGAAAATAATTTATAACATTTACCTATACATTTGCGGTAGTGTGAGTGTAGGCACATTCAATACTAGTCAACACAGTCAAATAAATGTACCAATGGTAGCATTGTTTGTGTTATGTACGTGATGACACGTATAGGCCGAGTGTTAATGTGTTAGCGATACATGAGTGAAAAGTTGCGCGTGTTGACACGTTTGGTTTCATCCAAATAGCTACTGAAAATCGGTTGGGAATAAAATTGAAAGCCTGAAAATACAATTATTTTCAAAAAAACGTGCTATTAGAATCGAGCGCTGACAGAGCGAATATCTGAAATTTTCTGCATCACTGGAGATCTTTCATAAAAAATTGGATGTATGTAAAGTCGGTTTACGGACGATAGTTTTACGTGATGACGTCATAAAGTATATAAAGTGCGAAGTCAGATACAAAATCAGTTTATAATACTTTATCGTGCTTAGAAGTTTAATTCTTAAATCGCAAATGTGAGGAAGAAAAGCTGTCAGACTGACAAGGGGTAATTTTTTTTTCTGAAAATTTGAAAAAATGATAATTTTATAAAACCGGTTACCCGACAGCCTCGGCAGTAGATCACCGGCGACACCGCCTCAGCGCCTCACCACCCCGCTGTGTCAGAGGAGGGACAAGTGACGTCGCGCGTCCCAGTCAACACGCCTCGCCCTCCTCGCGGTGTGGCCGGATCCAGTGAAAAGACCTGCTGCTTCTTTCGCAACCAGCGCACCCAATCCACCACGGTTCGCTGATCCATCGCCCGCGTCTGCCGGTGAGGATGACGAACCAGGGACACGCCCCGCCACACCAGCTACGACGGGACGAAGTCCGCCGCCACCGGTTAGCTTGGGGCTATCTCGGCCCTGTGTCGCGCTTGCAGCCTCCGCTACCGGTGAAGCGCCGTGCGCAACAGCGACGCACGCAAGAGGGCCAACAAAGATAGAAGAGCTCCGTAGCCACGGCCTGAACCCACCGTCGTGCTTGGAGGCCTGCCTCCCGCCGCCGGCGGATATTTACCGTTTTTATTTAGATTTTTATTAATTTTGTGTATTTTTATAAGTTTTTGTAGAATATAAAATATGTAAAATTAATTTAAGTACATGATAAAAATGTGAAAATAAAGATTAATTATCAACATAAACTTTTAATTTACGCCATCTACCTATCAAAGCGCATACTACAACGTTGCAACACCTTCAAGTAAACTACCGCTGAAGTATTTCATGTACTATATTGACGCTAGATGTCGCTCCAAAAGACTCAACGCCATGAAATATTCACCTACTGGTGACCGAATTTCGCTTCACTAGTACATGACCGATTAGCCGGATGGTTTAAGACGTCTGGTCGGTCACAATATATAGGTGGCAGGGACCGCGGGTTCGAGGCTCGCAAAAGACGGACAAATATATTTTGTATTTCCTGCTATTGTATATGCCTCTCTATCGCTTGTTACGCGCTCTCGCTTGCACACTCAGGTTTAGATGGAACGTGACACTTTTTCGTGAGTGCAGCCGGTGTTCATCGATTTATAAGACGTGATATCATCACGTCAAAGTAATATAATATAAATCCATCCTGCAAAATTTTACAAAGTGTTGAACCAAACGTTGCGGGCGCACGTGTCAGGCGCGGCGCTTCCGTTCGTTGGACACTCCAACAAGCGCACGTTTACCGCTGGATATTTTGACCTACGCTCTAGGATCGCGTGCTAGGAGACCAGCGCGCTTTCGCACAAGTGCTTCCAAAATTCACTAAACCTGGACATAGCGTGCACACTTTAAAGCGATATTTCCTTCGCTCCGGCGCGCACGCTGATAACCACGCGGTAAAGAGCTCGTTTGTAAAGGAAGCATAAAGCCGCGTCTCCTGCACATGCGCATGTTTTTTCGAAACATTACACTAGAAACATTACTCAAAAACATTATTTCCTTAAGCCGCGTCTCCTGCGCAAGTTTTTTCGAAACATTACACAAGAAACATGAAACAAAAACATTATTTCTCTTTGGTTTTCATACAAATGTGGATGGCCACGCCCCAATGTTTCGATGGTTCTGTGTAATGTTTCGAAAAAAAACCTTCGCAGGAGACCCGGCTTTATGGTTTTCATACAAATATGTATGGCCATGCCCCAATGTTTCTATGTTTCTGTGTAAAGTTCCAAAAAAAAAAACATTCGCAGGAGACGCGGCTTAATATGCGCGATTGTCAAAAAAAATTCACAGATCTCGTGCATTACACGACCTTCGAGGTACATTGAAAATGAACTAAACAAATTTAAAAAAAAAGTATTACATATTACAATATATTACAAAAAAAGTATTACAATATAAAATATAAAAATATTATATAGGTTATGTTAGAAGATCGTCGCGTAACCTAACCTTTAATATAATTTATATTTAATCATAATATTCCAAAACATATTTATATGTAAAAATCATAAACTTGCTACTATACTCAGATTAGTCCGCGCGCCGCACATACCTCCCGCGGTATTCAAAATTCCGCCGCATAAAAGATAAACTACAGCCTAGACCGTGAGAGATAGCGAGGTCCCGTTTTTTGCAAATTGTAGCCCAACTCAATACCCCGAGGTTTTTTTTTCATTTTTTCGATATCGTTTTTCGTTTTTGAGAAATCGCCGATTCAATGAGAGAAGACACCAAAAAATCACGCAATTTTTCGACATTTTTTGATTTTTTGAAAAAAGTTTTTGACTTTAGCCCTCGCCGAGACGCATCTTTTGACACCCCATTCATTCACGTAGCTGTAAAATTCACGCCACCAGGGCGATGTCACACTTTTCCTTGAAATGGGTGCCCTACCAACGCGATCGAAAAAACATTTTCAATGTTAAAAAAATTGGTTGTCTGTAAAGTCGGTTTACGGACGATAGTTTTACGTGATGACGTCATAAAGTATATAAAGTGCGAAGTCAGATACAAAATCAGTTCCGGCGGATATTTACCGATTTTATTTAGATTTTTATTAATTTTGTGTATTTTTATAAGTTTTTGTAGAATATAAAATATGTTAAATTGTTTTAAGTACATGATAAAGATGTGATAATAACTAATAAAAAATATGAGAAAATAACGACTATTAATAATTTTTGTTTATTTTATATTTAAAAAAACCTAAAAAGTCAATAATATTAATTATCAATATAAACATCGTGTTGGGACTCAAACCTACATAACGCCATCTACATGAACAACGTTGCAACAACTACCTAACTGCGAAATCAAGTAAATACCGCTGAAGTATTTCATTTACTATTGACGCTAGATGTGGACGCTAGATGTCGCTCCATGAAATCTTCACATACTGTTGAGTAAATTTGCTGCGATAGGTACATGAACGATTAGCCCGCGTGGTTAAGACGTCTGGTCGGTGATGGTGGCAGGGACCGCGGGTTCGAGGCTCGCAAAAGACGGACAAATATATTTTGTATTTCCTACTATTTCATATGCCTCTCTATCGCGCTCTCGCTTGCACACACAGGTTTAGATGGAACGTGCGTGACACTTCTTCGTGCGTGCAGCCGGTGTTTATCAATTTATAAGACGTGACGTCATCACGTCAAAACATGGTGGTGTGGTGTCAGTGCGAGGTCGCTAAAACGCAGTATTGAGCTGCGTGCGGTCAGAAATCGTTCGAGCGACCTAAATTTTTTCACATAGAAGCAACGCATAGATTCAATACATAGAGGTAAAGCATGGAGGGAGATTATCTGAACCGAGAAAATGACGTAGAGTCCGTCTCACGAAAGAATTTCCGCGGCAATAAGTGAAAGTGTAGAGTCGCCGTTTCACTTCCACTTATTGCCGCGGGCCTTCGACTTGAGACGAAGTGTATGACCGTAGCGCCGCGTCTACGGGACTTCTTTCGTGAGACGGACTCTACTCTACATGGTGCATTGCTCATGTCATCATGTTCACGGACAAGCCACCAAATTCAAATAAAAATAATTTAATTTAAATTTATTAAAAAAATAATGTGCTCAAACGCAGATGAAGCGTTTTTTTTTGCGTGCACAGAGCCATAGTAATGGCGAGAAACGCTTCATCTGCGTTTGATTGAGCACATTATTTGTTCGTCCTTCGTTGCTCACAACTGGCCGCCTGCCATACAAATGAATGAAATTGCTTGACGCTCTGCTTGAAGCTCCGTCAAGCACATCAAGCCAAGCCTATCAATCACGTAAGGCTTGACGTGATTGACGTGCTTGATGCTTGATCGTTGCGCGGGGCCTGGGTTGTTCAAGCCGCTTGACCGTTGCGCGCCTGCTTAAGTGTATATGTGCAAGCAAGACGAGGAGCGTAAAATCGCAAGCGCATCATATCCGTGCGTGACCGAGAACGAGATGCCGATAGTTGGTGTAGCAAGACTTGCAAGGGGGAAAAAAATCAATCAGGAATCAAAAAGGAATTTGTTAATTTTCGTGAGTTGTGATTGGAAAATAATTATAATATATTGAAGGCATTTTCTTTATTGCTTTGATTTGAGAACGATTAAGAATGATGTGATGTGTTTATTACAGTTATACATAAAAGATCATTTGTACGGTGATAAAATACTAAACAAATACTCGAATGATGGAAAATTCAAATCGCGTGGTAGCAACCCTAGCAGCAGGAGGCCCGAACATTTGTTAGGAGTTTTGGCCTGCGATTATGCGTACCTATTAGTTTTATTAATTATGTCAATGGGAGAAAGAAAACCATCGTGAAAACACAATATGCGAAAGCACCGAGAAAAGTGTGAAAGTTTCCAATGCCCATTCTTTAATGTATTTGTACGCAACAAATTACTTATGGTATTTATATAGTATATATAATTTGTATATTACTTATATACAAATTATATATAATAATTAGTGTATAGTGCGACAAGGCTTGAAATGAACGTGGATGACGTTTGTGCGAGGGCGCTGCTGCAGCATTAGGGTTGTCAATTTTGAAAATTTCCTTACAATATCAATAGGGGAAAATATCGCTGCAAAAGAAAATGTATGTATAGTACCTATAAGGTAGGTAGGTACTTACTTATTTTTTATTTTATGTATTGAATTTTAGGAAGACTAGCTCACTAATAAAATAACAGATAGACTTCGATTTCTGTTAACAACACCACAGACTAAGAACAGATACAACGTACGCGTGAACGTGTGAAACCCGAGACGGTTATCTAGCAACACTGTGGCGGCGTTAGTTTAAAAATAATTAATTAATATTATTAAACGTTTATTTCAGGTATCATATCTGTACACAAACAACACGAAAATATAATGCACTCAATACAAAATAAATGATAAATAATTATTAGTTACATATGTTTTTTTTTGTTACCTATTTTCATGTATTGACATGTATTATAATATATCCACAATTTTGTCATTATTGTAAAATAATTGGGAAAATAATACATATTATGTATTTATATACATTATTGAATTAAAACTATTCTTTTTACGACTCATCGATGGAAGCTTTCTGGATTCCTTTCGCCTCTACACCACAATTAGGTACTGCGCACCAACCCATTGTTTGCCCCAGGTCGATATAAATATATTACCGTAAAACGGGGTGAACAGAAACAACTTTGGACTTTTGAACCTGAATATCTTCCTAGTTTGTTGAGTAAAGCCTTTGAAAAATACCTCACAAGTCGAGTCTTTATTCGTAGAATGTGTTTCTAGTCATCCCATTGCAGCATTTGCATTATTGTTCCTAAAAAAAAATTATTTCCGTCATGTTTCTTGTTACCCGAAAATGGGGTGAATAGAAACGCCATATGGGTTGAATGGAAACATTGCATACATTGAATATTGATATATATATATTTTTTATTAAAACAATAGAGCTATTGCTTTAAAGTTTTTTATTTTATAAAAAAGATTAAGTAAGATATCAAAATACACAAACAAAATAGGTTTGCAGCATTTCACGCGATACCTCCGCCCGAGCTCTCTTGATATTTTGTGCGTATCGCTCCGATATTTTCTGCTTATGGCGTTTCAGGAAACTGATGGAGAAGTCTCTTCCGGGAAGATTATTTTTAAACTTCGGGCAATTTACTCCTTTTTTGTCCAAATAGTGTTTTACTATTAGACGAAGGTCGAATTCATCCATTGGGTAGCCCCATTCAGAACATATGTTGAGATTATCTATGACATGTTCTTCTATCTCTTCTGCGAGAACCGTTTGCCCTCCCTTTTTTTTCAGGACTCGCGTCGCATGTCTGTACAGAACAGAGTAGTGAATGTTATGTTTTTCAGCAGCACACCGATATGAAAAACCATTATCCTTTATGTCTTTCAGAGCCGCTTCTATGTCTTCTTTCTTGTGCGACAATTGCCGTTTTCCGCGTGGGTCGGGTTTGTACTTTCTAGGCATACTGAAGGCCAAGAAAGACAGGTTACATACTGAAAAAAAAAACAAACAAAATATCCTGTTTTATACACCCTTAATATCGTTTCTTTTCACCCTATCACTCGTTTCTAATCACCCCATCACTTGTTTCTAGACACCCCAATAACTTGTTTCTATTCACCCCATATAACCTCAAAATGGCATCGTCTCACCAAAAGCAAAATATCTTCAAAAATAACTATGCTAGAACTCACCTCAGTTGTTAAGCTCTCCTGCAGACAGTGGCACTAGCGCTTTATATAACTTTCGTGGCACAGGATCATATACAGAAGCCGATACAGAACAAGTTTACTACATATAAAAAAGCCTAGATCGCAACACATGACATAAATTTTTTTTTTATTTAGCTCCGCAATGTTGGTACCGATCATTTTTGGGATACCAGGACGCAAAACATATTTTTCCACTAAATTAACTGAATCAGAATTTTGTCAAACCATATTTCAGTCACAGGTACAAAAGCAAAAATTTTTTCCGATTTCGTTTCTGTTCACCCCTAAGTTTCTGTTCACCCCATTCTACGGTACTATAGAATTCAATAAAATTTTAGTTCTATTTTCTTTGATAAAAACCAAAACTGGCGCTTGTCCCCAAATTCGGGGATAGCGAGAAATTTGACAAGCGTCTCTTTGTAGTAAGCACCTGACAGTAAACTTTTTTTTTCTTACCTAAAGGCAAGGATAGCATGACCGTATAGCCATGTGTCTTATTTTTTCATTCTTTTTCTCATTTGAATTTGTTGCATGTCATAAAAAAAACATACAGGAGCATAAAGGACCACAAAACACTGCTATTAGAAAAGACTTAGCCTGCGGAAATCAAAACTGGGGCCAAAAATAAAAAAAATAAAATTTCACGAAAAAAATTTCATACAAAATGGCGACTTCCGCGAATTTATTTTCAATGCGACTTAGGATTGCCTCTTCTCCGGCGCTGCGGGTAGTGCAGCCCCGCCGTCCTTGCGTAACACAGCGCAGGCACGCATGCTCGCCTCCGCAGCTTCGGCTTTTTGGTCGCCTTCGGCAACCAGCCTCAGCCGCTCCGGCTCACACGGGTGCTTGCGCTGTGTTACGGCGGACGGGGGCTGCACTCCCTCCGCGCCTCCAGCTTATAAAAACACTCTAGGGAATAGCCCCACTAACAGGTTATGTCGGGGCGGTGGATTTAGTTTTTCCGCAAAGTATGTTAATTACCTCCATTGTCCTTTCAAATGTTGTCAACATACACCTTGTCATGTAATGCATGAGATCTGTGATTTTTTTTTAATTAGGTAATAAAATATGTACCTTAGGTATTATTTCTTCAACATGGCGTGTGAGAACCTACTCAGTAGGATATTTGCATTGGCTTAAATAAAACTAATTTGTTTCATTTCTATGATATTTGGCAATTTGGGTAAATAGTTACACAGAACAGCGACCGGCACGGAGCGGCGGCGGCGGACTTAGGAAGTAGTACCTACCCATGGACTTAGGAATCATATCAATGTACACAGAGAGAGTGATTCAGAATTGATATTTGATACATTATTATCAGAAAACTTTATATTAAACGTAGGTATGTATAGGTACATTGTACGTGTAAGTATATTTATTTATGTTAGGCACTTGGTCGTAACGTGGCTCGCGCAACCGCCAGCGAAAGCAGCCCCAGCAGTGCACATCCACCGCAAGCGTAGGTCAGCACTCCTCGGTAATACTGGGGGCAGTCTTCGGGGTTGAAACACTTGCTGTGAACGAAAGAATTGTCAAGTCAATTGTCAGTCAGCGTGTATGCGTCCACTGCTAGACATACGCCTCTCTAATTTTCCTCCAGTCCTCCCGGCATTCAGCGGTACAGAACCACTGATTTCCGCTGACGTCTTGATGTCGTCCCATCTGGCGGTTGATCGTCCCACACTCCCGTTTTCCTGTCCACTGCCGTCAGTCTAGGACACGGTTACTCCAACGGTCGTCGTCTCTTCGGTTGACGTGCCCAGCCCACTGCCACTGGAGCTTATCCTCCCGATGTCCAATATAGCCTACTTTGGTGAGTCGACAGATTTCGTCGTTACGCAAACGTACCAAGCAAATTATATTTTACGAAGACATCGACAAAATCTTGACTTTTAAAATGGGTTCACCCAAAATAAACCATTCATTGTTCCAATCGTTTGGTCAGACTCGTCTAGCTGATCAGAAAAGCCAGATAAGGTGACTTTCATTATTTGAGCTTTAAATTAATTATGTAAATGGTACAACAAGAAGAATAATCTTACTAATTTTCTATGACTACTACAGCCACTCCAGTTACAAGTTTGTCAGCGAAAGTGACTATAGAGTAGACCGCCGCGCCTTGGTGCGAATGTGGTCCAATCAGATCTGCCGTGATACACAGGCTCGCTACCATTGTTATTGAACTACCGGCACCTGAAACACATTTATTTGAGCTTTATATTTTTGAAAAAAACCGGCCAAGTGCGAGCAGGTCTCGCGCAACGAGGGTTCCGTACCTCCGCGTCAAGAACGTTGCTCCGCGTAATTGACCGCTTTTTATTTTGTAGTTTACTTTGGAGTTTGCACTATAATCAATCACACATTGTTTGACGCTTTTATGTATATCGTTTATACGATAGAGCAAAAACAACTTTGAAAAAAAAACGCTTTTCTCGTCCCTAAATTGTAAAACTTTTTTATTATTATTATTATTCGGTATATCCATCACAATAACACACATTCTGTGAAAATTTCAACCGGCTTCCTATTGCCGTTCAAAAGTTACAGCCATAGGACGGATAGACAGACAGACAGACGGCGCGCTGCGTGGGCTTAGTAATAGCCCTCTGTACGGATACGGAGACCTAAAAATTATTGGTTATGAAGACATGGTTAGATTAGAACACACATTCAAACACTAACGAACACACATTAGAACACATATAACAAAAATAAAAAATCGGCCCATAATTGACGGAGTAATCGCATAACAAACTTATAAAAACATTCAGTCGAATTGAGAACCTCCTCCTTTTGTAGTCGGTTGAAAATGCATAATTGTGCCTGCCTATCGTCTCTACCAGGCAGCTTGCCACGTGGTGGGGGGGGGCAGCTGACGTTCAACATTTCACTCGAGCGAAGTCGCAGGTAAAATCTAATAGGCTACGTAACTTACCCATGAGAGCCGCAACAGAGTAAATTTGAAATGTGCTGGCTTCTGGGCTGATGAATAAAGCTATCCACAGACTACTGATCAAACTCAAGCAGCTGCCCGAAAGATACGCCAACTGAAAACATTCCAAAATATAAAATATTAGGCGTTCGAAACGGCTAGGTATGGAAATAGTTCGTATTTTTCATCCGTTCAGTGTGGTCCAGGGGGAAGCACGGTCGCGTCGTCTCACCTAGATCACCAGCGTGTAATGGACTGGCACTAGATGACTACACTGTATACTATAGGTGTAATATAGCTGAGGTAGACAACCAAAACCATGTCAGTTTACATAAAAACATATTATGAATAGACTGGGTTTTCGAAGGCACTCATATACTAAGTAGAAAACAAATAAATCACCTGGTTTCCACAGCTGCTCACTCTATATTTGAGGGCCAAAGAAGAAAAGAAAGACGCTATGTACAGAACGAGAGGAACGCTGGCCACGGTCTCGGATCCCTCTTCCAGGTTAAAAGTCAGACGCTCTTCCAAGAACAGGGGAACGTAGACCAGTGTGAGAGCCCAGTATAGCCGGGAGAACACGTATCTGCAAGCATAGAGAAATACCACTAGCTAAAGAAATACCAGAGGATTTTTTTTAAACGTGACGCGACGCGACTCGGACTCGCGCACCGAGGGTCCCGTACAACCGCGTAAGCGGGCTAGTCATTAATTATATATAACACATATTCTGAAAAATTTACAACCGGCCACATATTAATATTTAAAGATTCGGCCCTTTAATTTAAAGAAGGACAGACAGACGGACATACGGACGGACGGACGGCGTAGGCTTAGTAATAACCTGAAAAGTAAGCCACGGAAGCTGGTAGGCAAAAAAGTCAAGCATATATATGCAAAACGCTACTCTCCATTCCGATATTCACCAGCATGACACTAGGCACTAGGAGTAAAAATAATATTCAAATTACGAAGCACAGATCATCTAAAATGTCGAAAAGTTTTGTTTGTAATAGTATTAGATTATATAATAAAATACCCGAAGAGGTAAAAAATCTTAATGATACTTTGTTTAAGAAACACTTAAAATCTACCCTTGCAAAGAAAACCTACTACACTGTAAAGGAGGCCTTAGCTGATAAATTCATATCTTGAGGTTCTGACTGCATAATTAGTTAATACTTGACTAGGTACCATTTGTACCTCAATAATTATATTAACCCATATTGACAACTTGATACTTCAAGTATGATAATATTTTATTATATATAAACATAAATATATACCTACATATATATTTATATTTTTTGTTTTTGACAATTGTATTTTTTACAAACAATATTAACTCTTGACTAGGTACCATTAGTACCTCAACTTTATTGACCCATTGACAACTTGATACTTCAAGTATCTTAAATATTCATATATTTTTATTTTTTATTTTTGACAATACAATTATACTACATTGTTGTTTAATACACTAACATAATTATGTTGATACAAATTACGTATCAAAGTTTGACAAAGGCTCTTTACACCTGATTCACTTAATTAATAAGTCTTTGTAGTCAGAACTCTCAGCAAAATTGTTAATCTTGCTCTCAAGCTGTGTTTTAGATGGACTATGGGCGGTGTTATTATGTGGCTAGTCACTAAATACTTGTAAAAATATGTCTAAAAAAAATACCCTGCGAAGTTTCTTGTCGGTTCTTCTTCGTGGGTGTAATCGAACCGGATAGAACAAATTGTGACAAGTTCGAGCGCAGTCTAACTGCCATAAGAATGATCAATAAACAATACAATACAATACAATTGGAAGACAAGGTCTAACTACTTACTTATTTGAATATTTGATAAGTTGAAGGCATTGACATCACAGCATTATAAAAACAGAAGAATGGTAAAAAATAAGCCGACTTCACTTATTTCACACATTCCAAGTTACTACGAATGCCCTGATGAACACAACGATGAATGTCTCTTTCTAATATTAGACAAGGGTAGATTTCTCCAACCACTTCGGCATTTCGCTAAAGAATGCTGCTAAATAAAATAAAAACAAATAAAGTCTTAGTACATACAGAAGGCTGGCATGATAGAGAAAGGGCTTCTTCAAGAAGTATATAATTTTAGACTGTATCGGCGGAATCTTGTCCGTAAGAATCGATCCCTCATCCACCTTTCCGTTCTGTAAATTGTCTTTTGCGTTTTTGTCTTCTGTGGACGTCTTCGAGTCTTTGAGGCGAAATCCGACGTGGAACAGTGCTGCGCAGACTACTCCTATCGCGGTGATGATCAGGGAAACATTCTGCAAAACAATTATATTTATTATTTAAATATTGTAGAAATAAACAAATAGAATTACATTATTGCTCCAAAAACATTTTTGAGAAACAAGCACGGCATATATTTAGGTTAACATGAGGGAGAAAGGCGAAATTATGCCTTATTGCGATTTCTTCCAGTAGACCTTTGCATATTTAATTTTGAAAATAGTATGTAGTGAAATGCAATTAATATGTAGTAAATGTATAAAAGATTTTACCTATCTACTACGAATAAATAAAGCTTTATTTATTCGTAGCTTAGGTAGGTACCTTACCTACCTACCTAACCTACCTATGAAAGTTCGGATGGCAGGTCAAGCCTATAGTGGCATAGTGCGAGCATTGGCGGCACTCAACCGAATGTTGGTCATGTTTCCGGATCTACATTGACGTCTTCAACTGTGTCAGTTTCCATACAAAAAAAAATACTAACGTCTTTCAAAAGTTAGCGGTGAGTGAGATACGTTGAGCTAACATGGAAATTGACTCTACATTGTTAAATTTTGGGGCTTGCCCTGTAGTATATATTATATAAATAAATAAATAAATAAATAAAATAAGTAGGGATCACAGGGAGGGCAGGGATAATAGAATGCATAGACTTACTTTAAATTTATAATCGTCATCGGGCCCAATATATCGGCTATAGTTTGTGGCTTTCAGAACAGACCACGTGATAAGGTACACCGCTATACTGGAGCATACAGATGCCGTGTACCTGCCAACATAATATTAAAATGTATTACTTATTAGTTACGTAGTCCGGTATAACCAAGTAGGTGGTTATACCGGACTACGTTACTTAGCCGATGTGAAGTGAGCTAACCATAAAAATATCCTAACATTAGCACGCAAAGCACGAAATAATAGACGAAGAACTGAGTCTCGCCATTTTAACATTATGATTTAGAACGCCCAAATATTTTTCATAAATGTAAACAAATAAAATAACCAAATGGAATTAATAAAATTATTAAAGGAATTTAAATAAATTAACATCATACAAACCGTATAGAAGTGAGCTCGTTCCTTGTTTGCAGGCAGTCGGTAATGCTAGGTATCATGGCCAGATGAGATATTTGCACAGCCGCCCAGCCCACTTGGAAGAAAGTAATCAGCGTTGCGTAGTACAGTGGCATCCACCATTGCAGATACTCCGTTTCCTCTATCGCCTTGCAACCCCAGCAGCGGATGAAGAGAAACGGGAAAGTACACGTCACTAGCGTCGTTCCTGTGGGAAAACAAATAATTTGGGACGTACTTAGTGTAGTACTGTGTGAGACCGGTACTTAAAGAATAGCCCCACTGCGTCTCTCCCCGTGCATATCGTAAAAGGCGACTAAGAAATAAGGACGAGATGCCGGGCTAAAGGGCGACAGGCTTGCCACCTCTCACCTTGGCACGGTCCTTCCACCAAGTCGTGCAGCAGGTGGGGGTCTTCGTGCCTTACTTGCTGCTTGATAGTTATCATGTCCGCAGTGGCGGGCCTAGGGTCAGATCGTAGAGCAAGCCGAAGCCAAATATTTCATACAAAATATAATATATGACTATTCTGTCAGTCAGTAAATGAAATAAACATGCTTGTATCACAATTTTATAGAAAATGGTAATTAAAAAATCTATGCAAACCAACTGCAGTGCAGTGCAGTTACTATGAAGACTCTTGTTAATAATTAATTATCAATAGCACACTGGAGGCATATTATGGTTGATAGAATTATTGTGACTTATCAACACATATCATACATATCATAGCATGCCAGAGAGAGAACGAAGAGAGAGCCGACGTCCGACGTCCCGCCCGCCGCCGCCACCCGCCATGGATATAATATAACTAACCAAAGATTATTATTTCTTAGCCCTTCAACTTTGGGAGCATAAAACAAAAGAATCCTTCGCCTACACCAGGTGTACACCAGGTGGCGCCCGCCCACCTGGCGTAGGTGAAGGTGTTAGAAAAAAAATCATTTTGAAAGATTTTTCCATGAAACTTTATGAAATAACGAATGGATTGTATTTACAGATAAATATTCTAGCTATAAAGGCTTTTTTTTATGTATATTACATATTCTGGGTAACAAAATTATTATGTAAAGTTGTGTTATGTGAAAATTGCGACCTCTCTCTGATTTTATATTTTTATAAATTTATCACGAACGCAAATTGGTAATATAGTATTTTTGTCATAAAAAGGAATACATATACAAACCAATCCTACCTTTCTGGTGTATCAGCCGCTCGTGTGTGGCACACAATAAAATCTTGAATTCACAAATTTTTTTTTGTCAAAAACTACATTTTCGCACTCACAAGCCATTGCAACATTTGGGCTATTCATTACGTAAATATGTGTGTTGGATATATGGAAAGCACATGGTTGGATAGATAATTTTATCTACTCATCTTGAGACACTTTCTACCTCAAAACACGAATTTAGGCAGAACTAGAAATAAATTACGACACTGACTCAAACAAAGTTTCTATGGCGAAACCTAGGTCACAAAAATGGCTTATTTCTCGTAAATTTACGACATGCAAGCACTAAACGGCATATATTATTCAACTAGAAGAACTAAGGAACATTTCTGTCACCTCACTTTCTCCAATAAACCGATTTATTTTGAGAAACAAGCTTTGACAACAACAAACACGAAAAAATTGTCAGTATGGAGTAGGACTTTTCTTCGATTTTTTACGTAAAATGCATCTCAACTCAGTACAAACAAATGTACTCAATAGGTCCGGAATATAATGAAAAAGAGAAAAAACATCACTTACCGGTCCATTTTTCTGTATTTACGAACAAAACAGCGAATATTCACAAGCACAACACGCGCGCGCACATACAACACGAACTGACAATGACGACAGATATGAGAATTTTTTTCTTATTAACAAACATCCTCGCAATCCTCCGATCAATCACTTCAAACTTCTACGCCTACATTAGACATCAGTAGACACGTCTTTGGCGTTCTTCTATTGAAAAACTGAGATAGCACTAATACTGAGTACGCTTTCGCACTACGGAACGAATTAGTCTTAGCATATTTCCTCAAACTAATCGCTATACATACTCATATATTATTATTTCTATTCTGTGCTATGGGTGTCTTTAGGCTAAAAATTGTATGGTACTCGAGAACGAGAAGGAAATAAAATTATGCTAGAATAACAGCGGGAACAAGCGAGATGACTAATGTACGCTCGTATTTGACTAATTTCATCCATCGCATCGAGGCGAGAGTTCACGAGCAATTCCGAATGATACTTACGAACGACGAAGTCCCCGCGCCGCGTCGTCGACTCAATGACCTTGGGCGCGCGCGAATGGCACGTGGCGCGATATTTAAAATGAAATTGAAGTAGGTACTATCGACTGTTTTCGTTTTCGATTTGCTTTCGAGCTTTGTTTGATCGACCTAGGGCAAGCCGGGCTTTTTGGCTTGTATGAGAGGCCCGCCACTGCATGTCCGAATACTTTGCTAAACGTGGTGGTCGATGTTGTGTTGCAATTTTCCAGAGTTCTTGCAGCACAACACCGATTAATCTGCTTACCCTGATTGTCAGGATACAGCGTGTGTGGTATGTATGTATGTACTTACATATCTACTCGTATACCTACCTAGGGAAACAGTACGAAGTACAGTATTTCGTACTATTTCTCGTACACATATGAATATTTGATTGTTACATCTTCGCTAAGAATAATAGTGCCAATCGGCGCATTCCACATTGAACTCATGCATGCCGTTAATTTTTTTTGTCTTTATACACTGAACCGAATTGACTGACAGATTTGGGAGAGGGCGATAGGAGCGGTGTCCAGAACAAACCTGTCAAATGCCACATTTTCTTGCTGCTGCACCTGTCTGCGAGTATGCCGACCACAGGCGTGGCGAGAGCGTCCACCACTTGACCTGCAAATAGTTGCCAAGATCGTTAAAGTATTTTGACAATCACCAGCCTTACATACATAATTTATTATCTGTCGGCACCAACGCAACCAGCTGAATGATTCCTCCCCCCTGATCAGGTCCGCATAAGATTAATTAACATCAGTGAAAAATTTATCATTGCTTGCCCAAGCCTAAGCGAGCCGTGTTCGCATCTACATAATATCTACCTGCCTGCCCTAAGCTATCTACAACTCGTAGCTACGAAATATTCCCATTATGTATGTATCATTCAGACAGGAGATAGTAAATCTCCAAATATCCTAAAACGGAAATATTTTCAATTAAATCAGACTGGTGTTCCAATTGGAGACGAGATTAAATTGGGTTAGAATATGAATGTAAATAATATATTTTAAAAAACCCGACCCTTAAAAAGTTTTTTTTATGGAAGCTGACACGGTTGGCTGCATCACATACATCATCCGTGATGTCAGCCCATAACACCGGGTGAACTTGGTGCCACGTCAGTGATTCCCTTCGGTCGTGCCGGCTACACTGAACTGGACAGAAAACACAAACTATTTACATAGTCGTTTCGACCGACCTTTCATTCAGTGCGGTGGTACCAATCCGGGCGGGTTAAGCCCTACCACCTAGTAATATAATAAGAAGGGAGTCATATCATACTCGTGTCATGTCAGCCTCGATAGCTCAGTGGTGTAGACAGTCAACTGTCGCTATTGAATGTTAAGCAACGCTGGGTGCGGTCAGTACTTGGATGGGTGACCGCTGACCGTTGGAGGCTGACCGAGGTTCGGATTCCTCGTAAAACTGTAGGTCCCTTCCCTCCTAATCTTAATTGGTGGTAGGGTTTAACCCGCCCGGGTTGATACCACCGCACTGAATGAAACGTCGGTCTAAACGGCTATGTAAATAGTTTGTGTTTTCCGACCAGTTCAGTGTAGCCGGCACGATCAAAGGGGGAAGCACTGACATGGCACCTAGTTCACCCGGTGTTATGGGCTGACATCACGGACGTTGTAGGTGATGTAGGCAACCGCGTCAGTTTCCATAAAAAAAAATCCGTTAGTCGCCTTTTACGACATACACGGGGACAGATGCAGTGGGGCTATTCTTACCGGCCCCACACGGTGAAAAGTAAAAATTATATCCGTCCGTTTACTTATTTATAGGAGTCGGGGACCGCAAATTTAACTTTTTTTTTAAGCTTTAAAAAAACGCACGCAAATCGGTCCACTTTTTAAGAAAATTAATTTTTTTATTACACTTGATTACTTGATTAAAAATATACCTAAGAACCTTCCCGATTAAACCAGCTTTCTAATAAAAAAAAACTGCATCCAAATCGGTCTATCCGTTTGAGAGCTACGATGGCACAGACAGACACACCCTTACACACATACAAACATACACACACACACGTTAAACTTATATTATAAGTTCTCTATAATAAATCTTTTTACATCGGGGGTTAAAAACGATCTGATTTGAAATTATCGGGACATCGATGGGTGGTGGGAATGGAAAGCAAAATGAAATTCGGTAAAATTGTTTTCTACTATGTAACCTCTAATAAACAATACATACTCGTACATAAAATATAACTCCTGTTTCGTGTAGCATCAGCATAACACGTTTACCATAAACAAATTCTAGGAATGTAATCCTTGTCTATGCTCCCTTCCGGAGCATCTTTCTCTGTCACCGCCGCCATGGCGAATAAAACATGTAAGTGAACGTAAAAGTGTTTTAATAATATTTCTCCACTACCAAATCAACCCAAAACCAACCTATACAGTCCACAAGCTACTCAACAAGAACTATTGAAGGAATCAACACACTACGCAGAGGCGACGCAACATGGTCCTTCGAGCCGGATTTGAACCAGCGACCTATGGATGTTGCGTGTCGTAATTGCTGGAACACGCCTCTGCGTAGTGTGTTGATTCCTTCAATAGTTCTTGTTGAGTAGCTTGTGGACTGTATAGGTTGGTTTTGGGTTGATTTGGTAGTGGACAAATATTATTAAAACACTTTTACGTTCACTTACATGTTTTATTCGCCATGGCGGCGGTGACAGAGAAAGATGCTCCGGAAGGGAGCATAGACAAGGATTACATTCCAAGGATTTGTTTATGGTAAACGTGTTATGCTGACGCTACACGAAACACTCCTGTCCTGCTAAATTGTTTTCTCTAAATCTTAAAGATGATCGTTGATTAAAAAAGATAATATTAGTTATCAAACCTTATAGAAAATTAATTATAATGTAAAAGAATTCATACATACCAATTTTTTTATGCTTAAAACATTGAACAGTATTTTATTAAATCTGTAAGAATTGGTTTGTTAAGAAATTAGACCTTACCTAACAAGAGCATGGCTCCTGCGGCTATAGGTTCCATGGCCAGCACGACTTGGAAGAATAATAGGATGTAAGAGAACCACATGGCGGCGCATAGGTCGTTATACACGTGGCCCAGGCCATACCAGGCCTTCTGACTTATGTGCCAGCAGCCTTTCTGCTTCTCTCTGTTGCTGCAAATAAAACATACAAGATTTTTATTCATATTATATTTTTAAAAGGGTGAATAGAAATCCTTCGTTACCCGTGTTACTACCAGTCTTACTACCAGTAGTAATACGGGAAATTTTTTTTGCCCGTGTTACTACTAGCTGCTCTAGTAGTAACACGGGTATTTTTTTTGTCCGTGTTACTACTAACTACTTCAGTTGCAACATGGGAAAATTTTTATAGCTACCGAATGAGAACTCGTCATGTTCTATGGAAGCAAGAGGCTGGACGACGCAACGACATCGTGAAGACAGTTCTCAAGATCGCTGGCAAAATAAAATTTCAGCTATGCTTCAATACAATATTGGTTTAAGACGATACCCCTAGCTACGGCAAATTCAAAATTTGCAGGGGCGAGCGTTCCCTGTATACGTATAACGTTCATTCGCTCAAGTTTTCTTATTCTTTAGAATGTTACGACAGCGTGCAAGGCTGAATATTTATAGGTAACATAAAAAAAAAGAAAATTATGAAATATTGTCATTTTGTTTATTTAATGTTCCAACCAAACTCTATTTGTGTTTAGGCAATTGAAATTAATTTCACGACTAGGTAAACCGCAGACCTTCACTGTGCCAACTGAACCGCACCGCGAAACGGTAATGGACCCTCAACCCATAGACGAAATAACTTTTGCAACTTTATGAAATTATATATACCTACGAGAAAACGTACCGCTGTTTCAACCAGAGATGTGAATAAAAAGTGGAGATAATTTGTAGATCCTGATCGGACACTACAACCAGCTAACTTCCTGCCCTGTAAGTACCACAACGCTACCAACCAATGCATTGTATAGATAGGTATTTTGTTATGTAATCCGGTATGGGTGTCTGAGTCAGACAGATCACACGCTCGGATAAGCCTATATCATGTCTGCGGAGGTGCCTTACCGGAGACTTCCCGCTGTATTGCTGCCTATATTGAACTAAAGGAGAACACAGCCGAGGCTGCTAAGCGGCCATCTTACATCCACTACAGCCTGCGGTATCATCAACTCAGTCGGCTAGTAAGCGGCGGGTGGCCGGGTGGTTTGGCCATCGGCTTCTTATGCGAGATGTCCGAGTTCCAATCCGGTCGGCGTGTACCAATGATTTTTTTCTGACGAAAAAATTTACGTGTATACCTACACCTGGTGCTTCACCGTTCGGAACCGGTGTAAAACTGTAGGTCCCTTCCCTTTGCCTTTCCGCAGGCTCCAATTTTAGCCGACTAGGTTAGTACCACCGTACTGGTTGTAAGATGGCCACATAGCAGCCTGGGTTGTGTTCTTCGCTAGTCCAGTATAGCCAGCAATCCAGGGAAGTCTCGTATGGCACCTAAGTACCTTCTCAGAGGTGATATTGGCTGGTCGGAGCATGTACTTTGGCCCCTCAGACTCAGCCACCCATTACATAAAGAAAAGCAAGGGTAGAAACCTACAGTTTTACACCGGTTCCGACCGGTGAAGCAGCAGATCTCGACGTGAACTCGGACCCTGAGATTAAGAGTCCAAGCCAAGACCGTACCGTGTGGGACCGGTACTTTAAAATAATAGTCCCACTGCATCTCTCCCCGTGTATGCCGTAAAAGGGCGACTAAGGGATATGACTCCCTTCTTATATTACTAGGTGGTAGGGTTTAACCCGCCCGGGTTGGTACCACCCACCGCACTGAATGAAAGGTCGGTCGAAACGGCTATGTAAATAGTTTGCGTTTTCCGTCCAGTTCAGTGCAGCCGGCACGACCTAAGGGAGGCACTGACATGGCACCAAGTTCACCCGGTGTTATGGGCTGACATCACGGATGTTGTAGGTGATGTAGCCAACCGTGTCAGTTTACATAAAAAAAAACAAAAAAAAACCGCTCCGGCCAAGCGCCGCTTATTTACTTAGAGGCACGTGAGCTTTACTTTAGGAGCTTATAAATGTGGTGTACATACATATTACTATCTACTACATAATTAATAGATGTTATAAAAACTAAAACTACTTAAGAGTATTCCTACAAAAAAAATACTCACAAATACTACGTTTTAAGACACCTACATTGCTAATAAAATTTTTACTCGTAGCGGCAAAATATTTGTATTAATTGTTTACTAACCTACATATGTCATACATAACATAACATAATCATTTTACGGTAGGTACGCACATTAAGTACCCACTGGTGAGCATATTAGGCGAACAAGATGGTAAAATGATTACCTCAGTTCAATCGTATGATAATCTGTCTGCGCGTGGGCATCATGAATTCCCTCTTCCTTGGACTCTTCGTGACCGCTTCGTTTTAGCCAGGGTCGTTTGTCCATCTTAACAGGACCTCAATTGACTGCTTCCGATAATTTAACAGTCCTTGAAACGATTCGCAAGGGCGCGAGAAACTTTGCTATTCACAAGGTTTGAAGTTTCGATGAATTTAAAAGACGGCAGAAAATTGAATTTATGTGATAAGGAGAATAGTAAATTTTACACTGACGAATTTTATGGTACCTAACCATTTATAGTGCAAAATGTGCATACGCGCCCGCCCACAGATACTTTTACATTAATTAATTTTACCGTCTTTTTCTAGCTTTGGTTGTGGATAAAACTTTCACGAGAACACACTGAATTGATTCTATGAATTTTTTAATAGCACATTTTCACATTTTTTAGGCGTAGGCGTGCGGCAGTGGACGCATAAGCGCTGACGGACTTGACACCAAAATCACAGTTAAATATAATTCTTCATACTGTAACGACCACTGAACGAATGTTCGAAAAATTGTTACTGCCGGCAAGTCAGCCGGCAAACTGTTCCCGCCGCTTGTACTGCAGACTGCGGGCGGCCAAGTATTAGAGAAGCGCCCTCTCGCACAGTGGGCGTAAATGTGGAAAGTTTAGATCAAATTAAATGTCAATGTGTTTTTCTTTAACTATTATTTATTAAAATTGTTAATTATTTATTATCAGTCACATTTTTACTCAATGCTAACATTTTGCATGGAGTTAAAATATGTAAAAGGTACATAAAAAAATATGAATAATTGATTAATTTTTTTCATCTTACTAAAACTGTTTTAGTTAGTAGAGCATTTGAAATGGCATCTCAATGAGCGTAATTTCGCGAGGGTAGTTGAATCTGTCGACCGCACAAACAAAATGTTCAGTATTTAAATATGTAGTTCATAATTAATTTATGCTATTTAAAAAAAACGTATTTCTTCAAATCAAATGTAATGGAATACGTTTGTCTAACTAAGCAATATAGTGTCATATGCTGAAGTTTATTTTTAAAGAATTTTTAATGAAAAAATAAAACACGTTTATGTAATTTCATTTAATTTAGAAGTAATTTTAATTTTTCTGATTTATTTATTTATTTTTGTATAAGAAATCAACAGCAACATATATCAAATTATAAAATTATGGAACATTGTCATGTCAAATTGGCTAATAATAGATTTCATAGTTAGAATTTTCAAATTTTCTTTTCGACTACCATCTTGCTAAAAATTATATAAGAAAAATAAAATTAAAATTAAAATAATAACCTATACCTACCTACCTACAACAAATATACTAATTTAAGAAACAATTCATTAATAAAATTAAAATTAAAAAATATTAAATTCTATTCATCATAGAAATACTTTAAAATTCAAAAATTAAATTAAATAAATAATTTTAAACATTTAAACATTTAAAAATTCTGAAAATTATAAAATTTTAAAATTGATGAAATAATTACTGTAAGTAGGTATGTTTACCGGTTTTGTATTTCTTTGTTGAGAAGAAGTTAAAGATAAATTTAATTTTTTAACGACTTTATCCTTAGTATATTTGTGCGATTTCAGGAAATATTATTGTGATTTCTACTGAATTATTTACATCATAGCAGTACTAACCATTCATTACCTATCTTTCTTTATGTTATCTTTTCTATAATTTGATCATAGTGGTGCACGATAGAGTCTCACTGTGCGGCTTTTGCGAGTCTACAAGATAATGATTATCAATTACTCAGTTGTAACGATCGAGACTAGCGGCTCTGTATTGCAATTTAGGTTGCAAATATTGCTCTACATGTTGGAGTCTGTATCGTGATAATATGAACTTACATAATATTACCATTAGAATTGGTAGTCTGTGACCTGAGGTAGTCCGTCCGAGGGCTGTATCTTTTCAACCGTAATAGGTTGCCGGTTGAAATTTTCACAGAATTTGTGTTATTATGGCGGTTATGCCAAGAAATAATTAAAAAGAACAAAAATTAAAAAAATTAAGGGGTTCATCACACAATTATCAAAAAATGTGGACGGCGCCATGTACCGAATGATCATTTACTTAACATGAAGATGGCGTGAGGTATGATGGACTCAATGTATCAATACAAAATAAGCTTAGTGCCTAACGCGAGATACGTGCGAGTGCGACAGCGTGATGGCTGCGCACACCATACGTGCAAGCAGATGGAATATGGCTACGGAACCCTCTCTGTGTGAACAAACTTCATACTAAACTAAACAGGTTTTTAAAATACGTAAGTACATACACACACTAAAATGCAATGTGGTGCAAGATGTGTGACAAAAGTGATTTACAGAATAACACAGCTAAAGCTCGGTGTAATTCATCTTCAGTTCAACGCGTTAGACCATTTTAAAGCGGTTTAGTAACCCCGTTTAAAAATGTATGCCCTTTGACATAAAAAGCGACGGAGAGACGAACATACAATATGGTGACTTGCCACAAGGGTAACTTTGTAACGTTTTTGGTACGGAACCCTAAACATACTATAGATAGGTTGCATATATATATATATATTTACAACAAGCAAGGTAGGTAATCCAAGCACTGCTGCCGCGTCACCATCGCCTTCTCATGTTACATGGAAAGCGAACTGTAATAAGTCGATGGAATTGTTATCACGCATCTTGTCGCGTCCGTTGGCATCGTTCATTATTCACTAGATATTAATAATATCATATGAGTAGTGACAAGATGATTGTTCCATGGTACACCAGTCACTTCAGTAACCTACCTAAGTAAGTACTTACATCAGAGGACACTGAACGAACGAATAGACACACCCGGAAGTCAAACGAATGGGCAATATACCTACATAGAAATACAATATTAAGTACCTACTTGCCTACCATAGTTTTCGTGAATGACAATTTTGAGCTAACATTTTAGAAGAGGAAACTTATTGCAAAATAATATTTATTTTCAGCTACCTCATTTTAGCCAAACTTAAACAGTGGCAGCGTACAGGTTTTTTCGTGATGTTTCCGTCAGCAGCGGGGTGGCGGATAATGCAAACTTAAATTTTTTTTTCATCTAGGTTTTCAACCCCGGCGGCAACTCTGAAAATAGTTTCTTTCTAATAACCCCTTCCAGTCCTCCAGTGTTTAATAATTCTATCGGCTTCGATATATATTTTTTTTATGTAATCCGGTATGGGTGGCTGAGTCGGAGGGGCCAAAGCACATGCTCCGACCAGCCAATATCACCTCCGAGAAGATAGGTGCCATACCGGAGACTTCCCTGGATTACTGGCTATACTGGACTAGAGGATAAAATACGAGAATAACCTGTCTGCTCCAAGATTGCCGGCGCCTCGAGTGCGGACCCCTCCTTCCGCCGCGCCGCCGCTCTCCGCAAAACCGCCGATTGCTGGCTATACTGGACTAGAGGAGAACACAACCGAGGCTGCTATGCGGCCATCTTACATCCAGTACGGTGGTATCAACCCAGTCGGCTACAATTTGAGCCTACCACCTAGTAAGGGGCAAGGGAATACTCGTACATGGCAGACATTACATTTACAACCCCCACAGACGACCAAATGGACATGCGCGTCGTTACACACCTTATGTATGCTCCACATGTCTTGTTTGGTATATATAAAAAAACTCCAACGGTAACTTTTTTGCGATGACCAACGAAATCGATCGAGTTGGGGCAACTTGCGCGGTGTATTAGGTTTCACGGCGCGGCGTTCACATCTCACTGGGCATGAGGCATGGCGTGGGGCCAAATACATATATATGTGGAAGAAGCATCCACTTTCATCACAAAAAAACTGATTGGAGTAGGTGTATGAGTTTGCGGGTAGATGTGTGCTGAGATGTTCTTGAGAATAGGTAGAAGTATTAATTTATTGATCAACCACCTATAGTACAGCCATCAATGGCCACTTTAGGTGGGAGTGATCATATATTTGTATGCATCTAAAACATGTAATATCTAATAAACCTAATGTGATCTGTATGTTATATATATGTTTAAGACTTTATTAATAAAAACTTTTTTACTTTTAATTCAAGCACAGACGCATCGTTGGATTATTGAGCCTGTTTTACCGGTACTACTTTGCTCCGCTGCTCTGAGCAACTCGCTTCCCTAATCCGGGATAAGGGAAGCGCACCCTCAACCCGCACATACTCACGCGGAAAACTCTTGGTAGGTAGTCGACAGAAAAATTCTCCGAACGGCGATATTTTCTAAATAATTCTTGTGTCGCATTTTCCTACTCCTACACAGTCCACGAATCTTCAAACAGCAGGTTTATATCCTTTCCCCAACGCAACGACTTTAGTCCGCCCACAAGCCGGACCTCCTCGTTGGTGAAATTGACTGTGCCTGAGTCTCCGAACGCGGGCAAAGCCACCCATACCCAGACCCAGTCCGTGTGCAGGTCATAGAAATCGTAAAAAGATGAAATAAGATAAAGATAAAGATGAAATCACACTATTCTCTACCTGCTACAAATGGAATGCATGTCAACCTGCCATGGTAAAATATACAGGGTGTAAAAACGGCGAGTACATTAATTTCGCCAGCGCAATCCTCATGTTTTTCCTAGACAAAAAAGCAAGTAAAGTTTTTCTCTAAAGTGTCTAGTTTTCGAGATATGCATTTTTGAAATGCATGTTTTCGTCTAGTGTAATTTAACGCGTTGTTGCCGCTCCGCACCCTCCGCCTGCCGACCTCCAGTCCTTCACTCACAAAGCTAACCCCCGCCCCTCCCGCCACCACCTCCGTCCTAGGCGCTCACGTCTCATCCGTTCTTCCCCCCTCCGCGCCGCCCTGTTGTCATTAGATCATTTTTACATTAAAATAATCAATTAGTTTGTATGAAAACTGTATTTTTTTATTTAAAGGGAATTCAGAAAAAAGTTATTTGACTTTTTTGTTACTCTTGATCCCAATAATCATTTCCTAAATTTAATGTACTCGCCGTTTTTACACCCTGTATATTGTATGCGGAATTAATGAATGACAACGCCGCCGTTTCTGGGTATTTATTTTCATGGTGTGGAGTCCACAGAACAACGATAGGGCCACACTGCCCGCACCCGCGACTGGTCTGATCACAGCTCCTTGTGTGGGGTCATTGCCTCGTGACCACTGGTACCTACTCGACTCGAGACACTGTGCGTATTTGCTCGACCATCCTCTGTCTCTGTGTCCTTTGTAGGATACACACAAATAAGTAGAAGTACTAGGTAGTAGTTCTACTATGTTCACATTTGGCAATATACGAGTAGGTATTAACGTGGGTATCACGTAGCTAGGTACGTACTTCAAACTGTATAAAGTATTGAATCGAGCGTTTAATACTTTTACCATGGACGAAATCTTTTACATAAATAGTAAGTAATTATGCAACAGTTGTGCATTTTGGTTCAGTTGATAGACCTACCGATGATAATATCTTGAAAACTTCATTATCACTTCATATTATCATTTTATCAATCACACACAGTAAAGCGGTAAATATGTTTCCATTTTCCACTGGAGTAACTAAACTACCGACTACACTACACTAACAACCAAGAAACATGAGATAACGGTAAGATAGCGAAAAAATATTACTGCCAGCTATCTTTCAAATTCAGAACTATTATTAAAGCTAACAAGGGTCTTTGTGACATCCATCACCAAATGTCCTGTACGTAGTACATAAAATGACTACTAGGTGGAAGCACCAATGAAATAATTAAAGAAACTCTTTATCGATCTAAGAGATGGCGCTAGTTGTTTAACAACGAAGAAAATTATAACACCCCTCCGTTTTTTTCGTCGGGGGTTAATAAACGAGGAAAGTTGTTAAAAACCGGCCAAGTGCGTGTCGGGCCACGCGCAGTGTAGGGTTCCGTAGTTGCGTAACCCTAACAAAATAAATCATTTCATTATTTGTATCATTTTGTAGGGGAAATAAATGAATGTTAATTTGAAAAAGTTCTTCAACAGTGAAATGATGGCTGTCGTCCATACATTTTATAAGGTGGTCGACTATTACTCGTCAACCTGTACAGCCTACTTAGCTGTGATAGTTTTCCTTTTAATTTCGATATATATACTACTGCTGTGATTTTTTCTCGGATTTTTTTCACATATCTAATAACAACCGTTTAGCTGGCAGGGGGGGGGGGACACTTGACTCTAACGAAAATTAGCACTTAAAAGCTAATTTGCAAACGGATCCCTAAATCGAAAAATACTTTTCACAAACCTTCAATTTTTTCCAAAGACCTATCCAACGACACCCCACACGATGGGGTAGACGTGAAAAAAATAATTCATCCCCACTTTACGAGCAGGAGAGGTACCCTAAAAAAAAATTTTCAAAATTTTTATTTTAGCACTTTGTCGGCGTTATTAATATGTATACCCATACCTACTTAGAACTTTCTAGTACTAAGGGTCTCTGAGCTAAGCCGCGGACATGGCGAAACTATAAGGGTTCCTTGTTGACTACGGAACCCTAAAAATGCTATAAGTGGGCTATACGAATCCTTCTTTCTACACGTCCGACTACAATAGAGCAACTTTCCTTGTTATTCTTCGACTTTCGTAGTCAAGTGTTATAAAAAAAAATATATATTGTTCTAAACAATGTAGTGTGTCATATTTTTGGAATCACCTTTTCAAGCTCTTGATGGGGTTCGAAGAAAAAAATTTAAAAGTTTGACAATATAATAAAAAAAAATACAATTCCTATAACACATATAAAAAATATTATACAACAGGTTACACCAAAATGTCTTAACTCAGTACAATTAAATATTTTTTTTGCATCTAAGTACATAAGAATTTTGTTAATTCCTTACTTTTTTTTCGTCTTCTTTGTTTGTTTTTTGGTGGCGACTTTATATTTAATTATACTTTATAAATGGTATCATTATTAGAAATTAATAAGTCCATACGTATGTGTTTATTTATATAAATAATGTGTAATAATAATTACAACATGCAATATCAAAACGAGACCCTAAGACGGCAGCTGACTCAGAACAGTCGAGATCCTATCTCTATGGTGCTGAGACCACCGATTTCCTGTAAAACAATATTGAACCTGTCTCCAGTCTTGTTCACAAACTGTATTTTTTTTTTCATAAATAATCTAGCCTATGACCCTCGGACTATCTAGACAAATCCAACAGTAAGTACAGTTCCCGGCAGGAAATAATGCATGTCGAGCTTTAGAAAGAGACAATCCATATTTTGTAGAGAGAGCGTCGTCCCTGTTAACGAACTCGCACTATGTCTCTGTGCGACAGGGACGACGCTCTACAACCGGATTTTTTTTTTCTAAAGATTGTACATGTATTTGTGGCGGTGGAATTCTCAAATAAATAAATATATTGGTACGCTGCCAAAAACAGAACCGGAACTTTTTGGATGTCGGTTGACCTGCAAACTTGTTCGGCTGCTCCACATTCGTTGCCCGCTACTTGTTGGCTGGTAGTAAACTTGTTTGTAAACAACCACCTGAAACACTCTTTGCATAATAAATATTTCGTATACTCTACCGTATAAAATGGTAACACCACGTGACGCTTATTATAACGGTACGAGTACCTACGTAACACGAAATACAGTTTGAGAAATAGGTACCTACTCTTTTATACTATTAATTTTCCATTCTTATTGTCTGCCCATATTTTTAATTACTACTCCAAAGATTGGCCGGAAGAAATCACTACAAGTGATATGTCCAAATTTGTGCGCTATTATTCTATCAGTATTTTCTTTTCTTGTGCAAATTCTTGTCATTCAGTGTGCAACATGTGCAATAGAATTTGTATTCTATTCTGCACCGCGGCAACCGCGATCCTGTTGGGTTGGGGGTAGACGGCCACCTCCACGGCCAGCGAACGCTGTTCTGTGGTATCAGCAGATATAATTTATTGATTTATTAGATGGTAGGTATATTATAATATAATGTACAAACAATTTTATGAAAATCGTATCATGCGGTTCGGTATAATGTACTAGGTACTTGCGATCTAATGTTTCGTTATGTTCATAGGCTGCCGCTCGCTAGATAGGGTTTAAACCCGCCTCTACCTGCTTTAAACAAATTAATGAAGCTAACTCGCTGCAAATAAGCTGACTAAAGATAAAACTGCTTTTTGTTAGCACGTCTAAATAGCCGATTAACTGTGTGGTAACTTTAACCTGGGAACTCTGAATAAAACAGAATGTTTAAACCGACGACGACTGTGTAACTGTGTGCATGAGTAACTAAAATTAAGGTACATTTGCTTTATTAAACTCGATGTGCGATTAACTACTTCCTTTCCTTTATTTGTAGGGTTCCGTACCGAAAAGGGTTCAATTATCTAATTCTGAATGAACCTTATATTATGTACTTAGCGTGACTCCATTGTTTGTCTGATTTATCTATTTACATACTTTTGCCTTGGTCTTGTTTCGATCATATCAGACTGTCTTCCTTTATTTCTCGATTCTCTTAGCCTGTTCTATAGGTACTACCATGGACGTTGCTCTGATGAATTGGCTTCCCTCATCCCTCCAGCCCCCATCCGTCTCCGCCACACCCTCCGGACTCGCTCGGAACATCCATATGTTGTTGACACCCAACTACTAAGGACACATCGTTTTTCGAAATCGTTCCTGTGTCGAACGGCGAAAATATGGAACAGTGGTGTGTTCCCCACCACCTATAACCTGGGAATCTTCAAAAGGCGTGTCAATAAATTAGACGACAACCTTTTTGTCCGCCTCATAGCCGGCATGGCGCCTCTCTGAGCGTGGTTTCGCGAGGAATGGTGTTATTGGCTGTGTCTGATCTTCCGTTGAAGTATTGCTCACAGACACCCGCGCCGGCTGTCTATAAAAAAAAAAAATTTTGGTAAGTCTTTCAAATCCTAATAAACCTTGCCGTAAACCATATTTATTGAATTTCTTGGTGTATTAGTAGGTAGTATAAAAATGTAAAATAATTTAGCAATAAGTCACTACATCTTCAGCTATTTCAAATTGTATCGAACAGAAGTTTAGTGGATGGTGCACCAAGCACCAAGCACCGAGTTATTATAATTATGATGCCATAACGTAGGTACCTGGCTGTATTTCGCTAGGGTTATGCCTCTCTCGCTGTTCATTAAATCTGCTTAATTCATTGTCTAGGTCGCTCTGATTTACGACAGCAATTTAAATTGAGGTGCACAGGGGCAACTTCGCCGAGCCAAATGGTACCACGCCCTGTGTTATAATTAACTGCAATCAGAGGGCCTAGTCCGAGTTAACGTGACAGCTACGTAAACGTCAAATACCGATCGAATTGAGTTTTTATGTATGGGAGCACAATACGCTCACCGCGGCGCCACTAGAGAGCTCCATACATAAAAACTTAATTCGATCGGTATTTGACGTTTACGTAGCTGTCACGTTAACTCGGACTAGGCCCTCAGGGCCGTCTTAGGCCATGCAGGGGCTCTTGGGCACAAAACAATTTTCTTTAGAAAGAAAAAAAATGTGCATAAAAAAACAATAATACAAAAGTATAACTTTTATTTAGTAATTGTAATAAAAATATTACTTACAATAATATACACTTTTAAGAAATGAAACTTAACTACGATTTAAAAATTATTAGGGGGAGTTTAAACATTTTTTTACAATAATTAAATGCCGTTTTTACATAAAAATAGTGATTTTGTTAGCTTACGGGGCAAATTTTTCCGATGTACTCTCATTGTTAACACAACTACGTCCGAAACAATCATTTTTTTAACAAATTTTTTTTTCTGTCTTTATTAAACTTATGGGAAGCCACTGAATATCAATTGAAGCCTTAATATTGTACCGTTTAATTGTAATAAATTTATTTCTATCGGGTATCAGAAAATTTTCTGACGTCTGAGCTGCCATATATAATTTTTTAATAAAATACAGCTTTGAGACAGCTGATACTATACTCAATTCACTCAATTATTATAGAACTAAGCGATGGCTGGTAATGTGGTTTTCAAAGAGTAATTTTGTTCTTGTTAGACTGAGTTGGCGCGTCCTATGATAACTAATGCGAGCGGCGGAAACATTTTCATCAATATCAAGGGGGCCCCTTGAAGTCGGAGGCCCTGGGCCCGTGCCCCGTGTGCCCTTATGGTAAAGACGCTATTCACTGCAATTAAGGTAACCGCTAACGCAACAAAAAACACGTAATGAAATGACAAACCAAACTGAATATGCACTTATGTTTCTAAAATATTGATACAATTATGTGTTCTTTTATTTGAGTATTAAAAGACTGACACTGAAAGATTGTGATTAAAGAAACCTATAAATGGCCGATATTTCAACTCACACTTAGGGCTAGGTAGGAAAAAAGTTATGCGAGAAATATCGTATGGAGAACCGATCACCTCGTCAGTCACAAACAAAGCGTTCCTTCTCTCACACTAAGTAAGTATAAGTTGAAGTGCCAAGGCTAAGTATGTTTGAAGAACCCAGATTCAGCCCGATTTGTAATAAACCGGAAGACAGGACGTAGCACTAGGAGACCGGGTGGCGAGTGGACGCGGACCATGTCGTAGCAATTAACGCCTGCTGGCTGACCTACTGGATGCCATGCCAGCCTTCCTATATTAAATCACTTGCAATACTTCTTCCAGGCCGGCTTACAGTTTCCTTACGAGTAGCGACTCCTGGTTTGTTCTTTATGTATTTATATTCGGCTTCCTACGGACACAGGGAGATGTAAAAAAAGAGTGTAAGAATATCTCATCTGTGGTGTAAGTAGAATTCATTACCGGGCGAAATTTAATTGCGAAGGTACAGTAAGTTTTTACTGTTGTATGTACCTCTTACTAGCTCGCACTTAGGGTAAGTTCGGTCCGAATTGTTACCACGGCGGCGCTTTTCGGCACTAAATTAAGGTCGATTCCGATGACTATGAAATAGTTAGTTAATGTGTTCCGTAGCAACGTACGACCACGAACTCGCATAGTTTCCCGTCCCCGCGCTGTACAATCTCCAACGATGCCCAAGTGTTCAATATGGATTTTTTTTGTGGAAACTTGACACTCTTGGCTACATCACCTACTACATCCGTGATGTCAGCCCATAACAACTTTGTAAACTAGGTGCCATGTCAGTGCTTCCCTTAGGTTGTTAAAATTACCGCTGTGTTCACAACAGCCGGGGTGAGTTAACTACATTTGGATAATAATTTGGTTTAGAGCGGTAGGAAGTGGCAAGGACGTTTATGGTCTTGCCCATACCTTTATGTGAATGTCAAACTTGGTTAACCAAAAAAAAATATTGTTACAAATATCTACTCGCTCCTGGAACTGAGTTTATCTTAACTTTATCTAATGAACAGTGTACCTACATAAAGTTATAAACAATTTAGAATCACAAAAGTAGGTAGGTACAAGGACCGCATCACAAACACCAGCACAATATTTACAACTATAGGCTTACACATCATTCAAGCAAAGTTCTTACAATTTACAAAGTTAATTAATAAATAATTAATTAAATTTAAAGTTCAATTTGTAACTACAATTAGATAATGCAAAAAACTTAAATTACATTAAACATTTGTTTATCGTAGTCTGTACATACATCTGGGCAATTAAAGCAATGATGTTGTTACCACCTCTCTCTTTCGCCACATTAACTTACGCATCTGCCCGCATCCTACTATTGGTCAGCCAGCCCTAAAGGCGGAACTGTTTCTCGTACGGAGATGCCTCTTTCCCAATTCCCGAGCGATACTTGCTTTTTTAGGTTTCCATACCCCGTGCGGAAGCCTACAATGTCTGTCTGTCCGTCCGTCCGATGGTTGTATCTTGGGAACCGGCCGGTTGAAATTTTCACAGAATATGTGTTATATTATATGCCAGCAAATAATAAAAAAAAAGTAAAAAAAATAAGGGGGTCCCCATACAAGAAACGTGCTAACCATCATTTATGTTTACGCTACTCAATGATAGATTGCGCGACAGGCAGTTTGGTGTGGCAGACAGACGGATATGATTATTTGACAGGTAATGGTATAGCGGATCTACGGAACTCTCTGTGCGTGCGTAAACTCGCGCTTGAGCTTGACCGATTTTTCCCGTAGTTCAAACTGGTTACTTCTCAAACTGTACGTTAATGTATGTCTATCTAGATGTACCACGCGTGTATGTACAAGTCATTAGTTGTATAAGGTGCTCACTTTTGAATACGAGAAATATTAATTCTCTCTCATATAACTCAAGTACTCATTAAATTTTATGTCAATATGCCAAACATGGCTGCGCTCTGGCTATATAAACTCAATTACAATCTTACTGTATTTTTTGCAAGAAATGATCGTGTTGATAAAGAAGGAATAAACACCGGCCAAGTGCGAGACGGACCCGCCACCGATGTTTCCGCACCACAAAAAACAAATAGTTGAACAAACTAGTTTCTTGTATGCCCTTATTATTCGAATTTTTTTTTGCTTTTCTATTTTTTCTTATTTGATGTTATATCCGCCATAATAACACACATTTTGTGAAAAATATATGTTCCAAAGATAAAGCACTAGGACAGACAGACAGCGTTACTACTATTTACTAAAAATCAAGTAATAATTTTTAGTAAATGTTGATTTGTTATCGCATTTTTATATTTATATGATATGTTTAATTACCCTTTAAATAAACTATTACTTACCTCAAAGGTGTCGTAACCAATCTTTACGATATTTCATACGATCGAAGGGTGAGACAATTTAGTTAGAGTAAGGTCTAGCGGTGCGGTCGTGACATTTTAGAAATGTTCGTGAGTGAAGAATTTGATGCATATGTCTTTTTCTAATCCAATCATTATATTTAACTGGGTTCATTGCCTACAAATTAGTACAAATTCAATAGGTAGGTACCGATCAAACGTATTTTCTAATTTATGCAGCGTAAATGCACAAATCAAACCAATGCTGAGAAAATGCCACGACGTTTGGTCAATTTATCATCATCAATATATTTAATATAATTTACATACATACGTGTCGAATTGATAACCTGCTTTTTTTTAAGTCTGTTAAAAATTTGAAAATTGGCATGTTTGTACATTTAAGATATTTAAAAAAAAAATATTCGGGGAATGAAGGAAGCATGCATTGATCAAATTGTTCTTGTCTGTGTTTTGAATGAATGAAATTGTTGACTGTGTTTTGTGTGTTTAAGGCTTTGTATGTTCTTTATGCACCCATCACGTACGCGCCCAGAACGAGCTCGCACGGAGCTTTCACATATAAATATAGGGCTTAAATCGGTGTGACAAATACCTAGGCTATATAGCATCACGCTCATCATGTGAGCTGGCTGAGCAGTGGGGTTAGAATTGAAATTTTAGAATCTCTAACTTCCCTTTTTTCTTTCCCTCTTCTATCTCTACATAATAGCGTCTATATGTATGTTTGCTTTATAACTCAAGAACGGCTCGATCAATTTGCGTGCGATTACTTACCCATAACACGCTACATACAGCTACGCAAGGTTCATAATATAAAATTCAACGTCAGCGGTCTGTATGTATGTACCTACAGAGTGATTTTATTACCATGCCGGATACTTTAGGGGGCTAAGCGAAAATTAAGTATATTCTAAAAAAGAAGGGTGGCGAAATAGGAAAAAAAAAATAGAATTCTCCATACATGTTCGTAAATACCTAACCTCAAAATTTATGGAGAACTCAATTTTATTTTATTTCGCCATAGATCTATTTCGGAATCTACTTAGTTTTCGATTAATTTATTTCTGATACTCGTAAGTACTTCGTCATAAAACTGCATTTATCTAGATTATTTTGGCTCCATCTTGCATAAAATAGGTACTTACAAACGTGAAACTTTACATTTTTGACTATGAACAGTAATCGCATAGTAAGTAAGAGTAGATGCGTATTCAAAAAGTGTCCTCGTATCGTAAGCCTGTGGCATACAAATAGGAAATGAATAATGTACGAAGTATCTAGGTAGGTGCATATATAGCAAAACAAAACAGTTTCAAAAACAATTAACTATGTACCTACTTCATTGGAAGCGTCGGCTTGCATAGCAATGCGCATGTTACAGGCAATCTTGGCGTTCTGGCAAATATTTAAATTAGCCGAGAAGATTTGAAACAAGGCGCAGAAGAACGTTCACAAGTTTTTCCATATTTTCAAATAATTACGTTGTAATACAGTATCAGGTAAGAATATACAGGTAAGAAGTGCTAGGTATCTATTTTATGAGTTTCACACGCACACGCAACCGCACACATGCACATACACATACACACACCACACACACACGTGCACACACGAGTTATTAGCTAATTATTAAGCAGTGGAAATCTAGAATTGGATTTTTATCGTATAACTAACATGTAATAAATAATCTATTGTAAAACTGCTGTCGATTTCCCAAATAAACAAAAACTAAAAAAAAAGAAGTAACAAATAATTTGATTTTAATTTCGTATTAAACATTAGGTATTGTAAAATGTTAGATTTTGGCGAGGATTTTGGTAATTCATTTCATTAATGATTAGAAAACAGCATTTTATATTCCAGATGAATGAATATTACAAAATAAAAGAAAAATATGAACATAGCTTTATTGTATCCTACCTATTAAATGGTGGCACATAATCATATGTACAGACTTCGAGTGCACAAAACTTAATGAATCGTACATACATATCAACAGAACGATGAGCAGAAAGTAGTACTTTAAGTATAAGCAGTTCCAATAACAGCACCAATAAAGTTCATCTGGGTTTTCGCTGGAACTCCGGCTGTTCTCATAAACAACTGGTTTGACCGCAGCACAGACGGTCTTCCTTCATTTGCATGTCTTCATTTTGACGGAACTGTCAGCACAGTTACCAACAAAATGGCGTTCGAGCCATTGTTCAAAATAACGAGGCTACCGGTCGCCATTGCTGCAACCGTTGACGTAACGCACACACGTTCCATTAAAAGTCAACACATGCGTGACAATAATATTTTTTACACTATGAAATAATGTTTACACATGTTTACGTTATTTCCCGAAAGCTGAAAAGTGCATGAAAGATGTGTTTGTTAACTGAGTGCATATTAGATACATTTTAGAAACTATTACATAAACTAAATACATACATACCACACGCTATATCCCGACAATCGGGGTAAGCAGAGTAATCGGTGTTGTTCTACAAAGCCTCAGGGTAAATAGCACAACACCGACGACCACGTCCAGCAAATCGTTCGGACAAGATAACTATCAAGCAGCAAGTAAGGCACGAAGCTGCATGACTCGGTGGAAGGACCGCGCCAAATTGGCTAACCTGTCGCCCTTTAGCACATCTCGTCCTTATCCCTTAGTCGCTTTTACGACATGCACGGGGACAGATGCAGTGGAGCTATTATTTTTAAGTACCTGCCCCACACGGTACCTATACACAACTACAGCAACTATATCTACCGAAAATAGACGTCAGATACCAAAAGGAACCAACCTTCAAATCGCATACCATTAATTGTATTTTGCGAATCCAAAATAGATACACGAGACGATAGATACAATTTATGGGCCACACAGGGACTCACGTGCCGCGCTGTAGAGTCACCACACGCGATGCGACACACTTTGGAATTTTTGGGCGTTTTAAAATAGCGTGATGAAGATCAGATTAGCGCATATGTGCGGCCGCGAGAATACTATCGATCGACGCGTTTTTATAGGAAACGCGACATATGGCAGCGTAGCACCAGCACCAGCACCTAATGCTGATAGAGTCTAAGTACATATCTACTACGTACTCGTGAAAATTCACTTGTTGACACGTGCCCTTCTGTACGCTCCTTTATAGAATCTGAGACCCGCATTGGCTTCAGACTGCATTACATGTCACTTATATTCATATTCAACCCCATCCCTCCTGATAAATTAACACGCCTTCTGGTTTCTTCTTAACCTACACCGCGTACTACGCTACGCCGCCGCCGCCGCCGTGTTCTCCGCATTATTTTGTATGGAGAATCGGAGCAGCGCCTCTAGTGATAGATTTGCGAACTTCGTTTCTCCATACTACGAGTTCAAGTTCAAATGCAGTTGAAAGAAAGAGGGGTCAGCAAATAATGATGTTAAAACAGTTTCCGTAAATCTACCAATAACGCCGCCTACATGTCTTATTTTTTATGTATACGCGAGACACTTGGCGCCGCGCCTTCAGCATGGATTGTTAACCCGACGACGCCTAAAAGCATTCGGTTTCAAACGGGAGCTGCGAATGCCGTGCCAGGCGTGACAGATGCCTTTTTACCCATCTCTTGAAAAATCATACAGTCATACACTTAAAGTCATACACTTAAAGTACATTCCATGGTTTCGTAGTGCGGAGATAAAAGAAATACTGGAGCCCTTAGTCCGCACATTAGTAAGCTCTACAGGAAAGGGATGAATTTCCCTGTCTGCTACGCATCTCACACACACGCAGTCTTAATATTTCTCTCAAACTGCATACGTCGTTGTTTCCTGCTCGCAGTACGAATACTTCTCGTGCCTTTTATAATCACAAGAGTTCCGAAGATACAAGAAATAAATAAAATACACCCGTCGTTTTTAATTGTTTCTTCCACAATAAATACTCCACCGTGAGTAAACTGTGAACAGTATGACTTGGGCACAGCCTGGTTCTCTGGTACCGCAGGAATAGACTAGCGTGCTGCAGGCGCGACACTAGCAGTAGAACACCCTTTATAGAACCTCAATTAAAATCCTTAGCGTTTCGTGCAGTCTATTCTTTCAAACACACACCGAATATGGTCATCAGTTCGGTCGCACACAACTACACTATAAGGCTTTTCTTAACTAGAGAATAATTAAGTTTTTATTTTTTATTTTCATGATTTGGCAGGAACCTAGTAAGAAAACAGCCGTACTCATTAATGCGAAATATACAAGGAAAGCAACGGTAGAAATTCTCTCTACAGACCGCTTTCAGTTCAAATGTCAGATCGAGTCGAGATTGCTTTGATAAAATTTAGGCGCCATAGGATAATGGAATTTCGTGAAACAAGTTGTTCGTTACTAAATAACTTGTCAGTTATGTACCCGCAATAAAACCGAGGCACGCAGAAATACATATATGTCAGCATATGCTTCGCTGAAAATTGGGATAGCAGTTAACTTAATTTTATTCAGGCGTCTGGCGCTTCAGCAACAAAAAGGCATAATCGAGCACCAAGAATGAACGAACGCTGCATACTGATCAAGCTACTCGAGTCGAGACAACAGACACATTTTTCGGAAGCCGCTTCTAAATTGGCTTAAAGGTTTAAATGGCGTTCAGTAGTTGTACTGAAGGAAAACAAACGTTTGCAAAGCGCACATTGTAGGTACATACTGTGCTCATTGTAGCTACACAATTTTCATAAAGTTTTTCATATTCTTTCCGAAATCACGGTCAGTTTTATTTATGTTAACTTTCCACCCAATCGGTTCGGTATTTCTTGGGTTATGCTTCAAAGTTCCGAAAGCATGGACACAATATGTTTTATTATACGTGAACGAATTACGATTATTTTTTAAGAACTTTGAAAAACCGTCTTTGTTTCAGTCTGCAATTAATCTGATATACATAACTACAATCATATTTCTAGCTATGTGGGTTAACTAGAGTCAGTTAATAACTACATAATATGCAAAATACTCCCTTGCAGTGTGGGAAGCGGTGGCCTGTGGGAGTAACAGGAGAAACCTCGCAGATAGGATTGCCGACACAATGGACCATTAACTAGGCGATCTGATCCAGTGAGCTATTGTTTTATTTTTCGTTGTAATTAATGGTAATTAAATTGAGCGTTTGTTCCTAGTAGAGTATTTTGTTGAGCAAAATACAAACTGTTTCTTATTTATTTCAGACGGTAGACTATTGTTACTTAAGTATCTGAAGAGAACTCTACCTTAGATTATAAATACATAATAAGTTATTTATAGACACAACAGCTTTACTCACGGTTCTTCACGAGCTATGTGGCTCGACGATTCGGGCCAAGCGTATGGCCCATCATCATGAGCACTCTGCCCGGTGCGACGGTTGGCAGAGAACTCGCCACATAGCTCGTAAAGAACCGTGAGTAAAGCTGTTGTGTTTAAAAATAATGTCTAACAACCACTTAATAATTAATTAATAATTTAAAAACCCACATAATAAGTTGTATCCCGACAATCGGGGTAAGCAGATTAATCCGTGTTGTGCTGCAAAATCTCGGTTAAATTACAGCACAACAACATCCACCGCGTTAAGCAAAGTATTAGGATAACAGGAAGGTGTGGATCTAAGCTTACGATGGCTTCACCGAACATATCCGGGCCCATCGGCAGTAGAGGAGGGTATTAATCGAGGTCGGGACTAGCGAGTGGCCACTCTAAATTTCCCGCGCATGCTTCACGTTTCGGCTCGCTTCAAGCCCTCGTCAGCTAGTCTGTAATAGTGCTATAAGCAGCAAGTAAGCACGAAAACCCACTTAATTTAGATCCTCTAAATTACGTGTCATTCGCAAAATTCCATGATTTCCGATTGAAACTCGATTTGCTATTAAACAGGTTTTACCGCGAGCGGAGAGGGGGGCACCGCTAGTAAATAATAAAATAAGTTTTCTTACAACGATGGGGAGTGCCCTCCTATCAAGGGCAACGAAAGCACACCCTCGAGACATCCGTGCGACCTCCACACCTGAAATAAAACGAAATAGGTTGAAGCTGTAAAGCCTTCACATGTCACAGCTGAATTACAGTTTCAGTATTTAGCGCTGCTCGTTCATGCCGCACTGTAATTTGCTGGGGTCGCGTAATTTGCGCGAGTGAATCGTGGCGTGTCCAGTTCGCTAGTGGCAGGGGTGAGTGGCGTGGCGACTCTCGGGTCGGTACACATTCACTGAACGGAAAGACAAATATAATTTAATCCACAACTGAACGTTTGCAAATGCTCACCCATTTCATACACTTTACGAAATTGAATGGTCGAAACGCTGATTCTGTCATAGATCGAGTACCTACCTACACGAAATGGAAACACTAACGGAACAGTACATGGAAATCACTACAAGTTAAAACCACGACAAGTTGCTGACACCCTGGTAGGATAGATAAGGAATCGTCTTGGACCCAAGAACGAACACTGCTGACGGGCTAATGTGCGATTGCTCTCGATGTGATCACTTCCGTTCTTCTATTTGTATTTGTATTTATTATTTATTGTACACCATTTTACTATAAAATGGTCGGCTTAATGCAGATCTGCATTATATTCAAACAAACCTTTGGGATGTGGTAAAGTGTGTGATAATTTTAATAAAGTAGGCGCATGGATCATCATCATCAGCCTGTATCGGTCTACTGCTGGACATAGGCCTCTCCCAAGGCACGCCACCACACGCGGTCTTCCGCTTTTCTCATCCATCAAATAATAAATATGGCTTAATACATACATACATAACTGGTCATTGAGAAAACAGTGCTAAATTTCTAATGTGCAGCAAATGTTACACTGAGATTTGTAAATATTCCTTTAATTTTTTTTTAAAGTAGGATAAATTCGAATTTGGAGATGTAGCCGGTTCCAAAGCTTGGCAGCGTAGCACCAACTAGAAGTGTTCTTTAGGTGTGTACTCACTTACGCGGTAAATGGAGCACCAACACACGATAAAAACTGTGTCAGGAAAATAACGTGCATCACGGTCGGACATGAGTTATGATAAGCTTTAAACATTTTGTCCGCGCTGCTGGTCGCCATTACAAAGATACGAAAATACTTAATACTTTGTTGTTATTACCTATTTATGTTTATTTAACTTTCATATGTACATTGTGCTATACACTTAAGCTTCAACGTTTCTTTCTTTATCCTTTTATTGCCTTGGTTTATTACTAAGAGTACATTTCATTTCATTGTAAACAAAGTTCATGCAAATATCAGCCTGCATGGTTCGGATAATTTCATGCGAGATTTTAAGCGCGTCACAGACGATGAAGTTACTGTAATAATAAGCAAATAACGTTCTAGTTTTTCAATCTACCTACAAGATCATCTCTAATGAATTTTTAATTCCGCTGAACTAGGTGCCTACGTGCCACACGTATATTACGATATATGTATTTCCATATCGCTTGGTACAGGTATCTTTCGATATCATTCGATATCGTAAGATACTGTAAGAGCAAATTATATATTATCTTCGTCGTGTGTGATTGTTCAAAAGATTTAATGTTGAGCGATTTAGTGGAATATGCCCTAAAATAAGATATATTATTTTATATTATCTTCATCGTGTGTGACGCGCTTTAACCCGCGGCACCCAGATTGAATGCTAATGCTCTAATCTGTGTAATACGATTATGGCTGCCAGCTATATTCTCAGACCCATTCAGTCGTGTTTACTCTATCCTAGAGCTCAACAGCTCACGCACTGGAAAGGCCTAGCTAGACGCGCATAAGCCTTGCCAATGTCGCAACGGCTTTTGTAAAGCGCCACCTTACAAATTGGCATCCGTAACGTAACACCTCTTTGGTTTCTGTTCTTATTTATTTTATTTTATGTATGAATAGAAATCAATACATAGAATCAGAATTTATTTGCCGAGGAAGTGAAAGAAAAGTGCACAAACAAAGACGTAATCTGACAAAAAAATTCACAGATCTCGTGCATTACACGACCTTCGAGGTACATTGAAAATGAACTCAACAAAATATAATAAAAAATATTTTTTATTATTTTTCAAAAACACAAGCAGCTTAAAAGATGTAAACTAAAATTTAGACAGAAAAAGAGATAAGCTTGACATTGTCTAACGAAAGTAACAAATTAATAAATATCAATAAATATAAACGAGACCGCCTAGACCTATTGATTGAGTAGTTCTCGAATTATAAGCGAACATAGAACCGACGACGACTTTTTTTTTTCAAAAAAGTAAAAACAAAAATTTTAATGCATAAATGTGAAAAATTCTATTTTTTTTTCTCGAACTAAATCTCTTATATCTCAAACACTAAATGTGATATCGAAAAATAAAAAAAAAAACTGTTTAGATTTGGACTTTAAAAAAAAGCATTCGTCTATCGATGATGGTTCGTGCAGTAGGTGGTCCCTCAATTTTTTCCCATTTTCGCTTGCAAGTCTTGCAAAGCAGGACCATGACCAGCACAGAGATGATTGCAAAGACTGGGCAGAACTATGTAGCATGGGGCGCAGCGACCGTCGAACCGGTCATGCGAGCTTAATCGAATAGCCCAGCACTTATAGGTGACCTCATGCTTCACGGAGTTTGACAACCAGCGAGGAAGGTGTTTTTGACGTACGCATAGTAAACGCTGACGACGACGATACAAAACAACATGGTAGAACATCTCACCTAGGCATTCTTGTGAAAAGCGCCTTAAATACGACAGGGCCGCCGGAGACCTCCGAGCATCATTCACGCCCTTGGTAAGCTTGCGATGGTGCCATTGATATGGAATATAATACTTTTATAAAACGAACAGCAACAAAACTGGGCGACAAGTGTCAGAAGCCTTACTCACACATAGTGGGATCGGGATGGTTAAAAACACGCAGATCTCCATCATAAGGGCAGTCTCAATAAGAATCCAGGGCACACGTAGAAAATACACAGATGGCTGGGGTTAGAGGACGGCGCTGGCTTATTTTCTACCGAAGAACAATAGAACAACGATCGGCGGCCGTCTTCTCCAAACCGGGCGATCTGACCTGAAAACTTAAGAAGAATGTTAGTTTAGTATCTTGCACACGACTGACTGGACGAAATAACATTCAACAAAATCTAATTTTCATGTAGTTGTTTGTATTTCCGTAATAAAGTACCTACGTGTATCACACTACTCAATCAATTCACATGGTGTTTTCACTGACGTCTTCTGGAACATCTATTAGGATGGTTATGCGAAGCTACGGGATCACGTAGTTATAATAAATATAATGTGCATGACAGATTTCCTACTGTTTTCCAAGGCTCGACCGAGATCTCGGTCTCGGCTATTCTCGGCTAAAAATCCAGCCGAGATCTTTGTCTCGGTTCTCGGAAAATGCCGAAAAATTACTTTTTCTGTGCTTATGTTGTTTGATTTTGAATATTAAAACTGCTAATTAAATAATAACACTAAATTTGCGTTTTTTTTTAAATAATTTATCTATTCTCGGTCTCGGTCTCGGCCGAGAATTTATTTTATTCTCGGTCTCGGTCTCGGCCGAGAATGAAAAACCAGTCTCGGTCGACCCTTACTGTTTTCTCACATAAGTATGTAGGTAGATATCTCCTGTCTACAGTAAATTGTGTGAATGGTGATTAGATGTTAGTAAGAAGCAAGTAAGAACATAAACAGTGTACGGCAATGTCGTTTCTGGGTAATTATTTCGTTGGTTTCTGTGCATATTTATTTTATTTACACAACCTTCGTAGGTGCTAGTTGTGTGAATGTCTCTAGAGCGCTCGTGTCGGGTCGAGAGGATTGGTATTGTAACAGAGGTCATTGTAGACAATAATTAATCATTTATTGTGCATAATTTACAAGTAGTAATATCACTTAATCAATGTACGAATCATATTTTTGGAGATAATAAAAAGTGAACTTTTAAAAGAACATGTAAACCAACATGGGTACCAAGTTCTACAGTTAGAGGAATGTACAACATTCTTCAATCGATTTAAAAGATAATGTGTTATATTCCTTGCCACAAAATATGTAACTTGACAAGTTTTAATTAATTGCATTAACGTTTAACATGAAATACAATAGAATAGAATAGTAACTCTAACACAAACTCAGCTTCTAACACAAACATCCGAAAGCACTTCATAACAAATCGAGTGGTGAACGCCTGGAATAAACTCCCACAGGATGTGATTGACTCCCCAAACACAAACACCTTCAAAAACCGATTAGATAAATACATAAAAAGTACATCAACAAACAAATAGCAACAGTGCCCAAGTACGAAAACAAAAAAAAACAAAACTAAATAAAAATAATCATTCATTATCAAAAAAAAAGACTGATATGAACACATCAGCTAGAGCTGCTTGTTCATTAAAAAAAAAAAAAAAATCTCTTTATTGCACATAATTGAAAGAAGTTACAGACAGTACACGACAAGAAACAAGAAATACATATCACTGCAAGTTATTTCTTCCAGTCAACCTTTAATGATATAGCATTCTGAACTAAGTCCGTTTTCTGCGCCGCATACAAGTGTAATACAATGCAGCACAATACAAGAGTAAACAATAAGTAAGGTATTATTTGTAGACAGGTCAAAGTCCGAGACGGTTTTTTATAATGACGGCGGCGTTTTGGGCATTAAGCAGTACACTCATGTTTGTCCGAGTGCACGCAGGTGCCTGCGTGCACTCGGACGTTGCACTTATATGTTAATAGTGTAGACAAACGAACAAACGAACCAACTGCACGATGCATTACTCCACTGAGCGAGCATTCTCTTGTAGATACACCTGCATACAATGCTTTCCTTTGCTTTCTTACTTTCTTATGTATATAGTCAACATTTTGTTAAAGTTGTACTTAACTACTGTTATTTCATTCACTTTATAAATAGTGATTTCATTATATTAAACTAACCGTATTTTCTCTATTCAATATTTCAATTCGATCTTATAAGCATTTCACTCTCTATGCAGAAGTAAATAATTTTAGATATGAAGAAAGAAAAATGTTTAACCAAAATCAAAGTAACTTTTGCTTGTTGAAAGTTTCAGATAGGGAATCACCACAATTTTCTAGTTTGGGGAATGTAGGCATTTAGTTATATTTGCTTCCATAGTGCCAGGATTCAATTCGTATTTTATCGACTTATTGTTCGACTATTTAATTATATGTACTTATACCTGTTCAGATAAATCATACATTTGGCAAATTTTATTTTTTTGTCCTACAATATTCGGTTTACCTTTCTTTTGTACAAAATCACTGGCCACAACAACATTAAAATATTTTATAAATTCCAAATTATATTACAAAATTCAATTGTTTTCTTTATTGTTCCGATCTTCAGTTGTGCAGATGGTTATGAACTTATGAGCGTCCGTTGAGACTTGAGTTGACATCGCGACTATCGGGGTTGCGCCGACTCACCCCCTTCTTTTCTATTTTTTTCTTTTGCTTTTTTCTTCTTCACTGATTGTTTCCGCCGGAGGCGCTTCGCAAGCGCGTGTGCTAGTGACAATCTTTCTATTGCTCGCTCCCTGGAGGAGGTGCCCGCTGCAGCAGCAAGAAACAAGACGACTCGCCCCTCGAGAGCAGTCGGGGCACCGGGGCCCTGAGGTGAGTGGTTTTGCTGGGTACCCGTTGTACGCCTGCCGCAGCGCTCACCTACTAACATACCTACAGTTTGTTGTTTATTGTAAAATTTCCTCCATAGGTAGCTAGCACAGATCATAGTAGCTAGCCTACTCTTGGACATGTCCTCATTTCCGCCACTTCTAAGTTCAATGCGAAGAAGAACTGACAAACAAACTTCGCAAGTCACTATGTTTTGTTTACTAACTTATAATTTTTTTTTTATGTAATCCGGTATGGGTGGCTGAGTCAGAGGGGCCAAAGCACATGCTCTGACTAGCCAATATCACCTTCGAGAAGGTAGGTGCCATACCGGAGACTTCCCTGCATTGCTGGCTATACTGGACTAGAGGATAAGTATTATATTTTAGTAACTTACAAAATAATCAACCCATACTACCGCTCAAAAGAACATTATTATTTACAGATTGTTTACAGTATAAACATGAATACTTTTAAGAACCTGACCCCTCTGCCTATTTACATTACCTACATAATTATGGTGTTTATTGCCATCGTCAATTTTGATACTGAACTACAGTCAACTAGCGTAGACAACACGTATCGATATATTACAACTACCTCGAAAAAAATGTTTAAGCGTGAGTTTTGTCAGCCTCGGTAGCTCAGGTGGTGCGGTCGGTCGACTGTTGTTAAGCACACCTGAACGCGGTCAGCACTTCTGCTTCGCTCGCGGCATTGTTGGGTTTGGACTGGTTTGGGCGTTTTTGGCAGCTTCTGAGATATGCTCAAGTGTTTATACATAATATAGTATTTTATAGAATAAAAAAGTTGTATATAAGTACTTATATTATAAACATTAAGAAGAAATAATACAGTGTATGTTATTTAGCGCTTGGCGAAGTCTTATTTTACTGCTGACCTCCTTGGAGTGATGGTAAACCTCGAAGATGAAAAATAATAAATAGACATTACGAGATACAACAGAACCTTTTAGAAAATTAACATTCGTGTTGTAAAGTTTCAGCTGTTCGAGTTTCCCAGTTACAAACCGAACAGACAGACATTACATTTTATAATATCAGAGATATAATCTCAGCTTGCCCAATGTCTCAAAATAGTAATTTGGTTCGATAGCCGAGTGCTCCTGGCATCGCAGCGGTGACGCCGCCGCCGCGCGCGGTGCCGCTGTGCCGGCGGGCGGCGGCGGCGCGGCGGCGCGGGCTTCGTGGTGGTGTGCCGGTGGTTCTACGGTCGTGGCTATAAAAGCCGACAGTAAAGTCTGCCAATCGAATTGTTTATAGATCCTGTGTAGCGCATTAGCTTCGCCATCATAGTAAATGGAGCATGTTACTAAATAAAATCGTCTAAAAATCTTACATCGCTAAAACTCTCCTTAGGTTTAATTTGAGACAATATCCACTTCGTTCGACATAGATATTAGTATTTTTAATATATTTTTGAAAATTTAGAGACCGACGACGTTTCATTCAGTGCGGTGGTAACAACACGGTCGGGATAAGTAAGCCCTACCACCTAGTAAGGTAAGAAGGGAAGGGACCTACAGTTTTACGTGGAATCCAAACTAAGGTCAGCCTCCAACGGTCGAGCGGTCACCCATACAAATACTGACCTTTCATACAAGAAACAAAAATGTATAAAAATTGTCACACTATTTACTTTGTTTCCGGTGAAATAAAAATATGTAACACCGTGAAACAATGCTCTAAGTGATGTTTTTGTTTTTTGCGCTTCTGAATAGCTGCACCCACCCCACCATATTGTATGAAGCTTGCGTGTGTATTCTTAAATTAGATTTAAGCTTCACGAACATACCAAAGGAATAATTCATAACGTAGTGACGTACAAGTTGTTTTAGGTGTATACAAATTCAAAAGTATCACTTCCAAGGTGTATAAATAGCCTTCGTTTATCATGTGGTACTCTTCTCATACTAATGTACCATGCAGTGGTCTTTGGAATACTAATATCATATTGTGTTCCTTATTCATTCCCAGCCAGCGTATTGCCGCAGGGTTTTTGTCAAGTTCAGTGTATCCGAGCAAGAATACAGGGAATTTACGCAGTAAGGCACCTTTCTTGCGCTAGTGGACCAATAGTTGAGATTAAAACGTTGGCCAAACCAAATATTTTTTCCCACTTCGATGTTTTTACACAACACTAAATTATATTTAATAAGAGAGAATAAACTTACAAACCAACCTAAAATGAACTTCAAGTACTAATGTCATGATTAGTTAAAATGCTTCACACTTTATTCGGTAGATGGCGCGCGCGCATACACTTTTTGGTTTTTTCTATGGGAACCCCCGTGAATTTTTTACTTTTTCTTATTTTTATTATTTCTTGTTATATCGGCCATAATAACACATACCTATTCTGTGAAATTTTCTACGGGCTACCTACCTATTACGGTTCAAGAGATACAGCCCTCGGACAGACGGACGGACGGACGGACAGACAGACAGACGACGTAGGCTTAGTAATAGGGTCCCGTACCGGATACGAAACCCTAAAAATTTAAAAGTAAAAAATTAAGGGCGGTCTCCATACAAGAAACGTGCTAAGAATAGCATATTCACGCTACTGAATAATAGATGGCACCACTGCTATTTATATTTTACATTATAGAAATGTCGTAAAAGGCGACTAAGGGATAAGGACAAGGTGCCGCTCTAAAGGGCGATAGGCTAGCCACCACTTACCTTGGCACAGTCCTTTCACCGAGTCATGCAGCGGGTGGGTCTTCGTGCCTTATTTGCTGCTTGATGTTATCTTGTCCTAATACATACATTGCTAAACAGAGCGGTCGGTGTTGTGCTATAAATTTACAAGAGTACTTGCAGCACAACACCGATTACTCTGCGTACCCCGATTATCGGGATACAGCGTGTTGTATGTATGTATGTAGAAAGACTAAATACGGACGAATATAGTTTTTGACAGGTATCGGTATAGCGAATCTACGGAACTCTCCGTGCGCTAGTAAAACTCCCACTTCACCGATTTTTAATTGATAAGGTCACAACAACTAAAGTAAAAGTACTCACATCGGTATTTATCTACCCGCCTTTCATTTAATCTTCCATACACGGTACTCATTAAACCAGATAGGTATACTGAACGAGGTAATTGCAAACATTGGAACGAGGTTGTAATAAAATTTCAACACTGACTCCGAGCAATACTCAGGCTGCGTGCGGTTGGTCTTGCTTTTTCCGAGAAGCTGCCTGCCGGTCGATGAAACTTTCGAACAAAAAAGTCGGAATGGCAAACTTTATAATTACATTTCTGTCTAAAATTATTTTTAAATATTTCTCGTCATCTTCGCGTTGGTGCCGCATACCTTGCATCCATATCTGCAGGTCCGTCTGCTACCAGGCATTACGGCTGTTTTTGCATTATATCAATTTAAACGTAATTAGTTATCGAAAATGCGACAAAGTTATTTCAACAGCTTTTAAAGATCTGACGAATGCGGCACTTGTTGCTTACTCATGCAGATCGCACAACAAAATTATATGGCTTAGTGAAGGGAGATTCCCTTCACTAAGCCATAAAACTTTATTATGCGAACTGCACGTTTGTTTTGATTTGAGAATAAATGTATCGCAAACAGTTCATACGACGCGTTGCTGTGTCCGGCAGCTTCGGCGGCGCGGTGCGTACCTCCAACTAACTCCACAGTTGGTATTCCAAAGCAGTGCGAACTTCGAAGTGTAGCCGCTCTAACCGTGATTGCACAGGCACTTTATGGTAATTAAGATCGTCTGTAGCATTCATTAAGCAGTTGATTAACAACAGTTAGCCCAAAGCTATAAAATCATTAGTATAGCTATGGCGCGCTATGGCTGAGCAGTGGCGCCACGGCGCGGCTGGCGGCGGCGGCGGCGGGCGGCGGCGGCGGCGGGCGGCGGCGGCGGCATTGCGTGGCTGTTGATTGCGTGAGAGAAACATCTCAGTTTCTATAAGGATCTAGATTTCTCAATAGGCTCCTATCAGGCCGGCATGGCATTCGCAATCCCCGTGCATCACAGAATGTCCATGGGCATAGACACCTACTTGTAGGTGTAACGATGTCAATTGTCGCATTTTCCATAAAAAATATGTATGTATATACAGGAAATCGTGAGTCTAAGAAAATTTTCGCTGTATTATGTCACCCCTTGCCTGTAGATAGGGAACATCAAAGAGTTTGTATTACGTCGCTGCTCTATGGGGAACATAAACTGTAGCGGAGGTTATAAATCTTATTACTCAACTAAATGCGCATGCAGAACCTCCTCATTCATCGAGACCCTTTTTACATGAATTGACAAATCCTTTCAGAGTTGTAATTATTTATATAAACAGATTATTGTTGTAATATCTGTGAAATAGAAAGGACGACATGGTGAGGATAGACCGGAGAAGAATGTTATGGAATAGGACACCCATTTCGTGTTCATGTGTAGAAATCCTTGCACCGTTCTATTCAATAAATCGTTCACTCAGGTTATAAAAGCCATAAAATACATATATGTATGCCAAAGAGACTGCACATTAAACGCTATGTCAGGTAGGTACGCTAAACGCTAGGTACGTCGGCGGAAAGCAGTGGTTCCGTACCGCTGAAGGCCGGGAGGACTGGAGGAAAATTGGAGAGGCGTATGTCCAGCAGTGGACGCTTACACGCTGACTGACTGACTGACTGACTGACATGGGACTTAGGTACCGCGGAATTAGACAAATTCATCTCACATTTTCCTATGTGCGATTCTGATTAATAATATTCTTTTATAATAAAGTTTACTTTTGATGTAATTGTGAGATTGGTGTTTCATTCTAATTGGAATTCATAACAAGATTGAGAAATATTCTCAGACTTTAATATTATGAACAAGTGCGAGTCAACTCGCGCACCGAGTCTTCCATACCTCCACGTAACTGACCGTGTATTATTATTTGTAGTTTTACTTTAGAGTTTTCACTTTTCACTATATAACACTTGGCGCTTGCATATATTAACGTATTTAAAATAGAGCTAAACCAAAAAATCTATTTTTCTTATGTGATATATCTTCAAATTAAAAAAAAAAGATTTTTTACACCTCCAAAAGATGGTAGACCTCAGTATTTCATATTTATTTAAACTTGACACCTCTACCCGTTCCTGAGAAAAAAAAATCTTGACAGACAGACAGACGGACGGCTGGATAACAAAATGATCCTATCTACAAAGGTTCCATTTTTTCCTTTTGAGGTGCGGAACCCTAAAAAGGGGTGAATACATTTAATTAAGAACTTTGTAATAATGAGGAAAAGGGAAATTTTTAAAGTAAATTTACCTCATTGAAGTCTTTATTTTGTTCATTCATGGACTAAGTCTCTTCGTACGGCTTTCATCTCGTTTGGCACTCAAGATAGAGTCAGCATCATAACGTTGGATAAACGATTCGCTGCCATATTTGAGAGTGAATTTCAAGAAAAGTGCCTTGTAGAGAGCTGAAAATATGATTTTGTATAGACGCTTGTGTACTTAATAATTTTAGTAACATTGTATCAACCTCCATGGACACTGCCCGCGCGATTTGACGCTAAATCTCAAGGCATGTCTCTCGCATTCCAACGTCTGCGAAACTGTTTGTTGCTGTTTTCAAAGTAAAGACCATTTAAACATGCCTGTCGTTTGTCCACCGCGCTGTGGCAGTCTGCGGAGCATCCAGCCTGCTCTCAATTAAACTTTGTGAAATTATGTCGCGGCTGATGGTGACCTTTGCTGGCACTACACTGGTTAAACTTGCTTAAATTTATTGAGGGTATGTGATGTTCAAAGGGTTTGCTGGACTATTTATACGTGTAGTCATACCTGCGATAAAAAGAACTGAATTTTTGGGATGAATTTGGAAATTGTATTAATTAGATTGATTTCTTTTCGATATTTTAAATATTTTAAATACATTTTAATTAATTATAGTTTATATAAGTCCGCCAAACCACGAATACACCTACCGATTTGCGTGAAGTGGCAAATTAAAATTTTAGGGGACTGAACGGCTATTATAAAAAACATTGAACCGACTTAAAAAAACAACTACCTACTTAGAAACTAAAAATGATTAAATAATTGAGTTGAAGGCGGTACAAAAGCACACCAGAAAATTGATAGATGAAGCGTTTTTGTGATGAAGCCTATTTACGTGCATACCTACACCTGCTGCTTCACCGTTCGGAGCCGGTGTAAAACTGTAGGTCCCTTCCCTTGCCCCTTACTAGGTGGTAGGCTCAAATTGAAGCCGACTGGGTTAGTACCACCGTACTGGATGTAAGATGGCCGCATAGCAGCCTCGGCTGTATTCTACTCTAGTCCAGATAGCCAGCAATCCAGGGAAGTCTCCGGTATGGCACCTGCCTTCTTGGAATTCTCGGAGGTGATATTGGCTGATCGGAGCATGCGCTTTTCTGATTTAGCCACCCAGACCGGATTACATAAAAAAAATCCCTACCAGCTAAATAATATACATCTTTATCTCTACTTTTTATACAAGGGAACGTCTGTCTGTATGTTTGAGGTAAACTCCGGAACCACTGAATAGATTTTGATGCGGTTTTTACAGATTTTGAGGGCGGTAGCCGGTTGAAATTTTCACAAAATATGCGTTATTATGGCGGATATTTCTAACACATAATAATAAAAGCAAAAAGTGAAAAAAAGGGTGGTCCCCATACAGGAAATGTGCTAAGAATTTATATTACATAGGTATTACGGACAGACAGACACGAGGTTGATCTTATAAGGTTCCGTTTTTTTCTCTCTTTTGAGGTACGGAACCCTAAAAAATTATGATTGTGTTTGATAGACTGCACGCCCAACTAAGTACGTGGGGGAAGCCTTGTGTGCGCTATTCATTGCAGCATTCAAATAACAAGACATATGGTCAAGTTATTTCGCTAATAGAGCTTTTAAAAGTGCAGATATTATTGTTGCATACAAATAATATTATAATCAATTTGAAGAGGGATTATTCAAGTCAACTTATTAAACGACATAATGACAATCCTAGTGAAAGAAATGAACTAACTGCTTCCGAAGTAGTTATAAAATCTCCTTTAAATATTCAAAGAGTTTTTACAATCTTTCTGTACTGTGTGGTGAACTCGTATTACAACATAAATTGTAACCAGTCTATATTATTGTTTGTCGAAGCGCCCACACGTTTTCGTATCGTTTGGCATGATGGAGGTTTTAGTTATCTTGTCTAGCTGTTCACATGCCCTTTTTAGGGTTCCGTAGCTGTTCTTTAATCGGCGGTCAGGTGTCTGTCCGTCCGTCCATCCGTCGGTCCGTCCGTCACAGCCTGTAGCTTCTAAACGGTTTGAGCTATCTTCTTGAAACGTGAAATGTTTGTAGATTACCGGGACGTAACAAATCGTCATGTGTAAATAATGTCAGGGGTCCTAAACTGCAATTAATAGGTACTGCAAAAACTAAATTGAAAAAAAAAATGTTTTAACAGGCAGGATGGTACATTGATGAAAAAGTCTTTCAAATGCAATTTCAATAAAATATTTTGAAGGCAATAATGTTTAATTTCTTAAAAAAATATAGTAATAAATTATATAAAAGATAATTATATTTATTGTTCCGTAGATCAACTATACAGTGGCGTGCACATACATTCTAGACCGGGTAGGCAGGCAGCAATTAAGATTCAAAATAAGTACTTAATTTAGAAACAAGTTGAATTCATTTTAATTTTTACCTCAGCCCGGTTTTCATCTCTTACATCTTCATGTCCACATGAAGAAGTTCCAGCAGATTATTATTTTTTCAGTGCACCTCAGATCTATCCTTTTGAAAATATATAAAAACTTCTTTATAAAGTATAGAAACAGACAACCAATTCATTGACTAGAATTGCCCGGCGCTCCGGAGCGCGCGCGCGGGAACGATGCTAGACCAGCTGCACCTACTTTACGAGGCATTGTGGTGTTAGTGAAAGGCAGTCCTGCCCTGGCATACTAAATCGCGCATCGAAACACGCATACACACGCAAAATTCCAGCGTATATGACGCAGGATTTGAGTAATAGTGTGAGTGACCACCAGGCAGCCGTGTTGTGTGCTTTTGCCGCGCGGTGGCGTTGCGTCCGCGCCTCCGCGCGAGCGGCCGCGCCGAGCCGAGCCGAGCGAGAGTGAGGAGTGCGCGGCAAATTTTAAATCATTTGTTTTGTAGTGAAGTCGAGTAGTTCTATATGTTTTAATTTGATTGTTTGGGTGGGTGGAATTAGGACTTTACTCAGGGTAGGCAGTGCTTTTCTGCCTTTATGGGATGCACGCCCCTGCAACTATACCTGTAAAAAAGCCATATCCGTCTATCTTTCGTCTATCTGTAATGCAAACTACATGTGGCGCCATCTTTATTAAGTAGCGTGAATATGTACTAATCGGTTCTTAGCAAGTTTTCTTGTATGTTATTATTTTACTGTGTCGGAGGCGATCATTCAAGAACGTAAAGCTCAATTAACAAACAAAGTATTCGATCTACTGTGCCATCTATGCGATAACCTTTTTACTTATTCTTTCACACCAAAACTAGGTAACAACCAATACAATGGTTCCACTTCAAAAGACTCATAGATGTCAATAAGAAGCGTTGCAACTTCCGTTCTTACATCCGTTTCACTTTTTCTGAGATAGGTCCCCATCCCAAAATTGCGTTAAAAACTTCGCTTCAATAAAAGTACGTAACGTAGCTAACAATAAACTTGTGAACAAATGAGCCATAAGGTTGGGGCACGGCACGACTCACGCGGTGCGCGGTGGAGTCATCAGGAAATGGATGGACTGTAGAGAGCAGTGGGCGCAGAGTGCGCAGCGCAGACTGCAGTGGACTATTGACACACAGCGCAATGAGTGCGCAAACATTTGGAAGGCAACAAAATGAATGTTGGCGGGGCAATTTGTCTCCGGATGCACTCGGCTTCACATTTTGTTGCATTCGTTTTAGGGTTTATTTGCGATTCGTCTGCTTTATTACTTTTCATGAGACCGCTTACGACCAATTCATTTATTTTCTCTACATAACGCATCGACTTAAAAATAATTATAATGTTTGTATATATATATTTTTTATTCTCACAGTGCTCATTCTGTCTGAAGAAATGTAAATATTTTCGAATTTATTAACTGCTGTACAGAAATGGAAAATTATCTACAAATAAATTATCAGATTTCCCACAAACAAAGTGGTCGTCATAAGACGCTCAGGCCGTCCTCGACCTCGCTCGAGAGACCGCACTAGCACTGGACCTCGCTCGCTGAGTCCGAGGAATCAGTGTAATAAAATGATTAATCTCAAGTAATCTCTCGAGTAAATAGTCTGGCTGAAGTGCTCGGAGGGTGTGTGCGGATGTAATAACGCGCCCTGCCAACCCTAGCTCCCTTCCTATAACTATATTAACTATAGTTAAGGGCTCTAAGGTTAAAGGGTGAGGGAGAGAAATTTCCAATTATTATTAGATTACAGTACAGCATCGATCGACCTTCGAAGCTTAGTACTCTGCGATCTAGCTCGATTAGAAGAGCAAGAAGCAAAAGATAGTTTGTGTAAACGTGTCTTGCTTGATAGAATACATGATACGTCATTGTGCTTGATGAACAAAATTGATAACTTCTTGATTTGTTTTCAGCATACATTTACATATCCGATACGGCATATCGATACTATATGATTATGAACCATGACTTACCTATATAAAATTAAAGTTACAAATGAGAAGACAGAATTATTACGAGTAGAAATTATTTCTTCCTGGCCCTAGCCATAATAAACGTCACTTCAACAGACAACTAGTTTTATGGCTTAGACACATCGTCTATAATGGGAACTGGTCGGAATGATTTATGGGTAGAAGTGTGGTAGAAGGCTCTATAGTAGTATAATTTTTCCATAAAAAAAACAGAGTTACGAGTACAATAAGTCAAGAATATTACAGAAATAAGTATGAATTTATTATTCCCTTCTCTTTCAGAATATCGGAATACAATACAGACAGAGTACTTTACTTACCCTTGCCACGGCGCGCTTTGTTTGAAATGGCCCGTGGAAGGTAGGCAAGAGGCAATAAATCAGTCAGATATTGAAACAGGGCGGAGCCCTAAATATGCACGAATGAATATGTATTTGAACCATTTTATCAGAAGCGGGAATATCAGAGAGACAGGTTCCAACTCGCTATGCTAAACGAATGCCAAACAAGGAAATGTGCGAAGCACCTTCCGCATACATTACAAACTATTATATCATAATATTATGATCTTTGTAACAACGAAACCGAAGGAGAAACGCTCAATAGATAAATATATCGAAGCAGTTTGGCTTCTGACACGGTCAGCTTTGGTCAGAAGCCGCGCCGGCCAATGATAAATCAATAAGACCTGTTCACAGTGAAGGGATGAAGATCAGGAAAGCGGCCAGAGAAAAACTACTTAAGTGATTAGTAGGATTTTATTAGGGTGTCGTAGAAACAATAATCAGAATCACATAACCTAACGTCAAATGTTAAAAATTAATGTCGACAACCTAACCTCAACATTAAATATTGTATTAATGTCAACAGAGATTGTCGACTCTTTTATGGAATTACAGTCTTTTTTCAGTCAGTCTTACAGATTTTCTTATAAGTCAAGGAGCTTATGATACGAACGAGCGCACTTTTAAAGCCTCGACAAACTACGCCAAACAGGGTTGCGGTGAAAAAGATTTTAACTACAAAGAGGACTTTTTCCGCAAAATAAGAAAATAACACGTTTTATTGTATAAGTTTATCCGCATGAAAACTTACAAAGAACGTCCTTTTGTGTTAGGAAATACATTTTATTTACGTAACATTGTTATTCGACAATATCTGGCATATAAATAAAATTTAAGTAGGTATTTAACTAGTTAGGTGAAGTAATGTAATGAAGTTAAGTAAATGAAGTAACATGAAACTGCACTACTAAAAGTGTTTCTACTGTTAAACTCATAATATCTAAAATATAATGGAATTTTGTAGATAATACAATAGAAAACTTTGCCTTTTCAGTGAGTTCTAACGAAAGAGATTAAAACGTCCGTCCAGTCCAGACAGATAAATATTGTCTGAACGAAAGTGCTTCACAATGAACAAACGGCAGCGATGCGTTGATAACAGGCCACTATCTCAATGTCAGAAACTCTACAATTTGTTAAAATATGAACTGAAATTGAATGCGCTCAACGAGTGTGTCTAGACGCTGTAAAATTATTCAGGCGTGACTTGGCAGCGGTGCGGAGGAGAACCTTGCCACGCCACGCCACGCCACGCCACGCCACGCCACGCCACGCCACGCCATGCCACGCCACGTCACAAGCTCCGTTTGTTGTCCTTTTAAGAGTTATGCGATTTATTTTATTTTACCGCATCGAGTTCGCTTTCATTTCCCAAATGGCGTTAAATAATTTGAAAGTTAGGCTATCGAGTGAAATGATACTACAATGCCAGTAGTAATCAACAATATATATTTAACTTTTCCTCCACAACCGAATACAATAAATCGTCCTTCTTCACCTCTTCACAAGTTCGAGTCTATCTCAAGAATAATCCGCGTTCGCTACCCGTCTGCCCTTTTTTTTATATCCTACCCCCGTGTTGCCACCTTAAAACTAAAACTATATTTTTAAAATGTCCAGTTTTACTTTCAAAATCATAAGATTCGGCCATCCGGCATCGGGCTGCCTCCTGGCGCCCGTTACAATACCTGTCTGTATATTATCAATCTTGGACTAGGATTTTTGTTACATTCTATATAAAAAAACTTCCAACAACAAACTGATTACACTACGTCAATAATAGCAATTACTACTATAACACAAAGAACTGCCTAACAAAAATATTCACACACCTTAAAATTAAAACACAGGTTTGCTCAGAGTAGATCATTCATAACAAATCTTCAGATTAAATAAAACGTAAACAAATCTTCCGATTAAATAAAACGTTAATCATAACATTCGGTGAATAATTTCCCAATTAAACATTTTTATTATTATTTTATGTACCAAATAATGTTACTTCTTCTCTTTTTTTATCATCTTATTGATAACAATTTCCTAGGAAGTGCATGGTATTTTATATACATTTCGTTTGTAAGATGGGATATAATAAAAATAATTAATAATGTGGCATACTTTGCATTACAGTATCAATAAGTGAGTTTGATTAAATTGCGAACGTTCAGCTACCTAATAATACATAATTATGATCCAGTTTTCTTTACTATTTTGTTAACGGATTACCATTACCTATTACACCTTCGGTAATGCAATGCATGATACCTATTTACTATCTTCGTAAACGTCACCCTCACTGTGGCTACTACTTGACTCGCTATCATGTAATTCAATCATTTTCACATGTATCCAGGGCCTAATCCTGTCAGCTGCGATGACGGATTTATAGGGTTTGCCTCTTTTATTAAAACCTGGGACGTCAGTTATTCTATACCGGTCATTGCCTAAGATTTCCGTGATTTTGTATGGACCTATGAATTTGGACAACAGCTTGGTACTTTTCCCGCTATTTTCAAAATTGTTCCTTGAGATTTTTACTAAGTCACCGATATTGTACCTAGTAGCCGGTGTCCTATCTTTATCGTGCCGTAGTTTCATTTTCATTTGTTCCTTTTCTATATTGGAACTAACACTCTGCCTCAACTCGTGCAATAGAGTACATTCACTGCCAAAGTCTATGTAACCTACATAATTGTGGTCGTTTACAGCGACAGTCTTGTAAAATTTTTCACTACCTCTAGACGTCGCCTCAATCTTTAGAGTCCTTTTCTCTATGCTACCGTCAGGTCGTTTCATATTAGGATTGGTCAAGTTTATAGGTTCTAATCTACAAATATCGTTGTCATGCCCGATCCTATTACAGCGCTTACATTTCACAATTGCCTTCGTACATTTGTAGTAAGGGTGACCTTTAGACCTACAATTGTAGCATACAATAGAACTGGAGGCCGGAGAAGAGTGGGATCCGACACCTCCAGTTATATTGTTGTTGTCCTTCGATACCGTTCGGTCGCGTGATTTACTGTTGCTAGTCACAAATGGCTGGGGCTTCTGTGAACACAGAAAATAAAGCAAATCTTCGGGTTCTGTACAATTAAGTGCTTGTGCACCATTCCTAATTGATTTATCAGTGATACCATACACAATGCAGTCTACAGCCTTCTTGCATTGAATCTCACAACGAGTAAGTAAACTTAACTTATCATAAAAATACTCTCGCAAGCTTTCTTCGTTACGAGAGGTGCGATGCAACATCTCCTCCAAAAGACGCGCATAGTTCTCTTCGCTGGTAAACGCTCTTTTTAGTTTCGACTGCCAATCCTCCCAACTATAAACAACTGTGGGCAAGGCCTCAAACCATCTCTTCGCTAGGCCAGCGAGCTTTTGAAGTGAAAAGTGGATAGTTTGTTTTTCGTTCCAGTCATATATGAGGGCACATTCATTTACCTTACGTAGCCAGCAGTCGATGGTTTGAGCTCTGTTAGACGGATCGAATTCTGGAACTACGTTGTTCATGTTGTTGTTACCCAAGCTATTAGCTTTACTACTTCCTTGTTTCCAAGTGGCTAACATTTTCAGCACGGCTCTTGCCGATAGTCTACTTGAGGTCTTGCGCTGCTTCCGTGTCGCACCATCATCAGAGGAGGTCGATGAGGTCGACGAGGTCGACGGGCTCCTTCGCCTGGCCTTCTTCTTGGCCCGCTTCCGCTTGGGAGGCGTGCCATCTTCCGTCTCATCCGAAGCAGGCTTTTGTCTGAAATATAATTTACTTGCCAGTAATACATGTAATGTTTTCCTTTCGGAAATAAATGCAACCCATGCATGTCTTTAAAAGCATTTATTTTGTGTAGCGCTCAAAATCATATTTTGAAATAATTTAAGTGATTATAATGTATTGAAGTAATAAACATAAACATAACAACAAACATAAACATTTAAACTGAATAAATAAGTTTCATAAAACATGGTTAACCGACGGTCATACAAAGTCCGCCCAAAATCCAGCGGGCAAAGCCCACTCAATCCAGTGAGCATGGCTCACTCAAAAATCCTTTTAGCAATCCGACGTAGACGTGCAGTTCACTCAGCAACCAGTGGAAGGAAGGTGTGGATCTAAGCTTGCGATGGCTTCACCGAACATATCCGGGCCCATCGGCAGTAGAGGAGGGTATTAATCGAGGCCGGGACTAGCGAGTGGCCACTCTAAATTTCCCGCGCATGCTTCACGTTTCGGCTCGCTTCAAGCCCTCGTCAGCTAGTCTGCGTTGACTAGGACGCGGGGAAATCACCAGTCCCGCTCTCGACCTCCCTCTCTCTACCTATCCATATTCTGTAGGATGCTTCCAGTGACGTTTTCGAAGCTCTCTCCATATATGAGCTTAGCGTCGATCTTGGGAGCCCTAGATTCTTGAAGAGACTGTAGAGCGACTTCGCTGGTAGTCCTCTTGCTCCGACTTCCACAGCGAAGAGATCAGTCTTGAATCCGTTTCTCACAATCCGGTCTACTAAGTTGCAGTACTTGTTAAGTTTGATGTTGTGGTCCTTCGGTATGTTACTTTCCCATGGAACTGTAAGTTCAACAAGTACTACATGCTTTGTCGCTTTTGAGAATATGAGTATATCCGGTCTTAATGCTGTGGTACAGATTTCCGAAGGCATTTGGTAATGCTTCTCATGTGTGTCCATCAACAATTCCCAATCCTTTGCTGCTCCCAAAATTGAAGAAGGTTTAGTCCTATCTTTGGGCAGCTTATTGGCTCCAGGTTTCACAAAGTTGACCTTCTGGAAGCCGCTACTGGTTTGCCCTTTCCTGGTCCGTGCAATTGACAGGTTGATGGCCTCTCTGATGATTTGGAGGACTTTATCATGACGGTAGGAATACTGGCCTTGCTCAAGTAGTATTTTGCATCCGCATAACAAATGTTTGGCCGTGCCTACGAACTCCTTACATGACGGGCATAGTCTATTTGTAGATTTCCCCCATCTAACTAGGTTACTCGGGTCGGGGAGAGTAAGCTGGAATGCATTTAAGTAGAACTTAAGCAGCTCAGGGGACCAGTTGTATATTATGGATTTCCACTTCAATGCAGGAGGGATGCAGAAGTCACCCACTGTTAGCCAATCATTCTGCATTTCTAGGTTTAAGGCGTGAAGTTTGAAGCCTTGTTCCATGTCCTCCTGAGCAAAACCTTTCAGTATTTCTTTATCAGACTTTGCTGTTTCTATGCCCAATCCAGATCTATTGGTGCGTGTACCAACTTGGAATGATTTGTAGAAGTCGAGTCTCGATTCCAGTTCATCTGATAGTGATGTGTTGGGTAAGGCTTGAATAGCGCTATCATTGGAGTCTTTGAGTATACATCGTTTGGCTATTCTCGCCTTTTGATAAAATATCGACGGTTTCTTAATGTTCAGTCCAAAGTTATTGTGAGATCTGTATAGCGTTGACGAGTCAGCCGGGTGAGCCAGTCCAAACCATGATTTCAGGAATCTGGTCACATACGAGTCTAATTTAGTCAGGTTTTGCTTTGTGAAGTCGTAGACGAGAAATGGCCATGAAAGTTTTGATGTCAGGTAGTTATCGTAAATCCATGCCTTTTGTGTACCCAGGAGGGGAAGATTGTCAGTTTGGCGGAGGCTCTCTTCGAAAAGTTGGACAATATCATCAGTAGGATGCTCCTTTCCTCTGCTGGTGATCCTTTTGCCCAAGAATTTAAAAGGAGCTTCATCAGCCACGGTTGCGATTGGTTTTCCGGCTACTGTCAGACCTGGATTGCTCGAGGTAAACTTTGAACCTTTCCTGGTTAAGCTCAAACAGTAGCACTTCGCTGGTTTTATCTTCATCCCTTTGGTCCATTCACAATAGTCATCCACCACCTTAAGAAGCGCCTGATTTTGTTTTGGATTGCGGGTTAACAGCGTAATATCATCCGCAAATGCCAGGATGGCCGCCATATATGTGTCTCCATATTTGAACCTGTATCCCCATTTCTTTTCTTTTACGACAAGCGTATCAATTAGAATGTTGATAACAATGTTAAATGTGACAGGAGAGAGGCAGCAACCCTGGAAAAGTCCTATGCCGTAACGAATTTCCGGTGTCTTCTCCGTTTCGCCTTTTACTTGTATTACAAAGGAAAGTTTTTTGTAGTAGGAGGCTATTATATTACAGATCAGAGGTGGCACATTATACCACTCTAGCGCCTTTAATAGTAGCTCATGGCGCACCGAACCGAAGGCGTTTTCAAAGTCTAACCACGTGGCAGTTAATTGTCTCTCATTCTTCCTTGCATCTCTAAGACATTCAGTCAGCAAAGAATTATGTTCGAGGCACCCTGCAACTCTTGGGAGAAAACCTTTCTGGTACTTCTTCGGTAAGTAGTCGTTGGTACACATGTGTTTGAGTAGTCTGGCCTGTATAATGGAGAAGAATATTTTCGAAATTGTGTTCGTAAGGGCTATAGGTCTAATATCCTTGGGATCAGTAACTTCTTTCTTTTTTGGTAGAAGAACAAACACGGCTTTACCAAGACAGTCTGGCACTTCTCTGTTCGTCCAAATTCTTTTGTAGATGTTCAACATGTGTTTCCGCACTGATGGACATTTTTTGTATATGATGTATGGTATGCCATCGGGTCCCGGGGCGGAACTATTTGGTTTCCTTTTTATGTGGTATTCCAGCTCTTCCATCGTCGGTGAATCAGCATCAAATGCTAGAGGAGGTTCTTTGGGTTTTGGAGCTGGTGGATCCCTGTAAGTTATATCTGCCTCCGGGGTGGTATATGTGGATTTAAAGTAGTTGAACATCTCGTCCGTACTTAACCTAATTGTACCCTGCTGTTCCTTAAAAGCTTTTTTGGCGAAATAAAAGGGGTTCTTCTCGAAAGCTGCTATATTCTGAGCCTTTCGAAATTCATTGCCAGCAACCGTAATTTGCTCAGATACTTTCTGGATGAGTTTTAGGATAGATCTCATCGCTCTGGCTAATTGGTGGCATAGATTTCTGTCTCCTGAGGCTTTAGCCTTCCTTAGCTGCTTTATCAACTCTCTCTTCCTTCTCCTAAGCTTTGCTTTGAAAGTGTTTTCTCTTTCCATTGGGCTGTGGTGATAGCGAACAGGGTACAATTCGGAGAAGTAATTGTAAATTGTTCCCTGGAAGTCATACAGCTGATCTTCGGGGCTCTGCCTGCAGCCTGGGAGGTCAAGTCTTTCGGCTAGGCATCGATCATGTTGCTTCCAAGTGGTCTCGGATATGCTCGGTAAGCTTAGTCGGTCTCTGGGCGAAAATGCTTCATGGTGAGAGGAAGGTTGCGCAACACTTTGTGACGTGTGAGGTTGTACTCTGTCAATAGTGTCAGGTGGAGAACTTACAGGCGCTTTCTGCCCTGCTTCACTGTCGCTATGTTTCTCCTTCACGTGCTTTTCTAGCCAGATTTTTCGCTTATATTGTTTCCCACATATCCACTCAATAATCCAGTGAACGTACACATCTCGTCCATTTTAACTCGATTGGCAAACATTTCATTTTATGAATATCTTATTTTGAAATAATTTAAGTGATTATAAAGTATTGCAGTAATAAACATAAACATAACAACTAACAAACATTTAAACTTAATAAATGAATTTCATAAAATATGGTTAACCGACGGTCATACATAGTCCGCCCAAAATCCAGCGGGCAAAGCCCACTCAATCCAGTGAGCACGGCTCACTCCGAAATATCCTTTTAGCAATCCGACGTAGACGTGCAGTTCACTCAGTAACCAGTGGAAAACATATCCACTCAATAATCCAGTGAACGTACAAATCTCGTCCATTTTAACTCCATTAGCAATCATTTCATTTTATGAATATCGTAATTTGATAACCCTAGAATTCATTAAATATATTGAAATAATATAATCATTATCAAAATCAATCATTAAGGTAAAAATTCATACTGACCTTGAAACCCGCACTAAAGATGTATACACTGTAATACTTATAACCTGGTCAGTGGTAAATGATATATACACTTAATTCATTAATGATACGTTCATCATAATGCTTTGTAGGGTGTAGGTAAGTTGGTATCATACGAGTAGTCGTAAAATAAACACAGTGCTATCACGCTACGTTGCAGTCTAGATACCTAAATAACTCGAACATTTTCGTACTCTAGTCTGTGGTCATGTCGTAATACCTATAATTGTATAATGGGCATGGGGTATTAGGTATTTATAACCTAGAACCTACCTGGAAAAATAAAACGATAACGATTGTTACTACATATGGACATCATCGTTGCCAACAGGTATCTCTAAACTAGCAACAACAGTATCCAAGCTTGAAACCCGATTGAGCAAAGCATAATAATTATAAAGAGAACTAATTTTCTTTTTGTAGGTAGATTATATGTACAATTAACACAAGGGAATTGCTAAGAAAACTGCTTGTGTTGCTCATGCCACACGTGTACAATAAAATAACGCTCAAGCGGCTGCAAAATGCAATGCAAATTCATAGCCACTTGCGTAGCTCGGACCAACTTCGGTTCAGTCGAAAATATTATGTAGTTCAGCGGACGAAGCAGTTCTAGGCATTTTCATAGATTTACATGAAATATAGCGTGGGCGTATCGTGGTCTAGCAAAATAAAAGATTGTTCAAACGTACCTTTTTTTTTCTTGTCGGTTCATGTTCACTTCTGAATTGAAATGATACTACAATGCCAGTAGTAATCAACAATATATATTTAACTTTTCCTCCACAACCGAATACAATAAATCGTCCTTCTTCACCTCTTCACAAGTTCGAGTCTATCTCAAGAATAATCCGCGTTCGCTACCCGTCTGCCCTTTTTTTTATATCCTACCCCCGTGTTGCCACCTTAAAACTAAAACTATATTTTTAAAATGTCCAGTTTTACTTTCAAAATCATAACACGAGAGTGCTACAAAGATAGTGTACAGACTAAATTAAGCACAAAGTATTTTTATTTAAGTGTCTACTTGCTTTTATATACATTTAGTTTTTAATAATTTTTACCAAAAGTTAATAATGGTGTTTTGGGCGCCCAAACATTTAAGTAAATGCGGCCATTGCATAGATGATTGCATATTAGAATATGAAACGATTTCGTCATTTCATATTTTTCCTTTTTAGGTTTTTTGGTTGAAATGCTTAGCTACACGAACGGTAGACATATTCCAAAACAAAAAACGTGTCTACGAGGACAAGACAAATCGACATCGATAGGAATCTGATCGAATCTGACGCGACCGTTATTAATTGATCATCAAAGAATTCCAGATGTTAGAACTGCTATTGTCTAACACTATATACAATTACTTCGTCCCAAACCTAGTCAACAAATTCACACAGTTTCCATCAGACACGGCTCGTTACACTGGTGTTGATAAAAATTATGCGCGAGTCCACGTGTATGATAGAGATAGACATATAGTTGCAATATAATCTTTGCGCACATAATTAAAAATATGTTTCACCTGCTTGATGTGATGCTGACTCTGTCGCTTTGAATTTATTTGTTGATCGAAGTGAGATAACTCAAGCGAACGTCGAGCCGATATGAACTAGCGAGCGACACCGATATCTGGACATAACCAATTGGTACCAATCAATAGGAGAGTATTGTTTTACGCGGTGCTTTTATATTCGTATTTCATTTCTAGGTACTGGTCTATAACACTATCAGTGAATATCCATTCAGAAGTATATCCATATCGCCTCCTAGTCCAATAAAGGAAAATATCGTTCAAAAACCTGTGCACTATATATGCAAAATTATTCTAAACGTCACGTGTCTGGGAAACTAAGTTCGTCTCACGTGTCCTTCCAATGTTTTCAAAGTTCTGTGGGCTAAGCTGAAAATGCTTGGTGCCCATATACCGTAGGTAGATAGATTATGTCTAGATGAAAACATAGCATGGCAGTTCTGCTAATGTGTATATTACTATCAATGTGAAGCAAATTATACGTAGAAAATATCAATACTAGATCAGTGCACAGTAAATACCTACGCTGTAGGTCCTCGAAATATCCTGTCGGCGCATAGACACTCACCCCATCACGTATTCTAAAGCATTCCCATTCATTCATACTACGTGGGTATTGAGACATCCCATTATAGACACGGATTACAGATTAATTTGATTTTTTTTTTCATAAAACGTCACAATTGAACCCGAAAGCTGTGTGTACCGAGTCATCAATTGAGACGAAAGATATTCATAGATAAAACATATTTATAGGTGTATAAAAGCAATGGCGCCAATGTCCTCAACCCATTGAAAACAGAAATGCAAAAAAAGTTTTCTAATATTTTGAAGACACATTCAAAGGTAATATTTAACTTATTCATATGAGAATGTAAACAAATGTTGAACTTAAATTTGTAATAAGGATATAAATTAAAGAAATTGCGATTTTAATTCAAATTATCCGGGACAATTATTATCAAGGCATGCTGCGAGCTGCATGTCATCTGTTTCTATAATGCATATTTGCTTAGCTTGCTTGCTTATTGAAAGAGTGTGAATAATATTTTTAACAACCCGTATTTTCTTGAGCGCAACAACGTATTCAAACTATTTAATTTTGCCATAATATTCACAAGGAGAGTCAGCACCACACATCTGGTAGACACGGGCTCCGTGCATGCAAATGGTCTTCAGTCTCTTGCTACGTCAGGGAAATATAAAAAAGTTTTAATTCTTCTTAAATGTAACCAAACTTCACAAACCTTACAGTTTACGTACTATAGTTACAAACGGCAAGTTTGTTCAAAATGAAGTAAATTTTTAATTGCTCCCGTTCTTGAAAAGATAGTCTCCTTGAAACATAAAACTCTTTCTGCCTGAGACGGCGCTCAGTAAAACTAACGTTCCGTGCTCGCTTCTTCTCTCATTTTCCTTTGGTCATTTTTTTAAATTGTCTTTTTTATTTTCTGCATTTTTTTCCTATCTATGATTTATCGCCATCTGAAACTAAAGACAACATAAAAAGCATTAGTCAATCTGCTGTATGAAAGTGTGTCTTATCATATCAATGATTTGGCTATTGCCTGTTTGTGAGAAGCACGCGAAAAGCGATATTAGATACCTTATTGCTCCACAATTTTTTTACACAAACCAAAATAACATGAACTACAATTAGTTTACTTGATATTTGTTCCAGCCGACCCGACCTTGAGATGTCTGAGAGTCGTCGGTAGTAGCAAAATACTTTGCTCAATGTTTTCTTTATTTTTCACCGCTCCCTTCGTGGTAAATCCTATTCCGAGATTATAGTGAAGACCAAATGTGTAGACAGGACGAAACGAGGGTTATCATATCAATACCTCTCGTTCAACTAAAGTTTCCCCCTAGAGGGATTAGAAGCTATCTCTAGATTCCCTCTGATAATAGCTTTACTCACTTCAGTTGCAGTGCAGCTGATACAGTTTTCCTTAATTTTCCGGATCACAGATTTACACTTTATGAAGACTGCAGCTATAAATTTCTTTAAAATGCATTTTATTTTTGCTTCATCCAATACCTTATTGCATAGATTATATTAAATTTCCATATTTGCGCTCAACGGTAACGTTCAGAAGGGACCGCGCGGGCCCCGATTCTTTTTAAATTGTCTACAGGTAACATTATTGAAGAACGCTATTTCTAACAGTCGACTTTGTACATTTTAGTATTGCTAGTTAGTGACCAACAAGGAGCCATAAGGAGCCATAATCATCGAGGAGTGTTGTGTTTAAATCAAAGCTTTTGAGTAAGATTTTGTCATTAAGATTACCTGGAAAGGTGAATAAACCGTTTCTACAGGATAAACTGCCACTCCCACTAATTGAAGAAGTTAATGCTATAGCAAAGACAAGGAGCTAGCTCAATGTAAGCAATTGGCTCACAGGTGAGGCGGCCGCGCCCCGGGGCGGGTGCGTGTGCAGTGCATTATTCATAGAGATCGCTTGTTGTGAGCTGAGGAACTTTTCTCATTACAGGCGCGCGTACGGCGCGCGGCGGCGGGGCGCGGCGCGCGGCGGAGGAGGCGCCCTCCGGTCCCGCCCGCCCTTGGCCTCCGTCGCCGCCGTCAGCCGCCTACCGTGTGTCGAATAAGTAGACTTTTGGTGCAGTTTGCCAAGGTTTCAGTAGAACTCGCTCGATCGTTGAGGCTGGCCGCGTTTCGAATTCCAAGTAAAACTGTAGATATCGCTACTGTTGGTACCACCGCGCTGAATGAAAGGTCGGTCGAACCTGCTATGTAAATAGTTCATCTTTTACGTCCAGATCAGTGCAGGCGGCTCAACCAGAGGGAATCACTGACATGACATCTAGTTTATCAAGGTGTAATGGGCTAACATCACGGCCTAGGTGATCTAGTCAACAATGTCAGGTTGCGGTCGGTCAAGCGGTGCTATTATGTGTGCAAACTTGTATTCATATGTATGAAAAAAAAACCTGCGAAATTTCTTGCCAGTTCTTCTTCGTGGGTGTAATCGAACCGGATAGATAAAATTGTGACAAGTTCGAGTGCAGTCAAACTGCCATATGAATGATCAATAAACAACAAACACAAATCAAGCAATCACAAACACAAAAGCAAATCACATTCCACTTCATTAATCGAATCTCAAACATCCAAAGGTTATAATCTTGATAATTATTGTAGGTTGAAATCTCTATAAGGGATAAGTCCATCTTTGCACCCTACGTACATTTTTAACGTGCTTTTTACTGTTGAATGTTTCTTGGAGCGGTGGATGTATGCTACATACAACATTGTTTCATTCGTTTTTAATTATTAAAAAAAAATATTAAGCAACCTTACTAGGTGGCAGGGTTTATCCCGTTCGGGTTGGTACCACCGTACACCTTACTAGGTGGCAGGGTTTATCCCGTCCGGGTTGATACCACCGCACTAAATGAAACGTCGGTCGAAACGGCTATGTAAATAGTTCGTGTTTTCTGTCCAGTTCAGTGTACCCGACATGAAATGAAGGGAAGTACTGACATGGCACCTAGTTCACCCAGTGTTATGGGCTGACATCACGGATGTTGTAGGTGATGAAGCCAATCCTGTCAGTTTCCATAAAAAAAACGAGCTAAGAAGAGAATTTCATTTTATTTAGCTATTACATATTATTATGTAGGTAAGTAGTACCTACAAGCTGGTAGTCTAAATCAGCCGAGTTCGTATTAAACCACTCGACCGGATATTCCATTTATAGTTATAACTTCTACGAAACCAAACCATAACGCAACTAAAATTTAAAACACCCGCTTTCTCTGATGTTTAGAGATCACACCGTTTGATCGACCTATACTATAAACTATATACTAACAATTTGGAGTCGATTTCCTCCAAAGCTATCGATGAAGGCCAATTTGGCCGACACGCCCGCAACATATGTACGAGTGGGCGCTTGGCTTGGTACAAGTGTACAAAGGCAAGCAAGGAACTCACTAGCGTAGTAGGGTAGGACTAAATCGAGTTCCCTTCTCTCGGGAGTGCTATTTGTTGCCGGAACAACACAACACCGTTTATACTCACTGTCTGCACTCACTTGACAGGGCGGAGGCAGGCCGCTTAGATATTTTTTTCCTGAACAAATATTAGCTAAGTTTAAACACTGATAGGGTTGTATATTATGTACCTATATAGTACTTGGGGGGAAATATATGGGCAGCGAGAGCGTTCCAGAGTTTACCGGTTCTGTAGAGGAAAGATCTGCAGAATCGATTGGTACGCATCCGCGGTAAGTCCAGCGTGTAGGGATGCAATCCCTGCCCAGTGCGCGTGGTGCGAAGGTGGAAAGGGGACGGCGGGATCGCATTAAACAGCTTCTCCGAGCACTCCCCATGGAATAAGCGATAGAACACACTTAGGGAGCCGACATCCCTACGGTGTTGCAGTGGTTCTAGATCGCAGGACACTTCGGGGTCACCCACTAGTCGCACGGCTCGACGCTGGATTGAGTCCAGACTCCAGAGGCGCAAGCTGGTATTTGGCAGAGCCATCCCACAGGTGCGAGCAGTACTCCAAGCAGGACCTGATCTGCGATTTATACAGAAGCAGCTTTTGGTCCGGCGTATATTTCCCCCCAAGTACAGTCTCGGGTCCTTCAAGAGGGGCGTGAATGGGCACCTGTCAGGACGGCATGGCATTCGCAACCCCCGCATACGACCGAATGTCCATGGGCGTCGTTAGACACCTTATGGGTGGCTCGGCGCCATATGTCGCGCTGTCAATACAAAAAAAACCAACCGTGTGTTAAAAAGAAGAAGAACCGTTAAAAAGAATAGCCCCACTGCATCCCCGTCCCCGTGCATCTAGTAAAAGGCGTCTATAAGGGATAAGGACAAGATGCCGTGCAAAGGGCGTCAGAGTAGCCACCTCATATCTTAGCACGGTCCTTCCACCGAGTCATGCAGCAGTGAGTCTTCATGCCTTATTATTGCGTCTTGATAGTTATCTTGTCCGAATACTTTGCGGTACGTGGTTGTGGCAACACCGCGCTATAATTTAACAGAATCCTTGCAGCACTACACCGATTACTCTGCGACTACACGCTGTATCCTGACCTGACAATAGGGTAACATATTGTCAGGATACAGCGTGTGGTATGCATGCATGTATTTTTTTAACATCTATAGCTACCGGGAACCAGAGGATTTTTCGGATTTGAAGTGAATAGCGATTTGGTACGGTGATGCTAACAGTGACACTCGCGAGTCATGTTTCCTGCGTGGCACTCACACTTTTCAAACATCCTGACATGAGATGTCAACTCATTACACAGTTATTCAACCGACCTTCATCCAGTGCAATAGGTAGTACAGATCCGGGTGGATCCTCCTTACCTAGTAAGTCCTACAGTTTTATATGGAATTCTAACATGAAACCACTCGTGTTCATGATGGAAATTAACTTCGGCTAAGGTGGGGTAAGGAAATATAGAAATCTATACATGGAATCTATATGATTCACTTTTAATCTGATCCTTGTGGGACAGTCGGCCTTTAAATTGCTATATTTTTATATTTAGTATTTTTTTAATCACAATACCGTAATATTTGAGGCTAGATTTTTCTTGATAAGAGAGCTTCTTGTGCACAAGTGCATGCCAACATAATTTGCAGGCGGTCCAGCCAGCTCGTAGCTTCTTCAGAGGCGGCGGCGGCGCGGCGGAGGCGGCGCGGTGCGGTGCGGCGGCGCGGCTGGAAGGTGGGGGCTGGAAGAGCTGATAATAATCGAAGCAAGCCCTGGGGGATAGTTCGGAGCTCCGCGGCTCTACGAGAATTAAAGCGCGGTGTTTTGATGAAGGAGCTATATTGATGAATCACTTGGGGCCATTAGGGGCTAGTTAAAAGTAAATGTTTTGTTATTTCTTGTGAGGTTCGACTTGAAACTTGTACAGTTGACTTACATGGATAATCACCTTAAGGCATTTTTCAAGTCAACATTGCAACAAAAAAACAACGCAATTGCTTTAATCGTAAGTTGTTTTATGAGACAATAAGGGAACATTGGATTTACTCATAAAAAATTACTAAGTGCGGTGTCGTTATTCCCACGGCCACGCTCGGTGCGGCGTGACCACCGATTTGTCAAACAGAGCTTGCTTGTCGTTGACTTATCAAAATCCGTCGTGATCCGACATTTTCACCGAATCTCCATAGTCGTGTCACTTTCTGTGGAGTAAGTTTGTGCGTTAGTGAATTAGAAATGTTATAGAAAAGTACTAGGGTAATTACCTTCCCAATAAGGTGATATATCGGTCGAAACAGCGAATATAAAATAGACCGTGTTTTCAGGTCAGCTCACTGTAGCCGGCGCGACCAAAGTAAAGCACTGACATGTGGTGCTGATGCCGCGGATGTAGCAGATGATGCAGCCAACCGTATCCATGGAGGCTTCCCCACCTCCATGACCGTATAAGGTTCCATAAAAAATATTTAAATGTCCTCCCTTATTCAGCTCAATGTGCTTAAAAGTTCAATAGATCTATGATGTCAGGCACTAATTGGCTTGCAATGAAGTGGAGTCTACATTGTACAGCCTCTACATTGCAGAGTATCGATCCTAACATAACTTGTGCGGTTATCTCAACAAGACTCGACAGCTAAACAAGCTGAGTCAACAGTCACGAACGTAGTCAGGGACAGAGGTCGGGACCCCGGCCCGGGCGCGGCGCGGCGCGTCCAATCTTCATAATTGGCCTAACTGATTTCGAAACAAGACGATTATCCACACTTTTTGGAATATCTGCGTCCCGTGAGAGTTTATGGATGTGAATGGAACGAATTTGTGTCAGGTTAAACGTTCACACGATGCCGTGTCCTAGATAGAGTTTAATCCTTGAACTTATCATGCAGAGACTGTAAACCGGCATTGGGTTGACAAATACTGATAATGAAGAATACATTGTATCTATGTATATAAATAATAATAATCTAACTAAGTAAATAAATATATGACATGCAGCGTTTGTTTCGTACGTACGTACGCTGCACTGCACCCACAGCGACCTCGCAACCATCACAGAACCATAGCGGAGACAGAACCTTGTAACATTCCTCACCCATTGGTAAATACTTATTCTGTCCTATTTGCTCTTATAAAGAGGGTCGCCCTCGACTCGACGAACGCCCGGCCGCCTCCGCCGGAGAGGAGCGCCTATAGCAAGTGTTCACACGCCCTGCCTGGCTCACCGGCGCGGCGGCCGCGGCGGAGACGAGCGACGCGGGGCAGTCGCCCCCCGCGGGCCTTTACTATATTTGTCACTCATTGATATTCATGTATCTCGAACTGGTTCGGAATCCCACGATTTATGGGCGACAGCTCGCGTTACGGTCTCACACATCTTGAGAAATAGCGGTGTTGGGAAATGTTTGGCAGGCGGGAAAAAAACCATTTATTTTATCGGTTCCACCTGTCCGATTATTATGCTTATACGCGTATACATGCATACGCGTATTGCCTGTATTTTACAAAATAATAAATAAGATTATGTTTATGTGGATAATATGTCATGATTATATTTTGCACTGACATTTGCTTTCGTCACATCTGTGCTGTAGCCGGGCTTTGCGTTCAGCAATGAAGCATGCGCACGTTTTCAGTGAAAACGCAAGTCAAGGACAACCATTGGAAGAAAAGTCTTTTCTTCAATTATTTTCTTATCTATTTTCAAATGAATGCAACTTGCGACTACACTTACGAAGACGAAGGAACTCGGCCTATACCTATAGGTACAGTACATACCTATATACATTCGAAATTACTACAACAATATATTATTTTATTATGCTCGGGACATGCTTACGCAATAATTGCATGCCTCCACAACTTTAGTTGCGACCATGTTGTAATTCATCGCTCAAGTTAGCTACATTGACATTTGAGAGCAGTTTACGTGCATCACGATCTCACGACCTTCTCCCGCGTCATCTGCTCATCGTTGGTAACTCGTCTGCACCTAAGTACTTGCATAGCAGAGACATCATGTAAACGAGATTGCATAAAACTATCGTGTCAACATATTTTATATTAGATATTTTTAATGCGGTAAAGAAGGCGCACGTCTTATTGCATTCTATTTTCTTCCTGTCGACCTTGTAATCACCGAATGACTATGGTATTGCTAGTTCACAGGTTTCCTCATGTTTTCCTAAAACAATTTTTGAAATGTTTGCCTGTTTGTCGGTTTGTTTGTTCATTTGTACGCGCATCACGCAAAAGCAACTCATTGGATTGAAAATCGAATTACAAAAAAATATGAAGCTTTATTCTGAGTAACATTTAGTGTTTATTTCATCAAAATCAACCCACAGAATCAAAAGATATTAAATTTTTAAGTTTAGTTAGAAACCGCATAGCGCCATGCCACCTCACTGCGCCGCCGCCGCAGCAGAGCGCCGCCGTCCGCCGCCGCCCACTGCCTGTGCGTCGCGCGGGACACATGTCGCGGGACGTGCACGTGCCCGGTGTTGCGGGGCGGTGTGTCGGGGGGGGGGTTCACATGATTAATTCACATGTGGTTCTGAAAGAATAATTTGTCATGTTCAGAAACCTATAACAGACGTACAGAATACAAAGAATTAAAGGTTTCGTGGTAAGGATATGCTTTCTCAATACCTAGCTCAAGATACGCCAGTTAAATGACGCAGCCACCGCCGTCATTAATCTGTGCAAGATTACTCAAATAAGATGGCACGACAGCCAATAAGTTTGCGGTCACATAAATTAAACTTATCTCCGGATTAAAGAGCGGTGAGAATTTGTAAAAGCTATTTCGCGTAAGTAGTTAATATAGAAACATTTGTGTGAGTCATCTAAATTAGGCTAACTGTTTGACCGCAGGCGGTTTCGAATGTTTGGTTTTCCTGATAGTTCACCACTTTTGGTTACACAACAACGGTTAGACCACCGGTTATGGCTATGCTGACCACCCATTGAGTTATATGTGAGACCATGAACTGACTCAGTTAAAGTGTTGTCTAGTTTAACAAAATGAATCCGTTCTCACATCTCGCAGCTACCTTTATAATTTTATTGGAATAGCTGGCCATGTTTAGATGATATGCAGTAAATTTTTTACAACTAAAAGGCCATGCATAGAATACTTCGAAGGGAATTCGATAACTAGGTACCTACCATCTTATGTGTGACCATTGGTTTACAACGCCTGTATATTATTATGGCGAATTCTGTAAGACTTATAAGACGTAGTTATTTAATTCAATTCGATTTAATTCAGAGTATATATAATTGTTTAAATAAAATAAATAAAACAGTTTTCTTCCTGTGTCTCTATCCTCCTAATATCATTGTTCTACTTCCATAAACTTATCCATTCTAAAATAATCCAAATGACTGACTTGCCTGTATCGCTATAAGATGAATAAATGAGCTACCTAACAGCGTAGCTAACATTCTCTGAAATATAACCTACTGAAACTTGTAAAGTTCGTTTTAACACTGATAATCTCACCAACTCTGTGCCAAATAGCTGAACTAACGTCAACATTATGCCAAACTATCTCAGCTTGTAACTGGGTTAACGACATCACGCAGCATTTGTGCAAAATTCTATTTCCATTTTCCAATGCGCTAACCTTCGGCCGCCCACCAAAACGTTTTTGCCGCTCTAAAAGGTAAAACGGGTGAAGACTCCCGAGTCAGACTATTATGTTTTATGAGGTTATCGTTGGATTCTGCTGAAAATGAAAGAGTAGTCCTATGTGCCAAGATCATACATATTTAACCTTCCGATGTGTCTGTCTAATCTTCATTTTATTATATTCACAGAGTCACAAACGATTTGTAGGTTCGCTTAATCTGTTTTACAGATACTATCACGGACGATGCTCTATGGAACTAGCATCCCTTATTCCCTACCACCCGTCCTATCTCCGCATGACTCGTCGCAGAGAGACTAAGCACCCTTTTGTTGTTGACATTGGTCTTTTGAGAACCCATCGGTTTTCTAAATCGTTTGTTTGTCGCACCGCTAGGGTGTGGAACTGTCTTCCGGCGAATGTGTTTTCCGAATCCTTTAACTTGGGTGTCTTCAATCGTCGTATTAACAGGCTAGACAGCCTAGCAACAGTCCGCGACGCAAATCTGCTGGTAGGGCACCTAACTGAGTGAGGTTTCGCGAGGAGAGGTGATTTTGGCTCTGTCGACTACACCCTAGACTACACCATTATTGGTCTCTCGGCATAGCAACCCATGTGGATTTACATTTTAAAAAATTATATATGCGTGAACTAGAATGAACATCGTTATTTAAATATATTAAAATTATATATTATTCCTTTATAGATTAGGTATTTATTTCTAAAAGATCTACATACAAATCCCCATTTCTTCTCTGAAATGCGAAAAGTAAAGGCCAGGCGTACTTAAATTCTAAGGTTACCTACACTTCAACGTGATAAACAATGTACAGGATATGACATTCTGCGTCGCTGATATGATAAGGTGATATGAAAAATTTCCCTTGCATCTCAGGCTCCGGGGAAATATGCAGGCGCGGCGGCGGTGCAGCGCAGGCGGACGTCAGGCGGGGGCGGGCGGCGGCGCCGGCGGTGCGGCGGCGTAGGAGCTGGTGTAACTAAGTCACGAGTCAAACTAAGTCAATTTCCACAACACTGGAGCCGCACTCGAAAACAAACTGGCGACGCGACGGACACGGGGAGGCAAGTGGAGTTTGTGTGAAGTGCACTCGCAAGTGACTAACACTGCTAGATTTCTTCTGTGAATCGTGCAGTCAAGGAAAATGTACGTGTCCTTTTGAGGACGTGACGTCTAAACAGATGCAACGGATCTCCATGTGTCGAAGTAAAATGTGACAAACACATTTTATTATAACCTCCTGAAATATTTAGCTAAGATTCGATTGAATTATTTACACGATCCAAATAATCCACAACTTTCATTTTCATTTCCGAAAGTCTTAGCTCAACAAATATGTATGTATATGCATGCGTACAATGAATCGTTATGTACGCTATGTACAAATTAAAATATTTCACGCATGCGCGCAGTAATTGCTACGTGATGGAACGTGTAATTGACTATTGTCCTATTCGTCAATGAGTCCATTTGATCTACGCACGTGTGAAGTTGATATAGCTATTTCAACTGTATAGTAAATGTAAAGCTAAATAAAATGATACTAGTTTACACTTTCGGCGACCCCATCCGTAAATAATACTCATTTGTTTTGATATCAAGTAGATATCAAGATGAAAGTTGTGTGCATACTTACTACAGATCATGATTATATATAAGGTCTTTCAAAATTAGTTCATAATACACTAAGGGGGGGTTCTGTATCATATAGGGAGTAAACCAATATAATTTTTTTTGGACCTTGGGCTTTTTTTTATGTAAAATATTTGTTTATGTATCTAAATGAAAAAATAGGTGGTTGGTTTTAATAGCCTAATCGATTCAGTTTCATAAGAGTAACAAAAAACTCTTCACTACCATTATGATGTAACACGTGTAAGTTGGTTAAAAAAATTTAATTCTTTCTATTCCATACTAATAAAACTAAAATTGTGGTTTTCAACAATTTGTGAAAGAAAGAGATCTATGTGTTGGAAGACTTTTTTGTTTCTGACATGAAACTGAAACGATTAATAATTTTATTTTGCCTACATTTTACATAATTTTTTTTTTTTTTGTAAAAAGAAATTCTTTGTTCTTCAAAAGTGATCTATTTCCGATACAGAACCCCCCCCCCCTTAGCGTACTATGAAGTAATTTTGAAAGACCTTATATATAACTGAATACATACCTTGCATACACCATAATAATAAATGCAGTTTCGATAATTAAAAATATAATAAAAACATATTATAGAAAATTTATTTATTAGTTTTTTTTATTGTAAGCGCGACATGTGTCACCGTGCCATCCATAAGGTGCCTAACGAAGCCCATGGACATTAGGTCGTACGCGGAGGTTTCGAATGCCATGCCGGCCTGACAGGTACCTATTGAAATTATTTCAAGCCCCGCTTGACTTGTTGATAATTAATTAATAGTTAAAAATGTTATCTACGTTGCATATTTTTTACAATGCATTCAGACAACAGTGAAAGTCAAAGATTTTTATTTATTTAGTATGATTATGGAACGGGCGACCGGTGACTGGCCGTGTAAAGTATGTCAATATATGATTAACCTTATAACTAAAATACGATCAAAATATATTTATTGCACTTGATTTGTTTTTTGTTTTTTGTTTTTTTTTAATATACAGCTTAACACCGTGCGCGAGACGACAGCGTAACTCGAGAACCACTTTATCGATTTACATACGGGTTTCACTGTTACATTCTGTCACTTGTTAATATAGTTTCAGTTTTAGGCTGTGAATTATAACGCTACGTCATCGGCGGCCTGAGCTGTGAGCAAAAAGTCACACGAAGCAAAGCCGCGGACAAAAGCGGCTAACTGATAGATAATTCCAAGTATAAGGACGTACATACATAGAACATTTCTAGTAACTGAATACATCTAAAATACTGACACTAGGTCAAGTTAGACTAAGAACTAATCATAACTACGCCCAAGTTCGAACAGGAATACAAAGTAAGGTCTCAATCGAACTGGACTTCAGTCTTCGACCCAACTTCGATTAGGTAGATGATTAGATTGCCTTATGACCTGAATAACTTACGTATGACCTTATAATAATGTTAGATAAGTACATTGAATTTTAATGGCCCAATTAATCGGTTTTCAATACATATGACAAGTAAGTAAATGCTGAATAATTGCTTATATGCAATAGTAAGTAATTATAAATACCATATAATATTATAATGTTCACATTAACATAAATTACCATTTAGAATTATACAAAAATTTAATTTTACACTATACAGAAAATGTGTCTAATTTACAAAAGTTTGTTCCACTTATTGGACCGCCCCGAGGTAGGTAGGTCTCACCCCCAATGACATCCCTTCCTGAAAATATTGCCCAAATTATGTAATGGCGTTATGTCCAACGGGAGCCATCACGCTGTCATTATGCCGGGGTAGACCCTCGATAGTGATCGAGGGGCACTTTCGAGCACTCGCGGCGACGACGTGCCGCCACCGCGCCCTCTGTCAAGTCTTCACTTCAAACACATATAAATAAGTTCATACACATAAACAAATCTATATTTCTAAAATCTGTATGACATTTAATTTTCTTTTATTTTTACCCGACTACGGCGAAGCCAAAAAAGGAAGGGTTATGAGTTTGGCGTGTATGTATGTATGTATGTATGTATGTATGTATGTATGTATGTATGTATGTATGTATGTATGTATGTATGTATGTATGTGACTATCTATATTCCACTCTACAGCCTAAAGTACTGGGCCGATTTGAATAATTCTTATGCCATTGGATTCGTCTTATTCACGGGAGTGTCATAGGCTATATAACAATTTTCAAAATTCAAAATGGCGGACGCACGGCCTCAAAATGTCAAATTAGTTTTTCAAAATATATTGAGTGGGGTATCAAATTAAAGATAATTAAATTACGATTCCGAAAATATATACTTTGCTATCTATTAAAATTATGTGTACAGAGAAATAGAGCAAAATGTGTGGCGCATGTATGAATCGCGATTATTCGCGATGAAGCGTGGTCGCCCGCGCACCGCGCCGCGCGCCCCCCTCAGTTTCGGTACGTTACATACACCGACGACACGGGCCGACGCGACGCGAAGAAGCGACATGGTATTGTTGGTAATATACCTACATACTAACTCACTGATCTACCGCAAATTTTATATAGATATATAATATTATTATTAGATACAGTATACAGTACTATGCTAAAATAAATTGGTATTAAAATGTCCATGTAGGTACCTAGTGTAAGCATAATATGTAGTGTAGGTGTACCGTGTGGGGTCGCTACTTAAAAAGAATAGCCCCACTGCATCTCTCCCCGTCGCATGTCGTAAAAGTCGACTAAGGGATCGTCAGCCTCGGCAGCTTAATGGTGCGGTCAGTTATTGGATGGATGATCGCCCGACTGTTGGAGGCTGACCGTGGTTCGGATACCACATTAAACTGTAGGTCCCTTCCCTTCTTACCTTACTAGGTGGTAGGGTTTATCCCGGCCGGGTTGGTACCACCGCACTGAGCGAAACGTCGGTCGAAACGGCTATGTAAATAGTTCGTGTTTTCCGTCCAGTTCAGTGTAGCCGGCGCGAAATGAAGGGAAGCACTGACATGGCACCTAGTTCACCCGGTGCTATGGGCTGACATCACGGATGTTGTAGGTAATGTAGCCAACCGTGTCAAGTTTCCATAAAAAAAAAAGGTAGGTACATTAAATATACCTAATACCTACAATATTTTCGGATGCAAGTTACCCTTCAGCTAAGCGGGATATTGTGGAAGAGAAGAACCGCCGATTGCGGAAACGCATTCCCAATTTTCTGGGTGCAGTTTTAGCCCTAAACTCGATTAGTTGCCGGAAACCTACGTCTTTGGAAATGGCGGTGCCCAGGAGGTTCAGGTGCTTCCAGACAGGTATGACGCTGACTTAGAAACTGGCTTGGAAAGCAAAAGGGCCTTCAAATCGACCTTCGCAGATAATGCGCAGCACTGAGCCTTGCTAACGTTGAAGGCGTGGGTGTAGCATTCAGGGGGCAACATATCATTGTTATACATACGAGAGTACGGAACACGGGTTCTACACCAGTTACCCTTCAACTAGGCGGGATGTGGATTAGAAGAGGCGAAGACTTGTGTCTGAACTTGAGCAAACACTCGGCTCTATTTCCGAATGGGCCGTAGCAACTTGGTCAAGTTAAATACCTCCAAGATACAAGTTTGCGCGTTCAGTGCGAAGAGAGCGGCGTTCACACCAGCTCCTTCCTACCAAGGCACGTCACTTAAATTTTGCGACCACCTCGGGGTCCTCCGAGTCGAATTTTCGCACGATCTAAACTTCCGGCGTGACATCGAGGGCAAGGCCGTATAAATCGCAGATTCGGTACTGCTCGCACCTATGGGATGGCTCAGTCAAATACCAGCTGGCGCCTCTGGACTCGATCCAGCGTCGAGCCGTGCGAATAGTAGGTGACTCCCAAATGTCCCGCGATCTAAAACCACTGCAACTCCGTAGGAATACATCGCTAAATCAGAGCCTGTTGAAATACAAACATAGAGAAATATTTTCTCCCAAGTACAGTCTCGGGTCCTTCAACCTGGGCACCTGTAAGGCCGGCATGGCATTCGCAGCCTCCGCATGCTACCGAATGTCCATGGGCATCGCTAGACACCTTATGGGTGGCTCGGCGCCACATGTCGCGCTTACTATAAAAATAATATCAGTAGCTTTGGCCTCGCCTTAGTGGCTTACCTGCTTCGAGTGAGTACATTATTCAACTATGTACAACCTGAAACCTCCCTCGGTCTTCGGCCTTAAACTGATTGGTTTACTTACTTCCCGAATCCGCTTCACCCCAGCCAGATATATTTACTTACATAGACAAAGAAAATCGTGTACTTACTTACACAGCTCAGTCTTCGGTCTTGCTCTGACTGACTTTTCATTTTACTTCAAGACTATACATCGTTCAACTATACATAATTTGTATAATATATGTAGGTACTCACTCATGCGCTATTTGCAGAAAACTTTAGTTTCAAATAGAGATCACGACAAATAAACGGACGGATAGTATCAAGCCGGTACTTATATAAAAGAATAGCCCCACTGTATCTCTCCCCGTGTATGTCGTAAAAGGCGACTAAGGGATATGACTTCCTTCTTATATTACTAGGTGGTAGGGTTTAACCCGCCCGTGTTGGTACCACCGCACCGCAGTGAATGAAAGGTCGGTAGAAATGGCTATGTATTTAGTGTAGCCGGTACGACCGAAGGGAAGCACTGACGTGGCACCAAGTTCACCCGGTGTTATGGGCTGACATCACGGATGTTGTAGCCTTTAGGTGATGTGTCAGATTCCATAAAAAAAATCAATATACGAGTTACATACAATATTTAAAGTATGCAAACAGTTTTTAAAAAAGGCTAAAATAAAAAAAATTAGTTATAAAAAACTAAAACCCGACTACGTAAAAGCTAATTATGAAAATCGTTTAAATAAAAAAAAAATAGTTATAAAAAACTAAAACCCGTCTACGAAAAAGCAAACTATGAAAATAGTTTAACTATACCTAAAAATAACAAAATAATGTTTTCCATATAATTTATCAGATACAGCATTTCTCTTTTTATATTGATTTTACCTTAGCACTAACTCTATAAATTTTGATAAATTTATTATTTTTAACGTTCTAAATATAGAGCCGTGGTCGGGCGTTCTTCGTTCAACAAGACAAGTGAGACCGTCGTTGTGCATTATAGCCGTTGACGTTCGGTATTTACCTATGTATCTACTTATAAAAAAAAATAGTTATAAAAAACTAAAACCCGTCTACGAAAAAGCAAACTATGAAAATAGTTTAACTATAACTAAAAATAACAAAATAATGTTTTCCATATAATTTATCAGATACAGCATTTCTCTTTTTATATTGATTTTACCTTAGCACTAACTCTATAAATTTTGATAAATTTATTATTTTTAACGTTCTAAATATAGAGCCGTGGTCGGGCGTTCTTCGTTCAACAAGACAAGTGAGGCCCTCTTCGTGCATTATTAGAGCGCGGAACTTAGGACGGCCATCGCTATTGTGTCATACTGGCATCTTTTTGTAAGATCAGTCAGAGCCAATCTAAAATTATTATAAGTAGATACATAGGTAAATACCGAACGTCAACGGCTATAATGCACAACGACGGTCTCACTTGTCTTGTTGAACGAAGAACGCCCGACCACGGCTCTATATTTAGAACGTTAAAAATAATAAATTTATCAAAATTTATAGAGTTAGTGCTAAGGTAAAATCAATATAAAAAGAGAAATGCTGTATCTGATAAATTATATGGAAAACATTATTTTGTTATTTTTAGTTATAGTTAAACTATTTTCATAGTTTGCTTTTTCGTAGACGGGTTTTAGTTTTTTATAACTATTTTTTTTTATAAGTAGATACATAGGTAAATACCGAACGTCAACGGCTATAATGCACAACGACGGTCTCACTTGTCTTGTTGAACGAAGAACGCCCGACCACGGCTCTATATTTAGAACGTTAAAAATAATAAATTTATCAAAATGTATAGAGTTAGTGCTAAGGTAAAATCAATATAAAAAGAGAAATGCTGTATCTGATAAATTATATGGAAAACATTATTTTGTTATTTTTAGGTATAGTTAAACTATTTTCATAGTTTGCTTTTTCGTAGACGGGTTTTAGTTTTTTATAACTATTTTTTTTTTATTTAAACGATTTTCATAATTAGCTTTTACGTAGTCGGGTTTTAGTTTTTTATAACTAATTTTTTAGATGTTAGTTTTAGTTGGTTTAAGTTTTTGTAAATATTATCCTGGAATAAATGACTCTTGAAATGTATTACATAACACCGTTTTTTTTTTCGTGTTATAAGTTTAACGTGTGTGTGTATGCGTGTATGGGTGTGTCTGCCTGTGGCATCGTAGCTCCCAAACGGATAGACTGATCAGAGCTGCGCGGGAATTTTCTGTAAGTAAACGGAAATTATTATGCCAATATATTGTGTTGTTTATTTTATTTGTTATATCCTGATTAACCACAGGGTGAGATTTTGTGAGTGTGTTGGTTTTCTCTTGCATACCTTATTATCACTCTTGAATAGGGGTTTTGTTTTTACTTTAATGGGGATTTAAATTTAATTTTTCTTCATATTATTGTCTTTTTTTTTCTTCTGTATTATATGCTCTCTACACATTATAAAATGTCGTTTGCTCGTTTTGAACTAGAAAATTTCCTGAAAATCTTGACAAAACATGAACGGAGTCGCCTGTAAAGGATATTATCGATATAAGTTCTAAGTAGCTTCTCTACTGCTCTACCGATCAGGGTACAAGCGAACCCGCTAATGTATTCTTAATAGATATCAAAATATCTGACGCCTCCGCTCCCGCTACCGCCCCCGCCCCCGCTCGCTTATCGGAGAGCGTTATGAACCCTGTACCCCGAGGAGATTGTTTTCTTCTACTTGACCTATTTTCCCTAATGACTTAGATGAGGTCCTGTAGACACTGCCTCTGCTGCTGGCTTGTTTTCGTAAGGATCATTAGAAGTTTCAGTTTTAGCTTTCAGCACCTTTTTTTGTCGGTGAAGGTTGTTCTGAAGATGAACCTGGACAAAACCAAGGTCATAGCGAGCAAGGTCAATCCCTTGCTCGCTATGACCTATAATCAGTACATCAGCTCATATATGTAAACGATAATTCTACCATTACATACTATATTATTATGTCTACGGTTGTAATGTTAATTAAGTATATTATTATAACATAATATAAAGTCATTTATTTTAGCAAACATTTCTACAATGGCAAACGTACTAAATGATTTAGAATTTGAAAAAAATCTTTGCCTATCCTTACTAAAGTAAATACATTTATATTGCGTATATATTTTCACTGCCCTCTTCTTTGATTCTTGTCATTCAGTTGATTATTTTGTACACCAGTCCCACTGAATAATGTACTATGGTAATGTGTAAGTATATTATATACATGTATATGCGTATTAAAGTATTTATGTAGTGTAGTATTCGCTTGTAGTTTATATCATATTTCTTTACAGTTTAATACATTCCCATAAAATTTTCTTGTTCGCCTGCATGTACTTCTCTAACATCCTAAAGGTTAGTTAGAATAGAATTAATATAATGCGGAATATTATAGTGCCAACTCTAAAGTAAAACAAAACTCAGAACTACGCGATTCGGGGGCGCGACGACGACGCCACCGAATGAGCGACCCTTCCAATCGGCTGACCTCCTACATCCAAACTTACAAACTTACAAACTTGACTTCTTTGTAATAATTATTAGTGTAGATAGCTAAGAACCATCCCGGTTAACCAGTTTTCTAATAAAAAAAAACAAATTCAAATCGGCTAATCCGTTTGGGAGCTACGATGCCACAGATAGACACACAGACAGACGGAGGCGTTAAACTTATAACACCCTTGTTTTTGCGTCGGGGGTTAAGAAACGCCTAAATCTGAGTCGGACTCGCACTAAGAATCCCGAGTTGATTGCAATAAAACACAATTTTTTTTATTCTGCGTTAGGTCTACTCGTATCCCTTCCTGCTTTGGCTTCGTCGGGTAAAAATATTCATTTCCTCATCTAAAATAATTGAATTAAAACAAACCCTTTTAGGTAATACATATTTGCGTGTTATTGTATTATTCATATTCACATCATCACATCACAGTCGCTCTGCAGTACCAGACTAACCCAGTTTACTACAAAGGGGTTAGGTTTGATATCAGCCGCTGGCGCTGCATATAATCTTGTTGCAGCCTGCGACGCGCGCCGCGGCGGCGCGGCGGCGGGAACAATAAGGGAATTAGCTCCCTCTATCTATCTATATAATATACAGTGATAATATTGTCTGTAATATAAGCACATCGAACTATAGGCTTCGTGTTAACACGTCCACTGTTCAAAAGTTATGATCTGTAACACAGTTGGTTCACGCGCGGTGATTCGAACGACCAGTGATTCAATAAGAAGGAGGCGCTTGCGCTAGTTTGTATTTGTAACCCTCGACGCAAGCGGAGGGCTGTTATAAGTCTGACGCCTACGACTGTCTGTCTGTCTGTCAGTGTGTCTGTTTGTGCTATCGTAGATCCCAAACGGATGGATCGATTTGTTTTTTTTTTTTTATTAGAAAGCTGGCTTAACCGGGATGGATCTTAGCTATGTTTGCAATCAAGTAATTTATGTAAGTAATAAGTAAATTAGGTAAGTAATAAAAATAATGAAATTAAAGATAAATTACAAATTTATAAACCCGGTAAAGCCAGCCGGCTTTTAATAATACAAAAATTATTTCCGTTTAGTTACTTAAAAGGACCGCTAAGTAAACTTAAAAATATAAAAACTCAGAGCTGCTCGGTTATTTACTTAGCGGTCCCCCGACGCCTTTAAGTAAACTGAAATTATTTTTTACTTTTAAGGGGTCAGGGTTTATAAAATTTATAATTTAACGTTTTTGTCTGATTTGCCGTTCAGTATGATTTTTGTTGCACAACTTTATACAGATGGTCGCGAAAATAGTGGAGGGAATTATTTTGTACATGCCACTGAACAACTTTTGTTCTAAAACTTTGTGAAGGTGTTTGGTACCTAATTGTACATTTTAGTAAATTTTTTTCTTGGAACAATTCTCTCCGTCCACTTGGCTCCCCTCGTTTGGATCCCCTGGGGGATCCATGTGGATTTTTTGTCCAAACGGATCCCATGACGGGTTGGAGTGATTTATTTAGATTTTTTTGTCCAAACGGATCCCCTGATCGCAGATAATTTACTGATATCTTTATCACTATTAATGTACTGTATTATTTGACGGCCATACTGTGTAAGCGAGAGGCAAATAGGAATACATTTTAAATCCCTTTTTTTAAATAACCAAGTAGTACTTACTAGCACAATTTACGTTCAACATAAATGCGATGAAGGGTAAGTACAAATTGTACTGTACAAATATTATGCGCTACAGAATAGTTATCCTTATGCTTATCCTTGCTCTCGTACGAATATCTCCCGGTTCCGCTCGGAGAGACTGAGGGTGGGATACTGCGTGTACGCGCGTCACATATCTCAGCGTGACATCATCCAGCGCCCCCGCCCCGCCCTGCCCCGCCGCACTATATCCTCATATCGCGCGACATCTGCGACGTGCCGAGAATGATGGCCTGCTCTGTAGCCCGCGAGGAAGGAAAGGAATGGGGTGAACTAGGAGTCGGGAATATCTCCTCTTCTGCCCCTAAACATTCACAACAACAAACAAAGCGCAACGCGACGAGTCCTGCTTGCGCTCCGAGTCCCAGCGGTCAACTTGCTTGCTTTCTACCTGAACATGTCTGAAAACTTTAAAACCTTTTTCTCCATAATTTTCTGTATCGTTATTAAATAAATCCAGAGAAAAATGGTCAAACAGAGCTCTCTGTTCCGTGGTGTGCGTGGATGTCTCAGGGCGAATCTCTTTTCTTCTTCTTTTGTTGTGGGAGCGGGACGATTTTTTATGTAAAACAACATGAGTGGCTGTGCTGGCTGAGAGACCAATGGTGCAGTCGACAGAGCTAAGAGCACGTCTCCTCGCGACACCACGCTCAGATAGGCGCCATGCCATCAGATTTGCGGACGCTTGCTAGGCTAAGTTTAAAAGATTCGGGAAACACACTCGCCGGAAGACAGTTCCACACGCTAGCGGTGCGACAAAGAAACTATTCAGAGAACCGTGGTTTATCGTGGGCTCTTACTGTCTTCGTACACAATTCCACCAGAATGTCTCGTTATGGTGGAAGGAGTGGTAACATATATATTTTTTTTTTTTATGGAGCCTGACACGGTTGGCTACATCACCTACAACATCCGTGATGTCAGCCCATAACACAGGGTGAACTAGGTGCCATGTCAGTGCTTCCCTTCATTTCATGTCGGCTACACTAAACTGGACGGAAAACACGAACTATTTACATAGCCGTTTCGACCGACGTTTCGTTCAGTGCGGTGGTACCAAACCGGCCGGGATAAATCCTACCACCTAGTAAGGTAAGAAGGGAAGGGACCTACAGTTTAACGTGGAATCCGAACCACGGTCAGCCTCCAACGGTCGAGCGGTCACCCATCCAATCTCTGACCGCGCTCAGCGTTGCTTAATAACAGTTGACTAACCAACCGCGCCACTGAGCTACCGAGGCTGACGAATTTTCTTATCCCTTAGTCGACTTTTACGACATGCGATATTATATTCTCAAATACTCAGAAATGTGTTCGAGTTTGGATGACAAGTTGAATGCTAAACGGGAAAAAACATTCTGGAAAGGTTTACACAAACACACTGGAATGAAAGGAATCGTATGTACTGGTGGAAACCGATCGATCAACTTGTAAAAACTTTCTAACAGTTGAAATAATATTTTTTACATTTAGTATTTGAAGTGGAGCTAATATAGTATATACAGGTTGTCCCAAAACTCAACGTCAAGCGGGAACCAGAGAGTAGGCCAGTTTATGACTACCCCGGGTAAAATAAGAAAAAAAAAGTCATTTGTTTTTTATGATGTAAGCATTTTTTGAAATATTACTTAATATTTTTTGTGATAAAACTATGGGCATTTTGGTTTTATTTGGGATACTGATCAATAGCAGGGATATTAAGGCTACCAATAAAAAAAAATTAACAATTATATTTGCAAATTTGTAGTCGTAGTACCTAAGAATGTTGTACGAAACGTTTTTCAAAAAATGCTCATCATGATAAAAAACAAATGACTTCGATTTTTGTTCTTATTTTTCCCTGGGTAGTCATAAACTGGCCTACCCCCTGCCCCTGGTTCTCGCTTGACGTTGAGTTTTGGGACACGTTGTATATATACTAATAATAAATCTGTAAAGGATGGTCATGGAGTAAGTTACTTTGTGTTATTTTGAGATATTGCGTTTGCTATCCGAATACTATGAAACTTAGTACACGCACATTTAGCTATACGAGACACTGGATAGGCGGTACGGTAGCGGGCTTACTTACTTTCTTTTTTTTAATACGAATTTCACGTGAGCGAAGCCGCCGGCAAAAGCTAGTTTATGATAAAATTGTCTCTCCTCTAATGTTCCTTTCATCGTCAAACCAACTAGTTGCACGTTCCGTAAATTGAGGCAAATGATGTATCCTTAGTTCTTATTCGTAATCTGTGCTGGAGCTCTCGAGTAGTATCTAGCAATACATAGCCGCATACTATACATATACTTACTTATGTATTGAACAAGCCTTAGGCATTTTGCTACTTAGGCATTTTGCGTTTTAGACGTCGCGCTCACGAGGGATCTCATTCTCCATTTATTGCAACTATCTACGTAATCTTTCGATTTAACACTTTGTGCCACTTGTGCGGTGTAGATGACGACATGAATGCAGAATGTAACTTTAGTGCGCAAATATTGTGCACTGACAGCGTCTTCGCAATGTTTTCCTTCACGGAGTAAGGCATACACGCACATGCGCACATCTGAGCTTCGAACCTCCGACCTCACGCACGATTCAGATTCAGATATATTTTTCAAGATTATACAGGTTGTTTCAGGACAGGCTTGAGAAACTTCAGGAATAGAAAGTACTCATTAGAAGAAAACTATCCTTATAACTCAAATCGAAATTCTGTATTTTTTTTTTTATACAAAAATTTAAAATTGTAATTAAAACTCGATGGACAGTGAGTCTGAGGAGACTTGGCAACAGTGTTGTCTAGGTATAGGAAGTGCAAGACCTACTCCAGTCCCCTTTTTCTTTTGTTGTCATTGACCTTTAAGTGTATGGAATTTACCTACACGCAGTTCAGTTCTACTAGTTAAGCATGCGAGTTAGTAATTTGATTTTTATTTAATAAAGGCGGACATTAACCGTCCACCAAATCTCGATGAAACGATTTTCACCAAATCGTACTATAAAATGATCTGAGGCAAAGTTTCAGAGCTTTTCGTCTTCAAATATGGACCCCTTTCAAACCCTGAAGTTACAAAACCCTATCCTGAAACACCATGTATATTAGATTAGATACCTATATACATAGGTGCCAAGCACGCTGTACCCTGATAATCGAGGTAAGCTAAGCTTAGTAATCGCTGTTGTGTTAAAAGAACTCAGGTAAATTAGAGCGTACTTATATATAAAAACGACCACCACTTTAGCAAAGTATGGGATAAGATAAAGACGAATGAAGCGGCAAGTAAGGCACGAAAACTTACCTACTGAATGAATCGGTAACAAAACAACCTGTCACCCTTTACCACGGCATCTTGCCCTTATGTCGCCTTTTATGACATGCACAAGATGGGATTTATGAGTGGGGCTGTTTTTAATGAAATCCCATTAAATATTAGAGGCCGAGACGTCTTTACCACTAGAATATCAGGCAGGCAGAAAGTATTTATGTAGTGTTAGTTTGTAGTTTATCATATTGCTTTACTGCTCTAATATATTGCCACAAACTATTCTTGTTCGCCTGCATATACTTCTCCCACATCCCAAAGGTTAGTTAGAATAGAATGCCTAACGGCATTAAGCTCGCCTATTATGCCGAATTTATTTATATAAATTGGTGTTCAATAAAGAATATATACATACACTAGCTGTGCCCGCGACTTCGTCCGCGTGTACTTATCACGACGCCATCTACCGGGTCCAATTGTATTTTCAAACCATCCAGGGACCCACTCAAATATACACACAAAATTTTATCCAAAACAGAAGAATTATATATATAAAAAGGAAAAGATAGGTATACAGTCCCGTGTGTATAAGTAAACAATTCATTTTTATTTATTTTCATACATAGATTGCCCTATCCACCGAGCTATCCACCCAATGAAGGTTCGAGGAGAGGCGGGGGCGGGGCGGGGGAAGGAAGTAGTATGTCAGGCGGTTAGTGTAATAAACGTGACACTGAGGACAATACCATAGTTTAAACAGACAGACAGTCTCCTTTTACTATGACAATACTGTGACAGATCACGTTACGTGCCCGCAGAGTGAGCAAGCACGATTACAACAATAATAAATATAAGACAATTAAAATTTACTATCAAAAACTAGAGACGCGAGACAAAATGCTCGAAAGCCGTAAAACATTCGTCACACTGTATAATTCATTAACCATTTATTGAAATTATTAGCTATGAAACATTCAATAAATGAATTCTAAATAGCTCTCTCTCTCTTCTTGTTTGCATACAGACGTTCAAACTTTAAGAAAATATTTTGAATTACGATTACAAGTAGGTATGTATGCTATGAATGTTATTGCCGTGTGTTGAGTTTGTGATTGTGTCAAATTCCAATTACGTATACAAATTCCACATCCACTCGTCAAAGTTACGCGATCAATGTGAGCAAAGGTGTGTACCTTCTGTGGCAAGAGCCGACGTGGTAATAAATAACAGTGTTTCTATGTGTTTTATGCATTGTAACATACAGGCCACAAATACACATTGCTTGAATCAATAGTCAAAGTATTTTTATACTTATAATAATTATTGGAAATCTTATATTTCATTCGCCAGAAAAAAGAACATACTTACTTAATTAATTAGAGAAGTTTCGTTTCGAGCAAATTCACTTCTTTTTTTTTCATTACGACCTTTGAGTCTTTGAATTTTCTAATCTCGTCTGAACTTTGACCTTCCATTTATCGTATCCATCTCTCCGAATTACTGTTCTAATATTTATATTAAAGTAGCCCAATAATTTTTTATCTTGTTCGCAAAGAGCAGATGCGAGTAAATCTGTAATCGACGGGCGGGCAGGATAAGTTATAATTATTTTCCACGGTGAACGTTCTCTAGGAGCAATTTTATCATCCTCTATCGATCGACGAGACCAGGAGCTGCATTCACGGACGCATTTTACGTCGATATCGGTGACGGACGGACGGTAAGACATCGGTAAGTGGTCCCACCCTTCGATGGTCGCACCCTCAGATCAGTAAAGGATAGATACACAAAGGACCTACAAACAACGGAAAGTAGTATTCACTAGTAGGGACAGATGACACCTATAACATCATTTTGCTAACTTGCTTCCCTTATTCATTGCCATCCAAATTTATCTTTGCAGCACTCGCCGCAGAGAAACTGAGCACTCTTTGTTGGTGACATTGGGCTTTTGAAAACACATCGGTTCTCAAATTATTTTCTTTGTCGCACCGTTAGGGTGTGGAACTGTCTTCCGGCGAATCGTTCCCGAATACTATAACCTATCTTCAAACATCGTGTCAGTCAACGGGCTAGACAGCCTAGCAACAGTGCGCGAATCTGCTGGCATGGCGAAGGGGAATATCTAAAGCTATTTTCTATTTTCGTACTGTGTGAAAATGTGAGAATAGTGGACGCCGCGCCGCCGCCGGTTCAAAGAAATTCGTAATTTTTTTCCGAACGAATGGAGCCTCAATCACACCTCAATTGTCACTTGTTGAGGATCATTCGTGATGAATACTTTTATATGGTTTCAAATTATATATGCGTTGCCGCCGCGCCGCCGCCGCCGCGCCGTAGCAGTTTGAGTAATTGTTTTGGATTGAGTGGCTTGGTCAAAATTGTTTCCTCAAGCTTAACCAAGTATAGCAACAATCGAATGGTCCTATGAAAGTAATTGTCTGGGTTGTAACTTGTAAGAGTAACGAATACTACCTAATCGGCAAAGCGTTATCGTTCCACACATTTACAAGTTCAAGCACAGTTGAAAGTGTTTCCAGGAAAAATGCGAGGAAAAATGACAAGCTCTTCCAAGGCGGGCTACTGTCAGCCGAGTGTGACGTCACTGTCACAGCGCTGGTTAGACCCTCTGGGACTCCAGCCAATTAACCTCGCCGCTGGGCTAATGATCACTTCGCTGGCAACCCCCTCCACTTGCCTTTCAACCCCCCCCCCCCCCCCCCCCCCCCCTCATCATCACCGTTCTTCGCCCCGGACTGCCGACCTCGGGCGGCGTCGTAGGCGACGTAGGACGCAGCAGGCACATTCTGTTTGTACCTAGCTCTCACCTGCAAAACGATAACGAAAGCGTGGAATCTAACCCCTAATCTAGGCCATAAGGCACTACTTATTAATTCGCTTTATCTAGATCGGACGCAGCGAGGATTCCGTACAACCATGTAATTAGCCAGTTTTTATTATTTGTTGTTTTACTTTAGAGTTTGCACTATAATCACACCAAGAAGTTTGAGAGTTTTTAACGTTTTACGATATAGCAAAAACAAACAAAAAAAACTTCGATAGAAAACACGTTTCATGTATGGGGACAGCCTTAATTTTTTACTTTTGTTTTTTTTATTTGCTAGTTGTATATCCGCCATAATAATAACACATAACCGTCTATCCATTACGGTTTCAAAAGAAACATCCCTTTAAAAGTAAGTCAAACGGATAGACAGACGGACGGACAGACGGCGGCGTAGGCTTAGTAATAGGGTCCTGTATGGATATGGAACCCTAAAAACGGTCAAGCATTAAGTTACTTCATGCAACGTGGGTTCCGTAAATTCACTAAATCTCAGAAAATATTATAAATGTGACTTTATCTACCATTTTCCTTGAATTTCTATGGGACTCCTTACACGCATGTTTTTTTTTTATAATTTTCCACTTACAAGTTTTGGGGATAAGGGGGGAGGAAATACGTTTTGCGGCACTTTTCAGAAGAAATACCCATTAAAATTTAAAATACATCTAAAAAATACAAAATACATTTTTATATCCTCAATAATAATTTTTGCCACCAAAATCATTATTACTTATAGTTTTATTTTCACTTTATGGGCTGACTGGTACAATTTAGTTTCTATTTTGAAGTTAATGGGCTCTGACATACAGACAGACCGTCGTCGTACAACGAAGACTACCTACTGCTACTATATATATACTATAACTCCTTTTTTACCATTTTGGTACGGAAACCTAAAAAAATCAGCACCATTTAGTATTCACTCCCTCATACGCACGAGTCAGTTTGGTTTGTTTGTTTATTTTTTTTTATGTATTTATCGATCTTGATTATTTTTATTATTTTAGTTTATTGTAGTTTTATTTTTAACCCCCGACGAAAAAAACGGAGGGGTGTTATAAGTTTGACGTGTGTGTGTGTGTGTGTGTGTGTGTGTGTGTGTGTCTGTCTGTGGCATCGTAGCTCCCAAACGGATGGACCGATTTGGATGCGGTTTTTTTTATTAGGAAGCTTGTTTAATCGGGATGGTTCTTAGCTATGTTTTTAATCAAGTAATAAAGTAATTAAGTAATAAAAAAAATAATTATCTTAAAAAGTGGACCGATTTGCATGCGGTTTTTTTTAAAAAGCTTCAAATAAAAGTTAAATTACAAATTTAAAAAACCCCCGACTCTTAAAAAGTCAAAAAATAATTTCCGTTTACTTACTTAAAGGAGTCGGGGGACCGCTAAGTAAATTAAATATAAAGACTCAAAAGTTGCGCGGGAATTCACTTAGCGGTCTACCGACTCCTTTAAGTAAGTAAACGGAAATTATTTTTTGACTTTTTAAGAGTCGGGGGTTTTTTAAATTTGTAATTTTATTATTTATATATTGGGCTCCCATCATCGCTGGTACCAAACTGAAGCATTATTACGATGATGGAGCCATCCGTATCAGTTTCCTAAAAAAAGTTAATCTTTATGCTTAACTATTTTCGCATACATTTTGATAATTTTTATTATGGAATACACAATTGTAGATTTATAATAAAGTATCCGAGGTATCTCAGAACTTAGAACTATGATCGTGTTTGTTTATGCGAAAATCTGCAAATTCGCAAAATTGTGAAAGGGGCGTTGCCTTTGTTCATTTAAGAGAAAGTTATATTATTCCCTTGATGTAAAGAAAGGTTAAATATTGTTAAATCCGTTTCATCTTTTCATCGCGAATCGACACAATGAGCGACTTATTGTATGAATCCCGTTCAAATGTATGGAAGACTGGCGTCACTTGGCTACCTACGCGCTCGGCCAATCACGGCGTTCCATGCGCCGCTCCCGCCTCAGACTTCACACCCCTTTGGCGGCTACCTCGGTTCTCATACAAACGATGCCGTATTTCGTATCCAGGCTTACTGACTCGTGCTCATACGTAACCACTGCCGATAGTAAAAAGAAATGGAATTAGTTATTTAAACTGGAAGGCACTGCGGTGGCCTCTCGGCGACGGCAACCGAGGCTCTAGCTAGATTTAATAACACAGTTGCGTCTTCTTGAAAATTAGCGGTTGCCTTTGACGTGGAAAAATAAGGTGTCTACCGTGAGCTGGTACTAGGGGTCTGTGTCGAGTACAATAACAATTTAAGTAGGTATAAAAGGCACTACTCATACATTGCTTATGTTTATATGTATTTAGAGATTCGACAATCCTAAATATCAGCCGGGTGCCTAGTGCAGGTGTTTATTGTAACTCTTCCCACTGTTTCCCACTTTTTGGACATTTTCTTCTGTGAGGGAGGTGGACGGGCAGCCAGAGCGAGCGTCATCTTCACAGCTCGATCTGCCTTACATTGATCTGATCTTACATTAGTAAAGAAACAGATTTTTCAACGGCCATGCCAGAAATCTCAAAATACTTGCTACTCCCGTGACTTATATGAAAATTAGCGAAATAAAAATGAAAGCTAATCTTAAAGTCCAGCTATTATTGTCTAGTTAGGACATGCGACATGATAGAGTTTAGAAATTATTTCTGCTGGGCGAAATGAAATGATAACGATACTACTCGAAAGCTAAATCTAGAGTGCTTTATAATAGAATACGTTAAGAGCGAGATTATGGTTTTGTGCTTTAGAAAGTCCCGGCTGAGCGGAAATCTAACGCATCTAGGTCACGGTAGCATTAAATCTAGAGACTCGGTAGCCGTCGCCGGGAGGCCACCGCAGTGCCTTTCAGTTTAAATAATTTATTGTGTGTGTTCATGCTAAACTATAATTTAACTGGCTCGTCGTAATTCAACGAAGTGGCAACACCGCCCCGGCGCGGCTCCTCGCGTGACGTGCGCTGTCATACCTCGACGCCATTGTTTACAGTGCGTAATTTGGGAACAGCCTAATGCTGGATAAGTTGGGCACAAAAATCTTCACACATAAGGACATTATGCTCTGGTCATTTCCGAAAATAATATGTCACCTATGATAACTTTAATATATCTGACAATTTTACTACTACCTATCTACATGTATACCGTTTGCCATTAGGACATCTCAAGAAAGTCGTGATTAGGAAATACGCGTATGTTATTATTTATTGTGACTACCCGCTGTTCCAGTAAAGTATGATTATTGATTAGTCTAGGCCCGTGCCTAAATGTAAATGTTTGTCTTTTAACCTGATACTGGTCAGCACATCATGAAGATTAACGCCACTTGAAATGGTTCACAGTTAACTGGCTGATAATTATTTTCTGGCTAAATGTCTCCACATACAAGTATTCAATGTCGTTACGCCTGCTATTACCAGTGCACTCTCCCATGCAGCATGATCCCGAAATGGTTCCATCCACTATTGGATAAAGCGATTGAGCTAAAGTGTAGACTCAAACGTTCCAACCTCGCCATTGACGCTTTGCCGTGCTCGAGTAGGTACTTTTAATTAAACCAATTGAATGTGCATCGGTAATGATGGGCGGCGGCGCGGCTCGTGCCAGGCAGCTGCTAGAGCACAGAACGAAGGAACGGTTCACAAGTGTCAGTATTGTAATCATTTTCCTATTCGAACCACCGACATTCTCTCCCTTTAAAACCGTTTCTCAACCCGGGGGGTTGGGGGCTTTCCCCCAGGACTCGCGGAATCGTCGGGATTCATTTTTATTTTATTTTTCCATTTATTTTAGAATCCTTTAAGAAAGACTGATGCGGTCATTTTATTATATGAATTTAAAAAATACGATAGTTCGAAAGAGAGGACAGAGTGTCAGGACCCTGGCGATTCGCTATGTCTGCCTACCTCGTTAGGAAACAGGTGTGACGTTGTGAATGTACTAGACTACTACATAATGTATCTAAAATTTAAATTGACATCCAGGTGAGATAACTTTTCTTTATTGCACAAAGATTTGAATTACTCGTACTTGTGTTAACTTTCCGTCTCTACTTATAGATAACATTTGAACTTCTTCGGAAAGATACCTACTGTGGTGTGATTTTATTTTATATTTTACCAAGAAGACCAACAAAATTTGACGACGAAAAACTCACTTCTTGATTGCATTTGTAGTTCCTTCCTGCTCTGGTACTAGGAGCGCATAATAATATAGGCGTAGGTAGGCGTTGCAGATGCTGACTTATTAGACTTCACCTGCAGAGTAACTCGCCCCCGCCCCGTCAGGCTGTGGACTTATAGGATTGTAAGGTCGGGCACCTGCAGCCGCATTCATTTGCATCTTATCGAAATTTGAGAAACGGCAGCGCCACGGTGATCCTTGTGTTCGTAATCTTATGATAGCATACGCCTGTTTCCCAACGGAGTAGCCAGAGACAACGGATCTCTAAACACAGTGGATTTATCATGTGTGGTTTAGGAGTTCCTATGGCTTCATTCCGGCTCCATCATCAGGACCTGGACATCATACACCTCTGCGGCGTCGTTCACTTTCATAACGTACTTCGTAAATGCTAGTCGGTTACTTGAGCATTTATGAGCACAATATGCCCGATCTGGTCTAGATAGTTTCGTGAAAGACGACCCTTCTTGCCAGAATAAGAAAAACCATGGTTATGAAGAAATTGAAGATTCTGTGATTTTATTAGTGATTTAGATAAAATTTAGGTATAACTAAGGTCTTGTTGGTGTGTAACGTTTTTGTTCAAAACAAATTATTTCAATGCTGTGTTTTGTAACAAAAAGTCAACAATGATAACTTTGAAATAATTCTAAATACTGACATGCGAAATAAAAACATATCAACTTTGACATGAATAGGCCATGGACTAAAATCGCTTTATTTCCGTTTTTACGACTACGATTTAGGTCCATTTCAGGTTCTCTTCGAGGTAAGTAGGTACATACAGAATTAGATAGTAAAGGGATAAAATGAACCCCTTCCAATTCGATGTCTGGCTCGTAAAACTCGACGTGAAGTAAATTTGAATAGAAACGAGTGAATCTGCATACAGGTACATACGAGTACTTACACATACTTCCATATTATTTTTAGAATGTAGTCACTCTGTTTCAGAAATCAGAAATCAGAAATCAGAATTATTTATTTTTCGATTCTCTTAAAAATAACATATAACAATCTTTATACAATATACAGAATGATTCGTGAATTGAAAAAAAGGTGTAGGCGCAGCATGTGGCACTGGCATTTCAGTGCCGCTGATTTTAAGCCTAACCTTGTAGGTACCTAACTAAAAAACCAAAAGTGACAATAATGTAAGTGAAAGGTAGTTAGGAAAGAAGAAAATATAGGCGATGTGTTAAAAAAAAGGAATGAATAGTGTTAAATAATGCTGTTGTGTGAAGGTAGTAGTTGAGAGTATTTATTGAATTAGTTGATAAAAATTAATAGAAATTAATAGATTTAGTGGTTAATGTTGTTTCAGCACTTCTTGTAGTTCGTTTCATGATACTCGTATTTGGATTCAGAATTTCTAACACTCTTTTACAACGGGTAATTTAGAGTAGGTAAATTTGCACCTAGATTGATATATTCATTCACTTTATTCATTTTATTACTACCTATCTACATGTACATTCTACGTAATATAGATAGGTACAACTACCTTACCATTTTCCATTAGGACATCTCAAGAAAGTTGTGCTTAGGAAATACGTTATTATTATTTATTGTGACCCGCTGTTCCAGTAAAGTAAGATTAGTATATGCCCTTGCCTAAATGAAAATGTTTGTCTTCTAACCTGACATGACACCTTCGTGAACATGGTCAGCACATCATGAAAACGACGCCACTGGAAATGAATCACAGTTAACTGGCTGATAATTATTTTTTGGCTAAAATTTCTGCACAGATAGAGCGCTCAATGTCGTTACGCCTGCTATTACCAGTGCACTCTCCTATTAAACTACTCGTATTTATATTATTTGATTTCAACAATAATTTTTATCCGCCTCTGCCCCCGATTGCCTCGTTGGAAATTTTAAGCGTCATTGGTAAATAAAAGTGTATCACCCTCCAAGGAATTCGCGTGTATAGAACTAACAAATATCCACAGACGGAATGACAAGCACCTGACCGAATGTTATGACAATATAGTGCAATCAAAATGTAGAGTGAACTCTGCAAAGGGCAGATTTTTTTTTATGTAATCCGACATGGTTGGCTCAGTCGGAGGGGCCAAAGCGCATGCTCTAACCAGCCAATATCACCTCCGAGAAGGTAGGTGCCAATTGCCATACCGGAGACTTCCCTGGATTGCTGGATATACTGGACTAGAGGAGAACACAACCGAGGCTGCTATGCGGCCATCTTACATCCCACGATAGATATCATCTCAGATCCGGTATTGTCTGTACCGAAGCTCAACAGAACTCACTCGCAAGTGATGTGTCTGTATTGTCTGGTCACCCACTTGACGTTGCATCACCGCACCAAACGACTCGGACAGAGCCAGCGGCTATCCGCTAGCGGCTGTGTAGCGGAGGAGGTGAGAACCGACCTACTTCTGGCTGATTTGATTGAATTGAATGATGCTTCACCGCTGGAGATGAGGTGATACGTTTGACCTACTGGCCGGTCTGAGGCTGCGAATTTCGCAATTACCGGTCGGGTTACATCGTCGCAGGAATGTAGACGATTTGGGAGATAAGTGTATGAGCGAAGTACATAATTGTGTAAGTAGCTGATTTCACATTTGATGTAATTTGATTGAATATGGTATTACGGTGCTGTGTACTTACTACAGTAGACTTTCTTATTTGCTGATTTGGTTCTTACTTCTTACTTAATGTTCTCTTTCAGATATGGTTTCAAACCGACTGTTATAAAGTGATATGGTGCCAGTTTGTACTACGCGTCAATAATAAATAATAATACTCCTGTAACGAGAGCGAACCACAAAAAATAGCTAGTTGTGAACAGAGTTATAGTATCCTTCCGTATCTTTAATAAAATCCAACGTCTGCTTTCTGTCTGTATGTCTGTCTGTCCGCTTATAATAACTTGAGAACCACCGAACCGATTTTAATGCAGTATGCTCCTATGGATAGTTGGTTCTTCCCATCAATTATAGGCTACTTTTCATCACATTAAATGGCTTATATATAAGGTTAGCAGAGAAGTCAAATATGAGAGCGGGCGGAGCCGCAGGCACAGCTAGTACCATATAAAAAAATAAAGTGGCATTAGTCTACTCGCTAATATTATTATGAGATGTCTGTGTACGTCATCGTTATGCGTCACATGAAAAAGACCGAATATACGATGAAGTTTGGAAAAAGCGAGTTTCTTCCTAGATCCCTTGTAAGTTCTTGGACGTCCTGAAAACTTTTCAGTTCTCGCCCAAGTCGCATTGGTCGCGGGCGCCGCGCCGCCGCGCCGCGCCTCCGGACGCTGGACTGATTAAACTGCTTACCGCATTTAACTTGTTTGAAAACAATTAACGAGAGAGTGTTCTCGGAGACCACACATAGTTGGAAACTAGTTTGGCGAACAGTGAGGCCGCACTGCGAACTGGACACAGCGCCACAGGCCGCGCACTTTAAAATCTTGAGGACCTAAGCCTAAAGCAGCGTCCAGATATGTTATGTTGGCCGCAAGAACATTTGGTTGGCCGTATCATACGTACCTCGATTCCGTATCGAGAGTCGTCGGATGCCCGTATCTCCGTATAGTCGTCCCCGCATTCATCGCATTCTCATTTCTGCGGCCTGCGCCAAGTACCGTCCGACCGAACAAGTCGTCGACTGCAGAAGTTTAAGAGAACGACACCAACACGTCCAAACTGGTGCGTACGCCGTATCGTATCATCTTTAAACGGAGCAAAAAAAACGGAGCACCGGATCAAGCCGCACCCGTCCGTATCCATGTCAGCCTCGGTAGCCCAGTGGTGCGGTCGGTCAACTGTTGTTTAGCGCACCTGGGCGAGAACAGTACTTGGTTGCTGACCGTTCGACCGTTGGAGGCTGATCGTGTCTCGTATTCCACGTAAAATGTAGGTTATCCTTCCCTTCTTACCTTACTAGGTGGTAGGCGTTATCCCGCCCGGGTTGATACTACCGCACTGAATGAAACGTCTCGGTCGAAACGGCTATGCAAATAATTCGTGTTTGCCGTGTAGCCTTTCAATTCAGTGAAGCCGACATGGAAATGAAGTGAAGGATTGACATGGCACCTAATACACCCCGGTGTTATAGGCTGATATTACGAATTTTATAGGTGATTTAGCCAACTTCCATAAAAATAAAATCTGTATCGAGGCCGTAACGCCGCCGCACCGTACCGAACGGCGGCGTCCAAACTAGCGTTTTTGGATCACGTCACGACGACGCTAATAGGGAACGGAGGTACGATACTGATAGATAAAAGAATATATGTGGACGCAGCTTAAAAAACAGGATATAGTAAACTCTGATAACCATATGTGGCGGAAAATGAGTACGAATTATTTTTTTGTCTAGTCTAACGTGAAGTAGGTAACTACCTTGAATCGGTAAACATTTAATAATGTAAATCCGTCGTTTTTGAACAGACAGACACAGACAGAAACAGACAGGCAGACCAGTGGCGTTGCATAGAAGTATATCTAATATAATAAAGGAACAATAAAAAAATCATTCTTCTTTCTCTGGGCCTTGTCTCCACGTTTCCCGGGATCAGATTGGCGTCAAATTCATTTTGCTCGCTAGTTATTGACTTTCACTCGTGTAGCGCCATGACTTCTCTGAATGAAATGGTATGGGACTTTCAGTGGTATTGTGGGACAATACCATGAGTCATGGAAAACACCCACCACCCTTTCCTCCTCACCACAACCATTATTTATTTTCTGTTTCCCGAGTCCGTCCGTTGCCCCTGCTGCCCCAAAAACGTCTGCCGCGATCAACTTACTTACAGAGTAATAGCGGATCAATCATTCAGCCGCATCACGTGTGGGTGTGATCGATTTCAACTGCTGCTGCCTGAATCCGAAAGCTGTTTCACTGAAGTCAAAGCCCATTGGCTGGTCAAATCATATATATTTGTGAATACAGGTCAAAGGAAGATGTGCCTGAAATAGTTTATAGCTTGGTATACAAAATAGCATATGATTCGCCTAATCTTAGGATACTTAAGAATAAATTATACATTTCCGCGAGACAATCTTAGGATTCGCCAAATCAGGGGATAATCCTCCTTCCCGCAATTGGGCCTAAGAGAGACAAAGTGTTCTCCATAGAATGAGAAAACTCAGTAGTGGAACATGGAACCTTCTTAAAATATGTGTTCAATATTTTTCTCATTAAATAAATCGAAAATAGATCTAACGAACCAATTCATTTAAAGTACAAGCAAATTGTTCAGCGTTATTCGGACAACAAATTATCAATCGTCGGGTAGTGATAAAACTTACACTTGAGACGCAATTCTGTTTTTCACGCTCTTTGCTCTTTGCATTTATTACCACCTCTCCTATTATGTGCGTGTCTCATGCAAGCACACCCGTTTTAGGCATATGTTAAAAGAGACAAGTGGCAGTATCAAATTACTCTTTCTATAACTGTTACCATTCAATAACTAGAGAACCGTTAGACTATCAAGCACAATTTCTTGGTGCTGGGGGCGCATGTACCTGTACCGTTTTAGTCAAAGATTTTGGAAGGAGAGTAGATATATGAAAGAGGCGTGTCCACGACACGGTAATATGGGGAGATTTGCCCATATTAACAATCGATGTGCGTGAGCGCAAGTGGATGCAACGCTTTGGATTGGCCAAAAATCGCCGGTGCGAATGTGATCGTGCGTGTTCGTCAGAACAACGATCGGGCCACATCGCCCGCGCCCCCCAAGATTGGTCTGGTTCAAAGCTCCTTGGTTCGTATATATGAATTGTGATTGTGTGCGATCGGAAACTGGCGACAGCGCTGCAGCAGTGCCGATAACAGGGGGCGTTCATGGCACATCCTCTCTCCTTCCAAAATCTTTAGTTTTAGTTAATCTGTGTATTTTATAATGTTGTTGTGCTCCTCTTTGTACTTCCAATAAAAACATAAATAAATAATAAAAATTAACAGCGGTACGTCCGCCGACACACACTAGGAAAGTACGTTTTATTGGTCGAAACTCCTCCAACTGATCTCACATACGCTGACATACAATTCGCTGGTGGTTTAATTTAGCGTTGCTATAGGTATTTTTGCAAATAATAATTACATATTTATCGTGGTTATAACAAACCGTTGTGATGTCTGGTGGCCCCGCAGCCGGTCAGGCGACCACCACCGCGCCCCCCACCCACAGCCGTCTCCGCGAGCTATACCTACCCTATTTCAGGTAGCCAATGCCTGTAATTTATTTAACTAAGAACAAATTAATTTCTATAAAAATAAAGGTTGGTGACAACATAACGGAAAGTAGATATGATTAGTAGGTACGTGTGTTAACTTCATAAATTTCATTAAAAAGGGTAATTGGGTAATATGGTAGTAGTACTACATTATTACATAATATTAAGCAGGTAAGCCTAACAGCTTTGCTCATAAAACCGGACAAGTGCGAGTCGAACTCGCGCACCGAGGGTTCCGTGCCACCACGTAATTGCGTGGTTTTAAAGTTTGAACAAATTCTTATTTACGGACGTCATACAAATCTATGAAAGTGACACTTGAAAGTGACAAATGAGGAGAAAATAAACTCAGAAATTTCGTACCGGAGGGGTACCGGAGGGCCCCAAGCGATCTATAAGCTAAGAGAAAGAGGTAAAGATAGACATAGTAGAGAGAGAGAGAGAGAGAGAGAGAGAGAGAGAGAGAAAGAAGCATAACTTTTTGATTTTGCACTATAATCACACCAAGTTTGACGCTTGTATGGTGCTTGTATGTATTATCGTGTTTACCATGGAGCAAAAACAAAAGATACTTGGAAAAACACGTTTCTCGTATGGATTACGAACCTTACTTTTAATTAATTAATTAACTAATTAATTAATTGTTTGCTTTTTGTTTTTGTTTTTTTTATTTATTTGTTAGGATATCCGCAATACTCTGTGATATACATATTCTGTGAAAATTTCAACCAGCTACCTATTGCGTTCAAAAGACAGTTCTTTAAAGGCCGGACGAACGGACGGACAGGCGGTCTAGGCTTAGTAATGGGGTCCCGTACGGATCCGTAAAATGTTTGAGCTATTTCCCTAAGTTAGAGCATCCGCAAACATTGTGGCTCTGTGGCACTAACAACCTGATCATATTTTTACCCCCGTTTTCACCACCACCTCCGGTTACCTCAAACCCAGTAGTTAGGTATTTGTCTGCTAAAGTGACATTTCTATGTCGGTTAAAATGAAGGTAGTGTATGTAGGTAGACGGCTGTAAGTCGACATGTCTTTGCGTAATCCAATCCGCTGCAAATCCCTAGACAGACATATTCGTCAATATGTATACTTACAATATGTATATTACTATTAATCTATAAAAAGACGTGTCTTACCTTACACTGTCGTCCGTGGACACGAAAACGGAATTTGTGAAGACCACTGATCACCCGCCAGGTGGAACGACGACATCAAGTACGTAAGTAAGGCCTGGAGGACTGGAGAAAACATTGAGATGCGTATGTCCAGCAATGGAGGCATACACGATCACTAACTGACTGACTATAAATAATAACCTCGCCCCAATTTTCTTTCATTATCTTTTCACTGAGTCATCTGAAACAGGAGACTCGCGCTCCGCACGCGGCTCGCACGCGATGTCTCCCGGCGGCGCGGCGCGGGGGCGGCGTCACCCCTTCCGCTCGCAGCAGTCACCGCGTACACCGCAACACCGCTCCACCGGCCCTCGGACGTTCAACCGCTCCTGTCATCCGACATTAGGGATGCAAGTTCATTTTAATATCGATTTTTCTGTTGTCGTCAGTCAAAGTTTCGATAGTTTAATCGGAGCCTCATAAATATCTATGCACCGTAAATCGGCGAAAATTTGAATAATTTGCCATCGGCAAAATATCATACTCTTATCGTTGCATATCGATTTATAAGTAGAGATTACAATTTAAACAATTAGGAATATAATATATCCTAGAGACGATCGAGAAAAAAAAACGGTATAGTACGAGTCGAACTCGCGTAGAGAGGCTTCCGTACCATTCCGTTTTCCGTGAGAACTTTAATACTCGTTTAAGTTTTGCTGTAAAGTATAAGAGAGGCCCTATATTACCTATTGTTTTATTTTATTTTAGACTCAGTAGTATCGGAGATAAGGGCTGTGAGGGGGGTGCTCGATTTTCGTATATTTTCTTATTATATTATATTTTAAACTACGCATTTTAATTACAAAAATATATATTACTGTATTCCTTATAACGAGCCCTTTCTATTGATAGGTCACATGACATGATGTACTTAAATTTTTTTTCTTTCTAATTTGTCCCACATGCTTACATAGGTACATTACCTGTAGGTAACTCAATGAAAAAAAAATATCAAGTGCGCGTTTTACTCACGCACGGAGGGTTCCGTAGATCCCCTATACCATACATAAAAAACATATCCGTCTATCTTTTGTCTGTCTGCCATGCAAAGTACCTGTAGCGCCATCTATTATTTATTAACGTGAATATGTACTAATCGATTCTTAGCACGCTTCTTGTATGGGGTAATAATAAAGCCTATTACTAAGCCTACGCCGCGCCGTATTTCTGTCCGTCTGTCGGATATGCCAACATGTTACCATATTTTTTTTTACTTTTTGCTTTATTTTTGGCTTATCCGCCATAATAACACATATTCTGTGAAAATTTAAACCGGTTACCTATTACAGTTCAAAAGATACAGCCCTAGGATGGCGTAAGCTTAGTAATAGGCTTTTGTATGGATGCAAAACTCTAAAAACATAATATGAAGTTTACATTTACTTATGTGTTTAAAATTATATATTGTTTGAATTTTTTCTCAGGAATACAGATACAACCTTACGGTTTCAAAAATCTAATGGATTAACTTTTATTTTTATCTCATTATTTTCATTAGTGTTATTCAATAATTTTTTAGGATTATTCCCATATATTTTCCCATACGGTTTCTTAAATATCAGACAATATCGACGAATATCGTCCAAAACGAGTAATATAAAAATCAATGCCAAAACGTTCATAATTTTCCATCGATATTATCCTATGAATATATAGTTGTATTGCATCCCTAGCCGACATCTAGAAACACGCGACACACGACAGAACACGCACCCCGAAGCCCAACTACACCAACTAACCTTATTTCACTGACGCCCGCTTGTGACAAAGTATCGGACGGACACACAGAATAGATATCACGATATCACAAATCATTTTATAGCTTGTATAGATCGCATATTGTGGTTGGCTACATTGACTTAAAAAAAACTTTAGCTGCTATTCGAACCCTACGAACTATGGCCGTTAAATTATATGTAGATGCCGCGGTTAACCGCCATTATTCGATATTCGACATTATTCTGCATTTTTTTACCATACATACTTAACATAATATGTAGACGAGTCAGCGCCATCTACCGAATGATCATTTAACTAACATTTTAACCACAAAAGTATAAACCGAGAGGTACAAAAATGGTCACCGATAGATGGCGTGGGGGAGGATACGTAGGTCTCAATATCGTTTACTTTATCGTTAAATCGGTAATACATACTAAGCGTTAAACTTGGTGTAATTATAGTGCAAACTCCAAAAGTAAACGAACAAAATAAAAACCGCCTAATAACGTGGTGGTACGGAACCATCGGTGCGCGATTCCGACTCACACATGGCCCGTTTATAATTATTAGTCGATTAGCGAATAATAGTGTATATTGCGAATATAAACTATTATTACTCGTTTAAACATATTACAATGGCGAATAAATTGTCAGACATCAAATTTCAAAGAAAAGAAAAACTACAGATTCATATGGATGTAGTGAGCTGCGGAACCTGTTCGTTTATAATAAAATCCGATGGGAGTTCTAAACTCCAGAAGATAATCTATTGTTTTAACATAAGAATATTTATTACATATACAAACCACTCGACTTGAGAGACTCTGTACAACAACGCCCCGGCGCGGAGGGCGGCGCGGCGCGGCGGTGCGGACGGCGGCGGCGGCGCGGCGCTTGGAGGGGCGGCGGCGGCGGCTCAATCATCTCCATAAACTGTACAAATCGTTAATAAATCATCTAGGGCTATTCCATTTATTCCTCTTTCACGTCCAGCCACCGCGGCGGCGGCGCGGCGGCGCGGCGGAGGAGCCCGGAGCGAGCCGCGCCACCGCTCCACCGCCCGCGCCACGAGTCAGTAAGCTTACTGACTCGTGGCCCGCGCCCCTGTCGCCGGACGGCGCGGAACCGGGGGCGGCGGCGGAGACGGTCCGGAGGTCGCACTACCAGTTACCACGCCCACAGCACACACACAAGCCTCGTCGCCCGAAGTATGCCCGAAGCCACTCTGGTAAATATGCATGAGACCGGGGGGCGGGCGGCGGAGGCGGCATCTGCACGGCACCTGACAATGAATGGGTATTACTTTTTTCGCTCCCCGTACGTGACCACTATAACGTAACTGATTTGACGAGATTTTCGTCCTTGAGAACGAATCGTTTCCGCCCGATACATAAATGAATTCGTGTCGTGGCGACGACGGACGCTGCAGTAATTCCGTAATACTTTTTGCACAGCCACTATACTATTCTACGTATGAAAAAGTCACAAACGTGGTGGTTTCGTGGATGGTTTATTTTATATAATTTCACCCATTGGTGTGCCCCAACACTCGGATACGTTGAAAATTCCGTCGGTGCTATTTCAATGCGACGAAGAACTGACAAACAAACGTTGCAAGTCACAATGTTCGTAAACTTCACGTCTCTAGGTAAATAGTCAGAAACTAAAACATAATATTGTTACAACCTCAACAAGTATTGTAATAGTTTGAATGGAATCGGACGTAGTTAAATGTCGCATAACCGTTAGTACGCTAATTTAATTGGTAAGCAATAATCACGTTTATAAACCGTCGTTTTAACGGCTGAGTGGAGCGCGACGCCCACGGCCGCCGGCGGCGCACGGCATCGCAGCGGCGGCGGCGGCGGCGGCGGCGCGCGGCATCGCAGCGGCGGCGGAGGCGGCGGCGGCGCGCGGCATCGCAGCGGCGGCGGCGGCGGCGCCGCACAGTGGGTCGAGACTGCTATTTAGGGGACATAGGGATTTTTTTTACAAATTTCATTTTTTAACAACACCGATCGATAGGTCTCATGATTCTGATGAATAGCTGTCATTAAACATTTTCGTCTAAATGTGATAGTTTGCCAGGAAAAAAATATTTTAAAATTTTGATGTATGGAATTAGACATAAAACGCTCCGTTTCGGCCAAGTCTTGACAGGTCTTGCTTTAAAACTATTTAAGCATTGTTCTGTGGTTTATTGACTATAATCCTACACTATCAGCGCGCGCCCAATGTTGCCCGTTCACGAGTTATGTGGATCCTAAAAATCAATTAAAAATGTAAGTAAAAAATTTTTTTTTAATTTCTAGAATCATAGGGCATTAATAGATTTAATCTAAATAATTGTTTTATATAAAAGTACTAACAAATAGATAAAGTTCTTAATTTTAAAACATTATTTTATCGTAAAGATACATCAAAATCTAATAAAAAAATTATAAAAGTGTTTATTAATCAGACACAGTTACATAATATTAAAGATGTTTTGTACATAGAATGCATGACGCATGACAAATAGTACCTATACTCAGATGTATCTACACTGTACCCGCTAGTTCTAGCTATTTGATGGACACTGTCGCCTAAACTGGCCCTAAGACTGTTTCATAGGCGACATTGTTTGGTCAAACCACTGGTGATTTGAGTACTTAACTCTGATCTTATATTAAAAATTTTTAAACCTATAGTTATATATACATACTTATTCTAATTTATCTGTGCACGGTGAGTGAGAGAGACTCATTAGTGCAGTGTGTGCGTTAAATGTGTGAGTGCATTGCAAGACAACCCACACGATGACGCCTTAATCGAAAGGTTCCACGTTATTTTGCGGACAGCGGCTTCAAGAGAGCGAGTGGATCTTCCAAAATTCTGGAAATTTTGTGAAGATACAGCAACTTTGTATATCCAGTTATATCCGTGGTACTACATGCCCTCTATCTAGGCTCTAGCGTACATAAGTTGCTTGTGCATGGAACGGATATAATAGAACATTTTGAACTTTTACCAATCGAGAAACTGTCGGAAGAAGCACCGGAGGCTAGAAATAAGTATTTCCGTAAATATAGAGGGAACCATTCCAGAAAAGCAAGTAGGACAGCGACAAATGAAGATATCTTGCATAATCTTCTCATGCCATCCGATCCAAAACTTACTTCTCTAAGGCCAAGAATGGCCAAACAACGGAGAATGGATTTCTCACCAGGAGCAATCGAGCTTTTGGTGTCTCTTACCCGCCCGAGTTAGAGAAGACATCAGGTGACAAAGGTGCTATGTAACAAAAACAAAAAGCTGAGAAAAATGAGGTCAAAGTTTTGACTTTTGAATAGATTTTTTTCTATACCTGATAACTAACTGACTAAGTTTACTTTGTATGAACATGAAAAGCGTACAAAACCATGCATTAATACAAAATCATGCGTTCATGTGGATGAAGGTGTTTTGTACACATAGCTCTTTCATCATGCACAAAAAAATCAATTTATGAGATGATCTTTGGAGATGATCAAACTGGAATAAGGTGTTTTATGACCATAACACCTTGAATAACTCTTGATTACTCGGCACATAACACCTTCATCTACGGTAAAAAATGCATTTCTAAAAAAATGTTACATAGTACCTTCGTCCACTCTTCTTCTCGTCTTCGAATGTATTACGAATTTATTTATTTATGATTGCTCTTGGTGAGAGATCCATTCTCCGTTGTTTGGCCATTCTTGGTCTTAGAGAAGTAAGTTTTAGATCGGATGACTTGAGAAGATTATGCAAGTAACAACTACAGCTTATACAATATAACAAAAAAATATTAATCAATCATTTATATAAATAAATTCTAAATCGGGCGGGTAAAAGATACCAAAAGCTCGATTGCTCTTGGCGAGACTTCCATTCTCCGTTGTTTGGCCATTCTTGGCCTTAGAGAAATAAGTTTTGGATCGGATGACATGAGACGATTATGCAAGATATCTTCATTTGTCGCTGTCCTACTTACTTTTCTGGAATGGTTCCCTCTATATTTACGGAAATCCTTATTTCTAACCTCCGATGCTTCTTCCGACAGTTTCTCGATTGGTAAAGTTCTAAATGTTCTATTATATCCGTTTCATGCACAAGCAACTTATGTACGCTAGAGGGCATGTAGTACCACGGATATAACTGGATATGCAAAGTTGCTGTATCTTCACCAAATTTCCAGAATTTTGGAAGATCCACTCGCTCTTTTGAAGCCACTGTCTGCAAAATAACGTGGAAACTTTCGATTAAGGCTTCATCGTGTGGGTTGTCTTGCAATGCACTCACACATTTAACGCACACACTGCACTAATGAGTCTCTCTCACTCACCGCGCACAGATAAATTAGAATAAGTATGTATATATAACTATAGGTTTAAAAAATTTAAATATAACATCAAAGTTAAGTACCCAAATGTAATCACCAGTGGTTTGACCAAACAATGTCGCCTATGAAACAGTTTTAGGGCCAGTTTAGGCGACAGTGTTCATCAAATAGCTCGAACTAGCGGGTACAGTGTAGATACATCTGAGTATAGGTACTATTTGTCATGCGTCATGCATTCTATGTAAAAACATCTTTAATATATGTAACTTTCTCTGATTAATAAACACTTTTATAATTTTTTTATTAGATTTTGATGTATCTTTCCGATAAACTAATGTTTTAAAATTAAGAACTTTATCTATTTGTTAGTACTTTTATATAAAACAATTATTTAGATTAAATCTATTAATGCCCTATGATTCTAGAAATAAAAAAAAATATTTTTACTTACATTTTTAATTGATTTTTAGGATCCACATAACTCGTGAACGGGCAACATTGGGCGCGCGCTGATAGTGTAGGATTATAGTCAATAAACCACAGAACAATGCTTAAATAGTTTTAAAGCAAGACCTGTCAAGACTTGGCCGAAACGGAGCGTTTTATGTCTAATTCCATACATCAAAATTTGAAAATATTTTTTTCCTGGCAAACTATCAGTTTTAGACGAAAATGTTTAATGACAACTATTCATCAGAATGACGAGGCCTATCGATGGGTGTTGTTAAAAAATGAAATTTGTAAAAAAAATCGCTATGTCCCTTATATAGCATTCTCGACCCACTGTGCGCCGGCGGCGGCGTCAGGCAGGCAGGAGCGAAGCGACGGCTATGGCGCACTCTGGGCTGAGAATCGGCTTCCGAGGTCTTTCGATTTTTTTTTTACGAACTTGAAGATTTCGAAAAACTTTTTATGCAAGTTTATAGGGCTATGTAAGGGAACACTTTATTTGTAACATAAGTTGCTATCCATCAATTACATATTTTTAAAAAAAATCTTGAATTTTTTTTTGTATGGAGAAGAAAATGTTTCGGTCATTATTTGAAAAGTCTTAGGAGATCTAGAGTTCTGATTAGTATAGTGATAAAGTGCACCGTAAGTAGAATTGTTCTGAATAAAAAGTGTAACCGTAAGCGTCCATAAGAAAGAACGGTGTAAGTTGGAATTTTAAAATTTTGATAAAATTTCGCTAAATTCATTTCTATATTTTCCAATATTTTTTTTTTACATTTCAACTTCTTTTTGGTTTGTAATTATCTGTATATATTGTAATATATAAATTATTCAAAAACTATACCACTAAATGATGATAATCTGCTTACATATTAGCTATTAGAAATTTCTTTTAAAACATTGAAGTTTTAAATATAATATTTATGCAAGCGTGTAGAGCCACGTTAGAGAACGCTTAGTATGTAATAAAATTTGTTACCCGCCAAACACAAGTTTTTTTTATAATATTTAACTTTTATTTGTACAGAAAGGAAAAGGTTTTGACCATTTTTTCATAAGGTTTACAAGACCTAGACGTTCTTTTGCTATAGTGATAAATTAGAATATGAGTGGAATCACGCTCCATGAAAAGTGTATCCAAATGCGTTCATATAAAGGAACGGTGTAAGTCTGAATTTATATATTTTTTAACTTCAATAAATTAATTTTAATAACTTACCTTAATAACGTGCTAAGCTCCTCGTAACTAAGCTTAACTAAGCTCCAGCGTAACTAAGCTCAAGTGGAAGTGGGCTGGGCACGTCAGCCGAAAAGACGACGACCGTTTGAGTAACCGTGTCCTACACTGGCGGCCGTGGACAGGAAAACGGAGTGTGGGAAGACCACCCGCCAGTTGGGACGACACCATCAAGTACGTCGGCGGAAAGCAGTGGTTCCGTACCGCTGAAGGCCAGGAGGACTGGAGGAAAATTGGAGAGGCGTATGTCCAGCAGTGGACGCTTACACGCTGACTGACTGACTGACTGACTGACCTTAATAACCAATATCTGGGTACTTTGATTAGTTTAGTTATGGCGTATTAATGTTTTTTTATGTGTATCTAAAATTAAAATTTTTGGTTACATCATATTATTTTAATGTCTTTCGGAAAGTACCTTAAATTTTGGGAATATTCTAAATTAGAATATAAATCTTCTATTTTTGGAAATTGTAAGGTTTTAAACAAAGATTAGTGACTCATATGGTAGTAATGTTTTTAAGTTTACTCTGTTATTCATTATACTCATTTTTAATTTTACGTATTAATAGTGGATGTGGCTTAGATACATAAGTCGACGTTTCGCCTGCTACGTCACAGGCTTCATCAGGAACCACCGGGAATGACACTGATTGAGTCTCAAAGGGTACAGCTTTGCTGGCGATTCTGGCACGAAAGGTTCTCCTTCTTTACGATTTGCTTCTTGGTGGATGAGCTGCATGTATACTGGCCACTTAATGTCGGATTCCAACCACGTTTCGTATTTACTTTTGAAATTATTGAATGAATAACTCGCACTTTTCCACTTCGTGTACAAATTTGAGACGAACTTTTTACAAAAACTATTCAAATGAACTCGGTTTTTGTCCGATACATGAACAACCAGCTTATCGAATAGTATATCAGAGTTCGAGAGATCTTGATGACTTTGCAAGAGAGCAAAAACATCGATATTACATTTAAACTCTTCCCTAATTGGTTTTCACGGCTTATAACTGACTTAATAAATTAAGAATTTAAATAAGCAAAGTGAAACTAGTCGACGTTTTAAAAGTAAATGCAAAGCGGCACGTAATTGAAAAGCGAAAATTCGTTTCGAAATCCAAGATCCGTCACTTGCAAGCACTTAACAAATACTAAACTGAAATTCGCCACCCATCAGAAGCCGAATTACTTGACGAAAACCGGATTCTTACAGAGATTATACAAAGAGCTACGATTATATCACGAAATGATGATAATCCGAGTTAATTTGAATAGTTTTTGTAAAAAGTTCGTCTCAAATTTGTACACAAAGTGGAAAAGTGCGAGTTATTCATTCAATAATTTCAAAAGTAAATACGAAACGTGGTTGGAATCCGACATTAAGTGGCCAGTATACATGCAGCTCATCCACCAAGAAGCAAATCGTGAAGAAGGAGAACCTTTCGTGTCAGAATCGCCAGCAAAGCTGTACCCTTTGAGACTCAATCAGTGTGACGTTTGGTGCAACTAGCACCAGACATCTGCTTCAGGATTTCCCGGTGGTTCCTGATGAAGCCTGTGACGTAGCAGGCGAAACGTCGACTTATGTATCTAAGCCACATCCACTATTAATACGTAAAATTAAAAATGAGTATAGATGAATAACAGAGTAAACTTAAAAACATTACTACCATACGAGTCACTACTCTTTGTTTAAAACCTTACAATTTCCAAAAATTGAAGATTTATGACTCATATTCTAATTTAGAATATTCCCAAAATTTAAGATACTTTCCGAAAGACATTAAAATAGTATTATGTAACCAAAAATTGGAATTTTAGTTATACATAAAAAACATTAATACGCCATAATTAAACTAATCAAAGTACCCAGATATTAGTTATTTAGGTCAGTCAGTCAATCAGGCAGCGTGTAAGCGTCCACTGCTGGACATACGCCTCTCCAATTTTCCTCCAGTCTTCCTGGCCTTCAGCGGTACGGAACCACTGCTTTCCGCCGACGTACTTGATGGCGTCGTCCCACCTGGCAGGTGGTCTTCCCACACTCCGTTTTCTTGTCCACGGCCGCCAGTGTAGAACACGGTTACTCAAACGGTCGTCGTGTTTTCGGCTGACGTGCCCAGCCTACTTCCACTTGAGCTTAGTTACGCTGGAGCTTAGTTAAGCTTAGTTACGAGGAGCTTAGCACGTTATTAAGGTAAGTTATTAAAATTAATTTATTGAATTTAAAAAATATATAAATTCAGACTTACACCGTTCCTTTATATGAACGCATTTGGATACACTTTTCATGGAGCGTGATTCCACTCATACTCTAGTTCATCAATATAGCAAAAGAACGTCTAGGTCTTGTAAACCTTATGAAAAAATGGTCGAAACCTTTTCCTTTCTGTACAAATAAAAGTTAAATATTAAAAAAAAAACTTGTGTTTGGCGGGTAACAAATTTTATTACATACTAAGCGTTCTCTAACGTGGCTCTACACGCTTGCATAAATATTATATTTAAAACTTCAATGTTTTAAAAGAAATTTCTAATAGCTAATATGTAAGCAGATTATCGTCATTTAGTGGTATAGTTTTTGAATAATTTATATATTACAATATATACAGATAATTACAAACCAAAAAGAAGTTGAAATGTAAAAAAAAAATATTGGAAAACATAGAAATGAATTTATCGAAATTTTATCAAAATTTAAAAATTCCAACTTACACCGTTCTTTCTTATGGACGCTTACGGTTACACTTTTTATTCAGAACAATTCTACTTACGGTGCACTTTATCACTATACTAATCAGAACTCTAGATCTCCTAAGACTTTTCAAATAATGACCTAAACATTTTCTTCTCCATACAAAAAAAAATTCAAGATTTTTTTTTAAATATGTGATTGATGGATAGCAACTTATGTTACATATAAAGTGTTCTCTTACATAGCCCTATAAACTTGCATAAAAAGTTTTTCGAAATCTTCAAGTTCGTAAAAAAAAAATCGAAAGACCTCGGAAGCCGATTCTCAGCCCAGAGTGTGGCGCGGGCGCGGGCGGGCGGGGCCGTGCGCGAGGCGTAGGGCGCGTTGCGAACGACGCTGTCGATTTCAATGCGTTTTGCATCGCGCGTTAGATATTCAAAACATACGATGGTCAGTGATTGGTCAGATCAGCATCATACTAGCGAGAGTAAAAATATCCAATGACATCAAGTGGGCATTATGTACTTGACTTCTGTACTTTTTAGGTATACCAAATGATATACATAACCCCATACGTTAAATTGTGATCGGTGTAACAAGGAAGACGATGTATACATACCATTTGCTGATGAAGTGTGGTCAGAACGAGGAATTACGGAGGGAATTGCAGGCGTCACTTAGGGTGGACAGACTCAATTTGTTTTTTAGTATTCATAAACTGTTAGCGAGCCCACCACGTGAGAGGGATTTAGTAATTGTGTTGGATTTCGTTGAGCGTTCTCTACTTCTTAGGGACTCTGGGCCCTAGGGGATAGGGAAGATGAGTACTATGGGGCTGATATTAACAAATCATTGTAAAAAGCCCTAAAAATCATAATACAAATCAATAAAATCATAAACAAAAAAAATTATATATATAATCTTCAACGTGCGGTACAAGTCGTCTACGAGATCGTGTCGTGCGCAGTGCAGTCAGAACGGAACAGACTAGAGGCACGGGGCGGTCGTACGTGTAATGAGCAAAGTTTAGTCCAAGTCGGCGGTCGCATCGCAGCGTTGGCGGAGGGGCGGCGGAGGTGTGGGGACGGCGCGCTCGGTGCATCCATGGAAATAAATAAATAGAAACGGCATTTGCGTGCATGTTACCTACATAGCTACCAACCAACCAAAGAGTTTGTATTACGTCGGACGTAATACAAACTCTTTGCAACCAACATGTCACATAAACAAACTGAAAGCACGGGTGTAGCAACTAGAGTAGGCAAACAAACAAAGGTGGGGATCTGCTTCTTTTGCAGCAGACATAATTAACATGAATACAATAATGCGACAGATATAAAACTATTTCAAATTTCGTCTTTGGTTTACTTTTCTTTCACCTCCTCTTCAAGTTGTGCCCCTTCTAGGTATTTAGATATTGTCATGGGTGCAGCGCTACAGCGGCTGCTGGCGGCGGCGGAGCCCACTCTATGCATGCACTCTTGTCTCGCCTCGCGCTGCTGGCTGACTGCACGCAAACAGAGCTATAGAGAGCTGAGTGCTAGATAAAGTTTGTGGGAGATGTATTTATTCTTTGGTGTATTATTCGGAACACAGAGCTTGTACAACTATTTATCTGTAAAGAGGAAAGATTATGCTATGGGCTTTATGCACCCTGAGAGAAAATATATATTTCGGATTCAATAACTTACATATTAATGTTTATGTTATGGCATGTCCGTGTACAAGAAATATCGATATAGTTATCATCAATCATCAATATCATCATCATCATCATCATATCATCATCATCATCATATCATATCATCATCATCATCAATCAATACTAATAATAAATCTGTAAGGGATGGTCATGGAGTAAGTTGCTTTGATTTTTGAGATATTTGGTTTGTAGACTCTGTGTATGATACTAAAACTAAATTTACGATTTTTAGAAATCATTTCTGTATGTATGTATGTTCCACCATAACTCTTAAACCGATCATCTGAATTCGATGAAACTTCGTACAAGTACATTTACCTACACGGGACACAGGATAGGCTAAATAAAATTCACTTCCGGTTACGCTAAGATGTGGCTCCCATACAAACCGATATGTTCCGTAGGCGCCGTAGTAATATAGGTATTTACCGAGCGGGCGGCCGGCAGCTGGCGGCGTGGCGGCGGCGCGCGGGCGCGGAGGAGGCACGGCGAGCGAACTGAATAGCCGCAATATGATAGAATGGATCTCTGTTCTTCTTTCACGCAAAAACTACTGAACAGATTTTGATGAGCCTTTACAGTACATCAATATAACATATAGGCTATAATTTATTAAGACATTGTGTAAATTGGCCCAAATAGGTATATCGATAAATGTCAAATAAGTCGGAAAAAATCCTGTCATCTGAGAGCTATCTCGGCGTGCGCTGCATAAACCGTTAGAGTTACACGAAGATAATGTATGGTGAGATTTCTCGTAAATAGGTCTAAAAAAAAGTCCGTGACAGCATATATCTACCTTTTATATGGAAGCCACTATAGCCAAAATAGTGAACCATAAATACATTTAAATTGGTTACTGTATTTACAACGCACATTTTATAGTAGGTATTGAATTAATCCTTATCAAAATACATATTTTTATCGCTTCTGGTATTTAAAGTAGATAAACTTTGGCTTTTACACTAAGTAATTTGGACAAATAGTTTAAAAGTTACGACGATGAGAATGTCTTGATATGGCGTCCTACGGTGCGGCGCACAGTACGGGCGGGGCGAGGCGAATATGTATGTATGAATTTCCTCCATAAAATTTAAACCGATCATCTAAATTTGATTAAAATTATTACACACACATTTAGCTATACGAGACACAGGATAGGCTAAATAAAATTCAGGTCCGGTTACGCTAATAGGTGGAATATTTTACTTAGTTAGGTATCTAAAGTATTTGATCTATTTTAACTGAAGTTTCTTATTTTAATATCAATAGCTTTTTCGCTCGCGTGAAATTCGTATTTCAAAAGAAGAAAGTAAGTAACTTAGGCCAGGGCCGAAGGGTGAACTGGATTCAGATAAACAATAAACCTTTTCGAAGAAAGTAAGTAACAAAGGGCGAGGCCGAAGGCCGAGCTGCATTCAGGAAGACTATAAACCTTCTCGAAGAAACTAAGAAATTGAGGGCGAGGCCGAAGGCCGAGCTGCGTTCAGGAAGACTATAAACCTTCTTGATGAAAGTAAGTAACTGAGGGCGAGGCCGAAGGCCGAGCTGCGTTCAGGAAGACGATAACCTTTTCGAAGAAAGTAAGTAACAGAGGGCGAGGCCGAAGGCCGAGCTGCGTTCAGGAAGACCATAAACCTTCTCGAAGGGAAGCACTGACGTGGCACCAAGTTCATTCGGTGTTATGGGCTGACATCACGGATGTTGTAGGTAATGTAGCCAACCGTGTCAGTTTCCAGAAAAAAAAATTAAAAAAAGTAAGTAACTAAGGGCGTGGCCGAAGGCCGAGCTGTATCCTGGAAGACGCTGACAGTAAGTAACTATGGGCGATAGTTACATACTTTCTTCGAGAAGGTTTATGGTCTTCCTGAGCGCAGCTCGGCCTTCGGCCTCGCCCTCTGTTACTTACTTTCTTCGAAAAGGTTATCGTCTTCCTGAACGCAGCTCGGCCTTCGGCCTCGCCCTCAGTAACTTACTTTCATCGAGAAGGTTTAGTCTTCCTGAACGCAGCTCGGCCTTCGGCCTTGCCCTCAATTACTTAATTTCGTCGAGAAGTTTTATAGTCTTCCTGAACGCAGCTCGGCCTTCGGCCTCGCCCTTAGTTACTTACTTTGTTCGAGAAAGTTTATGGTCTTCCTGAACGCAGCTCGGCCTTCGGCCTCGCCCTCTGTTACTTACTTTCTTCGAAAAGGTTATCGTCTTACTGAAAGCAGCTCGGCCTTCGGCCTTGCCCTCAGTTACTTACTTTCTTCGAGAAGGTTTATTGTCTTCCACAATGCAGCTCAGCCTGAAGCCTCGCCGTTAGTTACTTACTTTAGTTGAGTAGGTTTATTGTTTACCTAATCGCAGATCGGCCTTAGTTACTTACTTTCTTCCTTTGAAATACGAATTTCACGCGAGCGAAGCCGCGGGCAAAAGCTAGTACTAATAATAAATCTATAAGGGATGGTCATGGAGTAAGTTACTTTGTTTTATGAGATACTGAGTTTGTAGACTCTATGTATGATACTAAAGCTAAGTTGACTATTTTTTAGAAATCTTTTCTGTATGTATGTATGTACTCGTATGTTCCTCGTATGTATGTACTCTTAAACCGGTCATCTGGTTGGTCTTAATAAATAAATAAATAAGTAAATCTGAATTCGATGAAAATTCGTACACGCACATTTACATTTACCTATACGAGACACAGGATAGGCTAAATAAAATTCACTTCCGGTTACGCTAAGATGTGGGTCCCATACAAACCGATATGTTTCGTCCGCGTGCCGGAGTACTATAGATAGGTATTTGGCGAGCGAGCGGCAGCTGGCGGCGGCGGCGGCGCGCGGCGCGCGGGCGGGTGCCTATAGACAGCGAACCGAGCAGCCACACTCGCTATTATATAAATCCAAAATTTTAATTTGATAAGATCTTAATTTTTTGACGTGGAATCACGTCTTACTCATATGGTACAAAGTGGGAGGCATGTAAGCTAAAATATGACGTCACGGGCACGAAACATGTACCGGGAAAATGGCCAATGCTTAGTTTCTAAGTAACCCACAAACAAAACAAATACAACACAACTACAACTACAACAGCGCAAATACAACAATAATAAAAAAATATATAAAATATTATTATTATTTGCAGGCAATTTAGACTATTTTTTTCAATTAGTTACAAGAGTAACCATGACAACCAGATTTTTTGATAATTTTTTACATTATTTTTTATCAAGAGATCATGCATACATATACGAGTACGACATGCATTCTCCACGTGCCACCGTGATTCCACGTTTAAAGAACCAGCGGCAGGACGGAGTGACTATCTGTTCTGTGCTATTCTGTGTAATATCTATTCTGTGCTGCTACCCCATAATTGTTTTATTGAAATCTCGACATATGGCGCTGAACCACCCATAAAGTGTCTAACGACGCCCATGGACATTCGGTCGTATGCGGGGGTTGCCAATGCCATACCAACCTGACAGCTGCTACTTAAGCCGCTCTTGAAGGACCCGAGACTGTACTTGGGGGTAAATAAATGGGCATATATTTTATTCTATGCATTGCCTTATGATTTGTGTAGTGCAGTATTTTACTTGGGTAGGTACATAATTGAGCTGATTGGATATGTGATGAAAGTGGATATGTAAGGATGTTGTTGCGAGCCGACATTACCGGATCTACGATGCAAATGCGGTCAGATAAACGATAGCCCTTCTCGAAGAAAGCACGTAACTAAGGGCGAGGCCGAAGGCCGAGCTTCGTTCAAGTTAACGATATTCTTCTTGGTAAAAGTAAGTACCTAAGCTAGTAGCCGAGCTACGTTTATGTAAATAATAAACCTACTCGAAGAAAGTAAGTAACTAAGGGCGAGGCCGAAAGCCGAGCTGCGTTCAGGTAAACGATAAAACTTCTCCCGCCCTCGGGCCAAACCTTTAATGACTTGCCATCTTAGATAGAATATAATATTGTTTACGCGAACGCAGCTCGGCGTTCGGCAGCGCCCTAACTTACTTTATTTGAGAAGGAATATCATTTACCTCTACGCAGCTCGGCCTTCGAACTCGCCCTTAGTTACTTTCTTCGAGAAAGTATACGGTTTAACTATACGGAGCCCCGCCTTCGGCGTCGCCATTAGTTACTTAGTTTCTTCGAGAAAAATATCGTTTACCTGAAAGGAGCTCGGCCTTCGGCCTCGCCCTTAGTTACATAACTACTATTCGATATGGTTTACCATTCACCTGAACGCAATTACGAATTTTACGCGAGCGAAGCCGCGGGCAAAAGCTAGTAATATAATAAAGTTGCTGGAGGTAAGCTACAACTTATCATGACTGCGGGTACCGTATTATTTCTCTATGGCGGGTACTAACTTATTCAGCTGAATAAAGTTGATTAGCGCGACTGTTGCATGTCGTCGCCGCCTCGAGGCGCTGCTGGGCTAGTTGCGGTACTCGCGGTGTTAAAGGACTTATTAACTTTGGAGAACCTACTTACTACAAAATTCCAAATAAAGTACATATTAAGTAAAATAATATAAGTAGTACAAAAAATTCAAAGAAATCATATTTATTTCATGAGCAATATTGGTTGTACTACTTATGTACCTACCTACATACATTTCCATAAAATTATTATATGCAAATTATTGTTTTTTTTTTATGTAATCCGGTATGGGTGGCTGAGTCGGAGGGGCCAAAGCACATGCTCCGACCAGTCAATATCACCTCCGAGAAGGTAGGTGCCGTACCGGAGACTTCCCTGGATTGCTGGCTATACTGGACTGGACGAGAACACAACCGAGGCTGCTATGCGGCCATCTTACATCAGAACGGTGTTATCAACCCAGTCGGCTACAATTTGAGCCTACCACCTAGTAAGGGGCAAGGGAAGGGACCTACAGTTTTACACCGGTTCCGAACGGTGAAGCAGCAAGTGTAGGTATGCACGTAAATTTTTTCGTCGAATCCGGTCGGCGTGTACCAAACACGCCGATCGGACTCGAACCTCGGACCTCTCGCATGAGAAGCCGATGCCCAAACCACTCGGCCACCCGCCGCTTATTACTTGCAAACTTTTTTATGTATACTATATATGTAAGTATAATAAATAACACAGCAAAATGTACTGGAAACATTACCCTGAAATTATTTAACGGTATCTACTTCATTATATCACTTCACGTTAACTTTCGCCAGGATGTAACTAGGTATCTTTATAACTCCTTAACTTAATAAATTCTTTACCGACCAGATGACTACACAATTGTTGTAAATGTTGTTCATTAGGATTTATTTCAGATATGTCTCACTCACACGCACGAATTAATGAACTCAATGTCACATCGATATCCTCATCACTATGTTTAGTGAATTACAATAGTACATGTACGACGTAATATTCTTTAGTGAACACGAATTTACACAAATTAGGTACAATAGGCGAGCTTAATGCCGTGAAGCATTCTATTTTAACTAACATTTGGTATAGTGGGAGAAGTGCATGCAGGGGAACAAGAGTATTTTGTGGCAATGTATTAAACAGTACAAAAATATGATAAACTACCAGAGAATATCAATATCATCAATATATCAATACTATATTATTATTGTTTTTTGTTTTACTAATAATAAATCTGTAAGGGATGGTCATGGAGTAAGTTACTTTGTTTTATGAGATACTAACACAGGATAGGCAGAATACAATTTTGTTCCGGTTACGCTAAGATGTGGCTCTCATACAAACCGAATTGCTCCGCGCGCCGAAATAAAGGTACGGTAGCGGGCTTACTTTCTTCTTTTTAAATACGAATTTCACGCGAGCGCAGCTGCGGGCAAAAGCTAGTACTACATAAATACTTTAATACGCATAGTATAATCTCGCTAAATACTTTTACTGAAGGTTGCTGCTTTTCCCAATAATATTGTTAATAATTGTGTATGTTCTCTATTACTTCTATTATAAGCACTTATTTTTATTTTATTTTATTAATTATTAATTATATTATATAAAATAAAGTTCTCCTAACAGTAAATGCTGCTAAACATTGGTCCCGCCACCACCGCGGCTCCCCCGCGCCGCCGGCGCCGTCTCCCTCAACAATATTAAGTCCGTGTGCTGTCCAGGGCACTGGCACAAGCTCGCGTGCCAGACCCTCCTAACTTTTATCTCGATAAAGAAGTTCTTTGCGAAAGTTATTGCGATATCTCAAGCTTTTCAGCGACTAATGTGCTGCGTGCGAGCGCTCGCTGCAAGTCGTGAGAATCAACTATTTAACGACTCGGTAAGTATAAGACGATTTAGCACATAAATTCATGCATTTTCATACAATATTTTTGGCATTTTCAGAACTGCATCTCAATTTCGGAGCAAATGCAAAGTCGGTAAAGCATGAAAAGCATAAAAGTTCCAATATGAATATTGCTCAAAATTAAATGTTGTTACGTTGAGCAAGACCTTGAATATACATAGTTACATAGTTACGAGACCAGGCCTTCGTCACTCGCTCAAGGTCGCGAGTTAAATGCCTACCGCTTGGCGTACCGACTAATCTACAATTTAACAGTGGGCTGCCGCTATCCAGCCAGACCGGGCGCGTGGCGCTTTCGAATTTAGAAAATGTCGAAATCACGTAATTATTGTGCAGTGGACGGGTGCAAAAGTCAAAAGACAAATGAAAACTTGTCTTTTTTTTCATTGCCGAGAGACGAAGAAAGGTAAGTGTTTTGTTTAGTAGCATTTTGATTTATTTCTAGTAATTTATTTATTCATATTAGTAGGAGGTCATAGATTTAAAAATAATATCATATTGCCAATAACATTAGTTAGATGACGCCGAACAGCGTGGTATGTATGGCCTAATTTGTATAAGGATAATAGGTACATTGTAGATGATCATTGATCATTAAATTTATTGATCAAACAAAACTATCACTGGAAGGTTGCACGCAATGCACGCTTCGATGTGAGAAACTAATTGTGACGCTAACGCATGCATGAATTTGTTCGCATGAATTTGCCGTACCTAAATATCGTATCGTTGGTAGCTAGAACGATAAAAGTTGGTAGGTATCATCTTCATTTTATTCCTCACAATAAGACAGCACAAAGACACAGCCCTTAGACGCGCTGAACGACGCGCTTTCGAGATAGACTTACACGACAGAAAGAGAAGCGAAATGTAGGCAGTTATCGTGTTTAGGCATGCAGCTCTGTGCGAGTCAATTTGTACTTTATCGCGTCGTCGCAGAGTAGCTATTTCTTTGTGAGTGTTTGTACAGAGCAGCTTCTGTACGGAGTACTCTTTTCTATTCTGTGACGAGACACACAGGAGGTACAATACATACATAGCCTTACGCCTGTTTCCCGGTGGGGTAGACAGAGACAACGGATCTCCACGTGCCACGATCCTGACCACTTCTGCTGCCTTGAATATATATGGGAGAAAATGAAAAGTGGAATAATGGAGACAGTTACTGAGGTGTGTGGCGTCGCAAAGAGAAAGAAAGGTCATATTGGAAGAATGGACGATAGGAGACTAACGAAAGAAATTTATGGAGCGAATGTAAGTGGAAGAATCGGGAAGGGTCGCCCTAGATGCACGTACCTGGACCAGATCGGGCATGTGCTCAAAAAGGGTCAAGTGCGTAGTACCCGTAACCGACGTGCATGTATGAAGAACGTTATGGAATCGGAAAAGGCGGCACAGGTGTCAGGATAGTGGCACGTGGAGATCCGTTGTCTCTGCCTACCCCACTGAGAAACAGGCATGACGCTAAACTATGTATGTATGATGTATGTATAAAATATTTTACGATTTGAAAATGGCAGTTCATGCCAACGTGTATAACCGTAATTATTAGGTTGTGTGATATGTAATATTGTAGTCTTTGACAATACGTTATAGGAAGTGGTGACAATTTTCCTTTGTCCTTGCATATTTTACTAGAACATTAATACAAAAAGGCAATAAATAAATTCAACCAAACAAAAAACATTAGTAGCCTTAAGCAAGCTAAGAGACCTATTCAAAGAGATTTCTGCAATTGTGTAATTTTTTAGACTTTTGTAATTGTAATTTTTTAATTGTAATTTTTTAGAATTTTTTAGACTTCTCACGCACTGCACAATGCAAATAAAAAAGGGTGTGAGATACATATCTAGAGGAATTTTAAAGCCGTGTGTATCTCATTAGAGTATACATATACCACCACCGCTACCACAACCTTTGGCAGTATAGGTAATACATAAATAACAGAGACGTTGTTTTATTAGGCAGAGTCTAGGATCAAAGCCACCGCAGGCTTTGATCTGATATCCTACAGCACCCAGCCTAATGTTGGAAGATCCTAACAGTCTAACTTAACATTATGCGTGGGATGAAGCATAATAAATATATGTAGAAAATATCTACAAGCTTGTCATTTCTTGGCTCATTTCGTTCTCAAACAAGTGTATAGGCCGACCCGAACCTCACAGGTGAGAAATATTTCTCGGCTGTGCACAGGTTTAATTAGGTTCTGTCTTCAGAATTTTCTGAGATATCTCATTTTATAAGGTAAGGGATTCCGAGAGGGATTCCAAAGATCTAATAAGTGATTAATATTATTATTATTTTGCCCGCCTGGAGTATATTTCAAAGTAGGTTATGTTTACCACACAAAGAATCGCATAAGTATGTAGCGAAAAATATGCTGGATAATTTAGGTTCAATTCTGTTGGACAGTTCATCATTGCACTTGGACTTATCAAATATATTTTTATGTAATTCTAGGTTTGCTGGCGTGATTTTTTGAATTTAATTGTTTTTTTTTTTTTAGAAACCTTCGCGCGAGCGCCAACAACCCAACAAAGTTTCGTCGTAATCGGATGAATGGTTTACAAACGCATAGAAGACGATCGAACGAACGAAAGAACGAACTAAAAAATATTATTTTTTATCTATTAGATGACAAGTCAACCTATAGGCACCGATGGCCTTTATGTCCACGGTCTTTGCTCCACTCCACATTTTTAGTATTCCCAAAAAAATTACGTGCCCACTAACCGTGGGATGGCGTCCCCAGATAATTGTCTCCTTGAATGCGATAGATTCCAGTTAAAGCTCTTCCATTACTCCTTGTCCGGTGCGCCGCGGTGCGAAGGTTTATATAGTTAGCTAGAATGTACCGCGTCATTGCTACGGGGAACCAATAAAGGTTTATTAACCCTGCGCAGGTACAAGCCTTAGGCTGTAATGACACGTACTGGCCTCTGTTGGAGGAATTCCTAGAGGACTCGTAGGGATCGAGCGGAAAGTAGGCAATCACCTAGTATGTACAGGCTGGTCAAATAGGAGCGATACAAATTGAAATGTAGATTATTTTTATAACAAACGAAAAATAACACATATATTTCCATAATTATTTTGTTAAGGCTTGGCTATTAGGTATGGAAAATAACACCTGTCAAATGTCCACCTCTTACTGCTTAACAAATCCGAGCTCTTTTCGTCACGTTTTTAATCATATTTTCGCATACTTCCAGCGGTATCCCATTATCAGAGTCTCGAATATTTTGCTTCATCGGCCTGTAATAGGTGGATAAGTCCCTTTAGATAACCCCACAGAAAAAAGTCAGGAGCTGTCAAATCCGGTGATCTTGGGGGCCAATCAAAGTCACAATTTCTTGAGATTAATTCCTGGAAACATTCTTCTGAGCGTTTCCGCAATAGAAGATTGATTTGCGTAGGATGTTTTAATAATTAAAACATGTTACTCATGTCTAACACGATCCATAATTAATTTGCCGCTTCAGTACTGATATGATATTTTTAACGAAAAACTGTCAAAAAGCCGCCAAATAAAAATGCGGCCAGAAAAAAGTTACATACCTATAAGTTGTCCATCCTGTACGTACGAATATATGATGTAATTGCTTGCACATGCCTTTAAGGGCATTGATATTCAATGAGTACGGTTTGCGAGTGACAGTCATTATTTTTTGTTTTCATACTAAAGAGCGTTCCAACTAAAAGTTCCCTTCGCCGTTATGTTGGCTCCACTGTCTAGATAGATAGTCAAAACAGCGTTGAGGGTTGCTATGTGTACAGATTTACCCGTAATTATCAGTATTTGCCGTATTTTTTGTACGGTAAATACCGATTAAATTATTAGGTAATATAATCTTCACAATCTGGCAGCACGAATTTAAGCACTGACAGTGACACTGACAATGGAGCCAACATAACGGCAAAGGGAACTTTTAGTTGGAACGCTCTATACTTATAGATTTTGTCGGCAGGCAGCTACGCGACATGACCAATATTGGAATGATGAATGCTTAGCTTACTATGTACTTGTACGGTAGCTCCACTGCAAGCAGAGTTAGACGAGAGTTTATCTATCATTAGAATATAAGACCTTGTGGACGACATAAGAAAAGAACAGACCTTTTTTCTCTATTTCTTATTATTTTACTTCTAGACAGATACATACTCGTAGTTATGGAAATATTCCGAAAAGAGGAAGGGAGAAAGGCGAAATGTGATACACTTTGTAATAATCATTTGCAGCACTAAAATATGCTCCAATTCCACGTTTCCATTTTCTCGAAGAGAAAAACTCTTTCATTTCCGTCGTTCTTCCGTCCGCGACACCCCGCCGCCGCAGGGCGAGGCGCGCCGACCGGCGCGCGGCGGCGGCGGAGGAAGTGGCGGTGGTCAAAGCGAAACGGCTTGAACGAACATCCTAGAGACAAAGAACAAATCTCTCTGTACGCGGCAGCAGACGACGGCGGCGGCGGCGGTGGGGGGCGGCGCGTGTAATGGCGCGTGAGAGATAAGCGCTGACCTTTCTGTCACACTCGTCATAATATTTGCTCTATCTCGGCGAGTACCACGTGCGTGCCCTTGCTTCCTAGTTCCCGCCCCGCCCAAGCGCTCCCGAGGGGAAAGGTGAAAAACGATTTGTTGTCGGAAAAAGGGAATCTCGCCTTAGTTCGGTAGATTTGCGCAAAATGTTTCGCTCGCTAACGACGACGTACGTAGAGAACAATAGGACGATATTATTTACTTTGTGCTTGTAAACTATTGGACGACACCGCATACCAGAGAGGCTTAGCGAGGATTGATTAATGTATGAAGCTTTGTACTTTGATATTAACTTAATAATAGCAAGTCACTGTTTGAGAATGGCTGCTTTGTACACGCCTGCTGTATGACTGGTATTGGCATTCATGTATACATATACAGTAACAACACTCTCTTGTTCAGGCACTCGTTCTTCTTGGAGCCTGAAGGGTTGATTAAACTTCTCCGCAAAAGTTACGTCCGTATATACATAGAGATATATGTGTGTGTAATGCTGGACTTTACTTTATGTTATTATATACATAAGTAGGCATAGTGCACAAGTAAGTATATGCTCCCAACACAGTGGCGTGGCGTGAAAATTTGACTGAGGGAAGCCGGAGGTGTAAGTTAGATATAATAGTGTAGAAGCCGGCGCGGGAATCGGATTGTATGAACGCCACGCCACTGGCTCCCAGTATATTATGATGTTTTCCTTTACAGAAAACACACATTTCCTTTACACATTTAGAAACGTTTACCTTTAGCGCCTTTTCGCTCCACCATAACGATTTAGAAAATCAGACAAAGTTCCGTGGCAATATCTGTTCGTTTTAGAGCTGACGGTATTTTAAACAGAGCGTGTTGCGGATGCGTGGGAGTCGGCAGGACAATGCTACGCGCTCCCGAGAGCGCCTCTGGCCTCGACTGAACCACCCCCCCCCCCCCCCCCCCCCCCCGCCCCCCGCCTCCGTCGAGCATCTCCAACCGACCTGAAGCTCGCATCCTTCCCATACTTATTTCCATGGAAACTAATGCCCAGAAACGGCATCGTTATAAATTTGGTACCTCGTTTACAACAATTGGTCAGCATAGCATGGACACTATTTTTCCAGAAGTCAGAAGATAGATACGTGACGAGAGTAAACAATGCGACTGAGATAGAAATTCATTTGTGATTTCGTCTTTATGAACTTTTCTTTTCCTTGTCAGTTTGTCAAGTTTCTCAGTGGGGTAGGAAGAGAAAATCACGAGAACATATAAATACGCTATAGCGTCACGCATGTTTACCAGTGGGGTAAGCAGTTACATACAGAAAGGACCGATCCTAGACTACTCTTGTGCTGGAACAAATAATAGATCTCGTCGAGATCTTCATTTCGGATGACAGCTGTCAAAATTTAAACAGCCATGTCTCGGATTGTGTGCTGGGTGATTCTGATAACTGATAGTGATTCTACTTTAAGAACAGCGGTAGGAGTGCAAAGTGATTTCCCCAGATTGTAATTACACAATACATATGCTCTTTTTAGCTCACTGACTAGACTTAGCCGACTAATCGCTTCTTATAGCTCACAGTCAGCACGCTCACAGTCGGTGACTCACTATACGCTTATATTTGAATACGCCCTAAAAGTCATTTTCAATGTACCAGAAGGTCATGTAATGCATGAGATATGTGATTTTTATATGTTTTTAGTTTAGGGGTGAATGTGGTGCAGTGGATGACGTGACCACTATCAAATATGACACTGCTCCCTTGTGAATCACGTGGTCGTAGAGGAAAGATAAGTAAGCTACCTCAAGATTATTTTCTGTCACATATTTATATGTACAACCATGATCTCAAAAAAATAAAGCAAAATCCAATGAACCGATTTCCCTCAATCTTTGCAGAAAATGTACTAACTATGTAACTATGTAAACTATGTAACTATATAACTATGTAACTATGTAACTGTAATGTACGTGTAATAATTTATTATATGCTAATTATTCCTTTATAAATATTGCCAGCCTCGATAGCTCAGTGGTGCAGACAGTCGACTGTTGCTATTGATTGTCAAGCAACGCTGGGCGCGGTCAGTACTTGGATGGGTGACCGCTCGACCGTTGGAGGCTGATCGTGGTTCGGATTCCATGTAAAACTGTGTCCCTTCCCTTCCTACCTTACTCGGTGGTAGGGTTCAACCCGCCCGGGTTGGTACCACCGCACTGAATGAAACGCCGGTCGAAACGGCTATGTAAATAGTTTGTGTTTTCCGTCCAGTTCAGTGTAGCCGGCACGATCGAAGGGAAGCACTGACATGGCACCTAGTTCACCCTGTGTTATGGGCTAACATCACGGATGTTGTAGGTGATGTAGCAAACCGTGTCAGTGTCCATAAAAACAATAAAATATATAACCCTCTAATCTAGTTCGTGTCAAAATAGGTCACCCAAACAAAATTCAACCAGCTCGAAGACCTTGCAATGTTTGTTATTTATAATATGGAATACACATGGAATGTTATTTGTATGCATGAGATTTACTTAATTAAAAGGTCAAAAGATTGATATACTGTCTAAGCGGCAGTCCACAAAAACTTCAACCTGGTAAAATTAATCGCTAAGTCATCCAAAGCTGTTTTTATTTAGTAAAGTAACGCGGGCCCCGGCCGGGCGCATGCGACTAAGATTGATGACACTTTAGTATTTATTCAATTTTCTTTTCATTTTCCACTTGCGCGATATATTGATGTGGTGTGCTATTCGGGGAATTTTTTAAGAAATGTGTTTTATTAATAAATTGTATTCTTCATTTTTAGGCTTGCGCATCCATACGAAAGCCTACAGCCTACTACTACTTAATGTTCTTGAGTTAAGCCTACGTCGTCTGTCTGTCTGTCTGCCTGTCCGTCCGTCCGTCTATCCTAGGGCTGTATCTTTTGAACCGTAATAGGAAGCCCGTTGAAATTTTCACAGAATAATGTGTTATTATATTATGGCGGATATATATATATTTTTTTTTTATAACCATAAATAATAAAAAATGGAAAACAATTAAGGGGGATCCCCATACAAGAAACGTGTTTTTTAACGTTTTTTTTATTATTTTTTTTTTATGTATGGTGCGGTAATTTATGGTGCGGAAACCTCGGTGTGCGGGTCGGCCTTGGCCTCGCACTTGGCCGTTTTTTTAATCTTATCGCTCGACAGGCTGCTTAGACTTATTTTCTCGTTTCATTTGTATGTATTTTCGTATGTATTTAGTCGCAACAAGTGGTCAGTGGTGGAGAAGCGTTATGTAGTTATGTATGAAGGTTCCTTGACTTGGATAAAGTGCAAGTTTGTTAGAGATAACAAAAACTGTAAGATTTATTCAGCATTTATTAACGTAGTTCAGTTTTATTAGAACCTCGGTTATTGTGGTTTTTTTTTTCAGAAAGTAAGTTCCTGGTGCTAGAAGTATTTCAAATACAACCGTAGATAATTATAGCATCTCGTTGCGTGCAGCAAGGTACAGACGAACATAAAGACATATCTTCTATCTAGAACCTTGTCGCTTGCGGCTTTCGCTTCCTGTGGATACTCTTTGGGCAGGCTCAACTTAAGCTGATGAATGTGAAAGGGTTCCCCAGATTTATGTTCGCTTCACCAGTCAATTGTACGTGCTCCAAGTAGGAGAACCGGTAAAGGCTTCCTCGGATCGTCCGGTGTTGATTCAGTGCTCCTTTTATTCTTTTTGCCTCAGCGAGAAGCGACCCGGCTGAGGTTTTTTTTTTCAAAACCTGATAACCGTTTCTATCTCGCTCGCTCTCGTTATTAGCGCTCGCGCGTATTTAGGCATACCTACTCTAGAAAATCTTTATTTTTGCTGGCCAGTTTTCCTATTATCGAGGGCATATACAATACACGTACCTATCGCCTCTATGTTGCCTCGGATAATAATGATTTTTAAGATGTCGTAATGTCCTTAGGTTCACTCTACTAAAACTATAATTGAATTTGTTATATGCAGGCCTTCATACGTTATTTTTATTCTATTAAAGCTTTTATTCTAGCTAGAGTGTATAACTTTGGCTCGTCGAAGAGCTTTCTGAAGTAACATGTAACATGTAAGCCACATGTAATATTCAGAAAAGGAACGCCAACGTCACCGGATCCCATTTGCTTGAGATGCGGAAGCCCCGATTCTACTTGCGCAGTGCGCACTAGACCAAACGTATAAATCTGACGGGATCGTTGTACGGGCCGAGCTCTTCGGAAACTAATTGAAGATAACAAGCTTGTTTTTTCACCTGCGTTGTTTTCGTTTTTTATTAACTTTCGACATAATAAGATAATATTATTGTACATTTTTATTGGCAAGGGAGCTGAATAATGAGGTTCAGTGGTTATGCCGCCGCGCGCCGCCGCCGCCGCTCCGCCGCGCGCCGCCGCCGCCGCTCCGCCGCGCGCCGCCCCGCCTCCGCGCCGCCCCGCCACCGCGCCGCCACGGCCCGGCCGCGCTACAGTTGCGGAAATAACATTGAATTTTAATAAAACTTTCGAGGATTCGACGAATATTTTCACAGGGCTTTTCGAAGTTTTCTCGTCCCTAGATTGTAGTTCCTTTGTCGCATACTTGCCGACATAGATAGCGAAACAAAAAGTTATGGTTTGAATGTCACAAAAAGTAGCAATATCACATTTGCTCCAAGCATTTCGTCTATTCCCAGTAGGTCTACGACCCATCGACACGTCTAGCTCGCGTAGTCGACGTTCTACTGATTGTGCTCACTAGGTACTCGAGATCTAAGCGCACGCACAATGCGTCCGGAGACGGAGACACTGTGCGGAGACCGAGTCGTTGACTGCTCTATTAGAAAATGATCACAAGATGGCGCAACTTCGCAACATCCGCACTCAACTCGGTCCGTCCGACCGAGTTGAGTGCGGCATAACCACCGGCTGAACTCAGTGAATCAGAGTTAGAGGTTATAAAAAAAAACTGGCGCAGTGTGAGTCCGACTCGCGCGCCGAGGGTTCCGTATCCGTACCACCGTGATACTCAACGCGAGCCCGACTCACATTTGACAGGTGTTTATTATTTCCGTTTTACGTTAGAGTTGAGGTTGACCAAAGATTTTTGAGAGAAGATGTCCCATGAACGTCCACTCGTATCGGAACCGTCGTCGTCGCCAGTTCCCGGTCGCACACAATCACAATTCACATACACGAACGCACGAACACATTCGCACAAGCGATTTTTTGTCACCCTGAAATGAATGAAATTACCTAAATGAAGGAAATGAATGAAGCTAATGAAGAGAATGAAGCGAATGAAGCGAATGAAGCCAATGAAGCCAATGAAGCTAATGAAGCGAATGAAGCAAATGAAGCTAATAAAGCGAATGAAGCGAATGAAGCGAATGAATGGAATGAAGCGAATGAATCTAATAAAGCGAATGATGGAACTGAAGCGAATGATGGAAATGAAGCGAATGAAGCAAACGAAACGAATGAAGCGAATGAAGCGAATGAAGCGATTGAAGCGAATGTAGCGATTGAAGCGAATGAAGCGAATGAAGCGAATGAAGGGAATGAAGCGAATGAACCGAACGAAGTGAATGAATCGAATGAAGCGAATGAAGCTATTGAAGCGAATGAAGCGATTGAAGCGAATGAAGCGAATGAAGCGAATGAAGCGAATGAAGCGAATTAAGCGAATGAAGCGAATGAAGCGAACGAAGCGAACGAAATGAATGAAGCTAATTAAGCGAATGAAATGAAGGACACGTGATTTTTCTGAGTTTACTACGCTGCATTAGAAATATTGAAAATAAAAAAATCACAAGGATACTGTAGAAGTGGTGATGAATGTGTTCGATAATTTGTTTCTACCGCGACTGCGACGGCGACGGTGGCGGCGGTGGTGCGACGACGACGCGCGACGCCTCCGCCCGTGACGCCGACACACCTCGCGCAAGCTCGCCGCGGCCGCGGCCGCGTCGGGCAGTCCCCGTCCAATATCCGGTTAATCTTGCTTGCCCGAACCACACGACGACGACGATGAGATGGCGCGACGGTGGTTATAATACTTGTTGCGTAATGTACTTAATATTTATACTGTTTATCTCGCAAACATCTTCCCCTAGAAAATTGTTCAGTATGCTATCATCTGTCGACCATAAAAATGTCTGCACTCTCTTCATTCATTAACAACCGACCTGGGGGTCAACCGGCGTTTCTCGCTTAAAATATGCGGATATGCCAACAAATACTAAAAAACCGGCCAAGTGCGAGTCGGAATCGAGCACAGAGGTTTCCGCACCACAAAAAAAAACATTGAAAAAAACACATTTATTGTATGGGAACCCCCCTTAATTTTTTACTTTTTCAATTTTTTATTATTTGCTGTTATACCCCCCATAATAACACATTCTGTGAAAATGAATGGGTTACCTATTACGGTTCAAGAGATACAGCCCTCGGACAGACAGACGGACGGACGGACGGATGGACGGACGGACGGACAGACAGACGGCGGAGGCTTAGTAATAGGCTTCCGTACGGGATAGGGAAACCTAAAAAACCGGCCAAGTGCGAGTCGAACTCGCGCACCGAGGCCTCCGTATCGCCATATCATGGTCAGCGCCACTCACGCCATCTATGTATTAGTTAAAATGCTTCATACGCTTTTCGGTAGATGGCGCGCATACACTTTTTAGTTTCTTGTATAGGGACCCCCGTGAATGTTTTACTTTTTCTTATTTTTATTATTTGTTGTTATAGGTATCGGCCATAATAGCACATATTCTGTGAAAATTTCAACGGGCTACCTATTACAATACTACGGACATGACAATAAATAACAAAAAATACAAAAAGAAAAAATTTTACTTACTAGAAAATTTTCCTCCAAAATCAAAATGCATTCATACATACGCTACACGTCCATGATTGGTTCATCAAACTCTGTATATGTACCAAATTTCAACTTTTTCGTAGAATAGATTCGGAGAAATTAAGCTGTGACAGACAGACACGAGATTGATTCTATAAGGGTTAAATAGTTTCCTCTACCTAAAAAAATTACTATTGCTTACCTACTATATAAAACGCTCTAGGTGTTTCTTAGGCAAGGCAGGATTTTCTCCTGTATATTTAGAAGTTCTATACTATTTCTACGCCACAACCACATCCCATCTTGATCCCATCTCGTTGCTCGATGACGTAAGGCTTACTACGGTCCGCTCGCTGACTAAGATGAAATGGCCCGCATACTCCGGCGGCCGCTCACCGCAACCGTCACGGTCGTCGTCCGTCCGTCATCGGTCGCCAAGAGTGCTCTCTTTTATCACTGACTACCAATTACCCCCCTCCCCTATTCATTTGTCAATACATTTTCCTGAGCTAAACTCGAGGCTAAACTAGACGTCTCGAAGGCTACTCTTATATCGACGGCGACACGAAGTTTATTATAACCGGTGGGAGCCAACAGGTTTTAACTATTTTAGAATTTTCTGTACGGCAGATGGCGACCTTATTGCAGAAGTCAATTAATTTAGGTACATCAATTCTTCAAAAATAAAAATAAAGTACTGAAAATTTACCTGGGTCTCGAATCCTAAACTTTTCGCTTTAGAGGCCCGCCTCCTTAATCACAGCTAGACTAGGCTCAACTTCTTTAAGTTTCCTAATATATACATACTTATATTTGTACGTACCTATCTAATTTTACATAACGGAATCCAATCTATGCAGAAGTCCTTTTTTGAGGAACAAACATATTGATCTTCGCTATTATTTGTCTGTCAGACAGACGTACAGAGATTACCGTGAAGGTCCGATACTTCAAAAGAACAGTCCCGCTGCATGTCGCTGCATGTCGTGCATGTCGTAAAAGGCGACTAAGAATTTAAAAAAAGACATACCTAAGGAAGAACAAGATGACGTGCTAAAGGACGACAGAATAGCCACCGATCACCTTTGTACGGTCCTTGCTTAGGTAACTGTTTTACTTGCTGCTTCATAAGTTATCGTGTCCTAATCACCGAACTGTGGTCCTAATACTTTACAAAACGTGGTGGTCGGCGTTGTGCTAATTTACCCGAGTTATTGCAGCACAAATCTTTATCTGCGTACCCCGATTGTCGGGATGCTGCGTGACGGTATGTAGTATGTATGTTATGTATGTGTGCACGTATGTATGTATTTACAGTCCTGTTACTATTAGTACTGAATGTCCTAGTACCACATATATCAAAACTGATTCTTGTATTAAATTTAATCCTTTTGTATATGATCTCTACTATGACCCCAACGTGTTATAATACCGTATGTATTACCACAGAAACAAAGTTTATGTAGAGACGACTCTGAAGCTTCGGATCGAGACCAAATTAACAAAATAAATTCGTTAATCCTTTGTTTAGCTGGCTGTGGTCGCTCGAAGCTTTCAGCATCGCTTTCAGTAGCTGTCGCTCAACTTGATGTAGGTAAAGCAAAAGGACTAATTACCGGAATATACCGTAACTTTGCGCTTCCCTTCCCCTTCCTTCCTCACACACTCTCCAGTCGCCTCAAGTTACTACCTGGAATATCGGTCTTCGTCTCCCTGACTCAGAAACCGTGGCAGGATATCAGCTATGCACACTTGGGTTCATAATTCCATTACCAACTCAAGAACCTGTAGAATGGATCACAGCAGACTAATGAAAGAGATATACGAAGTGAGTATTACAGTCGAGAAGGGTCGCCCTAGCTAGGCCCTAGCTAGACGCAAGCGCATGCGAAATGATCAATCTCAACCAATCAGAAAGCATTCGGTAAAGCACCTGACCCGGCCATTCGTTGAAATCTGGGAGTATGTCTTAGCGGTTCTTTAGAGCGGCTGCCGGTAGACCCTCAGATCGGGCCATGGCAGAAATGATCAAGTTCGTGCGCTGTATCCACGACGAGCATGTATATACGAAGAACACTATGAGAGTGGAATATGCGGCAGAGGCATGTGTCAGGATCGTGGCCCTTGGAGATTCATTGCCTCTACCTACCCCATTGAGAAGCAAGCGTGTTGTTATATATATATGCAGATCCCAGTCATATTGTCAACTCGGCGCGAACAGTGTTTTAGCTAAATGCGCGCGAAGTTAGGTGGCAAAATTCTAAGGGTGGTAATTCACTTACGTATGAACCCTACATATCTTACAGAGTTACCTGAACTATTTTATTTGACATCAAAATATGCAGTCCACTCTGCTCTACAACAACGCTATTTAAATGTAAAATGTAAAAACACTGATTTCACATCAATTTCCGTCTCGGCCTTTCCAAGTTATTCAATGAAAAAGTTCCTACGCCGATCCTACGGCGACGCTTCGTTAATTTCAGATGCATATCTCACCACCAGCATCTTATATAAAGGTAACGTTACCTTACCGTTACAGTGAAATAATTTAATGAATATTCAAACGCTTACATAACAACCCAATTAGATTCGCTGCCAGATTACATCAATCAACGCATGGAAAGTAGTTCTCGTTTAAACACATATAGAATAATTACAAGATGTGCTGTACAATACAACACATTCAACTGCATACGTATACGAGCAGTATGTTTAGATGAGAGTGAGTGTCACATAATCGGGCCGCCACCCGAAAGCCTTTTTAAATCCTGCGGATCCCTCGATCCTGCGGATCCTACTCCTTTCGTGCATACTTATCTTCGATATCGATATCTTATACATATCGGCAAGTGGTATGAGATGAGTGATGTTTTGGTGGTTTAAAAAATAATTACCAGGCTTTATGTTGAGGCGGTGCATGTCGTTTTTGTTACGTTTGTATTTCCGAAAATAAAGCTTTGTTAGGTGGTTATAACATTATATATATATATATATAACATATATATAACATTGCTTAAAAAAAACAAAATTAAAAAAAAATTGAGAGAAACGAACCCATGGTCGATATCGAAAAAATAAATCAAACCCTACACTCTTACCACTGAGCCACTATATTACATAAACGACCAAACGAATATCGGCTTCAATTGGTTCGCTTTCGAGCCGAGTCAACCCGAGTGTTTCCGAAAGAAGTAGGATCGCAGGATCGCAGGAAAGAGGGATCCGCAGGATCTAAAAAGGCTTTCAGGTGCCGTACCGGTCACATAATACTTTCCGTGGCTAATTGATAAACTGTGAATATTCATAAAGTCGACAGATGGTAGTTTAGTTATAAGAAAAGCGTAAGGCATGGGTGACTAGTCCCTGGCCCGCGGGCCGCATCTAGGCCGCCGGGCTTCAACGTGCGGGCCCCCTTTGGGTGTTTTTTTTTTGTGTTAGAGATAAATACCGCTGCAGGATTTTTTTTAATTTGAGAAGCATCCTTCCAACAGAACGACGATGGGCGGCCGCGGCCGTCTTCCCCGGGCGCGACGCGATTACTTGCTCTGTGAGTTTTCCATATATTTCCCAAAACCTTATTTTTCATGCATGAATGTATATTCTAAATATCGTAAACTGGGGTGAGATTGGTGCTACTTTCTGAGGTTTTACGACGGTACGGTCTTTGTTTACGACTACACAAAATAATAAGTCAAAAATTAATTAAAACAAATATAGCAAAAATTCTATTGAAACCGAGGTCAAAATTGTTTGGGCTTTTATTTTTTTTTATCTAATCCGCTATGGGTGGCTGAGTCAGAGGGGCCAAAGCACGCATGCTCTGACTAGCCAATATCACCTCCGAGAAGGTAGGTGCCATACCGGAGACTTCCCTGGATTGCTGGCTATACTGGACTGGAGGAGAACACAACCGAGGCTGCTATGCGGCCATCTTACATCCAGTACGGTGGTACCAACCCAGTCGGCTACAATTTGAGCCTACCACCTAGTAAGGGGCAAGGGAAGGGACCTACAGTTTTACACCGGTTCTGAACGGTGAAGCAGCAGGTGTAGGTATGCACGTAAATTTTTTCGTCAGAAAAAACTCATTGGTACACGCCGACGGGATTCGAATCGCGGACCTCTCGCATGAGAAGCCGATGCCCAAACCACTCGGCCACCCGCCGCTTAAATGTCTAAATTATTTGGGTTTTTATTTAATGTTTTTATCTAATAAGACAGAGCAGGAAAATGTATTTTTTCGTGGCACACATCTCACCTCGGGATAAGATTGTATCACTTCACTTTTTAGTAAGATACGAGTATAAAATGCTTTATTGCTCCAATATCATTCAACAGTAACAGTGCATTAGAAAATTTACATAATGTGCAAAGGCGGACTTATCCCTTACAGAGATTTCTTACAGTCAACCTTTGGATGTTTGAGATTTGATTAATATAATGATAACTTGATTAAATGCTGAGGCAGCTGCCTTGAATCGAAAGAAGCAGTTTAAATATGCCGCCATCAATATGTACTCGTAGCTGTGCTCGTAGTTTGTAAAAAACCCGGACATGCCGCAGCGGCGCGTACACAAAGGTGCCAGATTTAAAATGATGCAGGAAGGTAGGGGTGACATATCCTCTCCCTGGGGGCACAAATTCACCCCAATTTACGTATCTCAATCGGTTCAGTAAGTTTAAGGTACTTCTTATCTGTAAATAGGAGGGACATCATATAGTGATGCGCTCTAGAACAAACTAAAGGAAGGGTACATAAGTATATCACATTAATAGAATACATCACATCATAGATATGATATCAATGGGCCTGGTAAACAAGTCCACTGTAGGTCGAGAGCCGAATTCAACTGAGAGCTGCCTTTGAAAAGTTAAAATTCACCCGGACTATACGACCTTCCGCAAAATTTCAATACCTATACTTTTATATTACTTACCACAATGCGTTGACAGGAGCATTATTTAGCAATGTGGCAGTGCAATATTTTAGGAACAACTACGATTATAATAAGAATTCATGCTCTGCCGTCACAAACTAAGAAAAAATGTAATTATCTCTTATCGTATTTGGTTCGATATCCTACATTTGGCACCAAATTGTCAGATTGAGCGATGGTCTTGCTAGGGGACACAATCGACTACTCCCTAGTAGGAGGGCAGGGCGGCGCGAGCGCGGAGAGGTGGCAGGATAATAAATTGATGTCGCGCGAGGGTTCCGTGACCACTCGCTGCGGGGCCGGCGGCGGCGGCAGTGCGGTGCGGTGCTCCGCGTCGTTTCTCGATCCTTGATTAATTAAATAGATCAATCTATGCCTGAACTATTGCCGGTGCAGGCTGCGACGCTACGGGGCGCCGGCGCCGCGGTGCGACCGAGTTACCGAGTAGTACCCGCTCCGGTCCGAATTTTCCTTCTAACAGTACCTACAGACAGCGACTAAACCAACTGTCCAAAGTTCGGCGTTTCAAACAAGCGAATGTCGAATTTTTCAGTTTTGTCTCGCTTCCTTAGTTTGTTAAAAGAGAGGTGAATGACGTATGCACAGCTGATGGACCGCGCCGCCGCCGCCACTGCCGCCTCCGCCGCCGCCCTGCTGAGTGGACTTGCTAGAATAAACTTTTTTTATCATTGAAACATTTTATTTATTTAAGGTACTGAAAATTTTGTGTTACCTAGCGAACCACTGGCTCAGATCAGAAAAATACTCTTCGCCTTGAAGAAATCCGCCTCTACTATCCGACAACTTAGCATTTATAGTTTCAAACACTTGTGGACTTCACATTCCTCAAATTGTCAATGTATTATTGCCTAAACGAGCAGGTTGCCTGTTCGTCCAAGTTCTTAAATCAATAGTACTCATACTGAACCTTGAACGCAAGAACATTTGGTTCTTGCTTGAACGGTATTCCTATTGTGGCGTGTATGTGTCAATAAACTAATAACACCCTTTTCCACTAACGAGTTATTAAATTTTTATGCTTATTTACTTCGCAGCTGTAACGTATACTTACACTGACAGTTCCGAGCTCTGTAATTTGGGTCGGTGCTTTGTTATTATTTTATTATCACAATTTGGCCTGACCTTAGCCTAGATTGCGATTTTAATTCATAAATAAAAATAGGTAAGCACTATTTTCTCACGAAAACCACGCAACGTTTGGTTAGGGCGGTTAAGTAAAAATTGAGAGCAGACACACAAGCAATTACCCATGTTTACTTATACTTAATTGTTAGTCCAGTTTCGTTTTATTCCCACACGCCTTTTAAATAGAACGAGAGACTAAAGTTTTGGTGTCACAGATACCTATTGCTAAGATAATTTTAGTTATTTCAGCTCCGGTATTTTGTAATTCAGTGTTACATGAGCGCTCAAGTTGATATGTTGTACCAAAGACCAAAAGTATGAGTTGAGTCCTTCATTTTGAGTTAACGTGCGAATCCTCCACCAGCGGCGTCTACCTACACACCAGACCCCGAAATATTAAAAGACAACGATGAACAGCTACCGTCCCATAATACCCCGATATTGGCTCAATTTTTTCAAATAAAATCAAAGTTATTTCTTTCTTATTTCGATAAATATAAATTTTAAAGTGTACATATGTATTGTGTTTACTTGATATGCAGAAAAGTATCTATAGGCGTCCAGTTCCGCTGATTTTAAGCTCGAGTGTTTTTATGTTCCTTCATACTCTCTTTCCCTCTCTCTTCACTTCTAAATTTCGGAATATCTAGTTGTGGCTGTTCATTCAGTCACGTAGAATGTAAGTCCTCGACACCCGGCTTCAAGGTAATTATGGCTATCTTCACTTGATTGCCGCACGACATAGGCGTCGGTACACTCCGGTACACTAGCAATATTGATTTTATATCGTCTTCTCTCCAATCACTTCGCTCCGCCTCCACGCGGGCGAGAAGCGTGTCTGTAAATTTAAAGCGTGCCTAATTGTCTAAATCAATAAACAGCGCACGTGCGTGAAGCGAAACTCATCTTGTGGAGATACGGTAGATACGAGTTATGTTTTTTTTTCATTGGTCGGCGAATAATCGAATTCATCCCATCCCAAAAATATTGTCTCAAAATACCCCACTCGGATCACATTAGTAATGTGATCCGAGTGGGGTATCGCAGAGAAGTTACATACTTACTTGGCGCACATTCCTCTAACTCACAATTTTAGACTATTTTCATTAACAACGCAAAGTTACACGGCGCGGGGCAGTACTATACTGTATACCTACCAAAAGATTTCTTTGATCAAGTGTGGTTCGGATAAACATTGTTACAGAAAATCCAATATCTATAAACACAATTTGATTCCCTATCCCTTCACGTTCTTCGTTGAAATAAAAGAAAGAGCCGAATTTTGAACCTCTTTGATGTCAATTCAAAACCGGCCAAATGCGAATCGGACTCGCGCGCCGAGGGTTCTCTGTACCACAACGTAATTGGCCGGTTTGTATTATTTGTTGTTTTACTTTAGACTTTGCACTACAATCACACCAAGTTTGACGCTTGTATGTATTCCGTTTTTATGATAGTATAGATATATTATTCATCAAAATCGGTTCGGTAATTTTTAAGATATGGACTGTGTAGTATGTCCCAATCTTGTACGTGTATGTAAGTGTGTACCAATCACTGAAAAAATACGTCTTCAGTTTAACGCCCAATTCTACGCAGAACTTGTTATGTAATATCTATCTATACGTATAATAAAATCGCAAATGCAAAAAAGTCTGTACGTTTTTTTTCTGTCTGTAAGTCTGTAAGTAGGTACGACGTAATTGTCAGTTGTTCTTTTTTTATAACTCGGCCTCATTACTGCCAGCGTCAAGTATTTAAAGATAGGTGTGTGACAGTATTAGGATGTAATATATCTTCATGCATAATGAAAACAAATAACCACGTGGAGGTATTTTTGCTTTCGGTAGCATAAAATATATTTGAGAAAGATGCATTGAAAATAAATATATGTAGTTTACATGAATGAAGCTCGGCCTTCAGCCTCGCCCTTAGTTACTTACTTTCTTCGAGAAGGTTTATTATTTACCTGAACGTAGCCCGGCCTTCTTATTTACATACTTTCTTTCTTCTTTTTAAAAACGAAATTCACGCGAGCGAAGCTGCGGGCAAAAGCTAGTAACTAATAAAAAGAGTGAAATAAAAAACTGTTTTCAAAAACATTGCACCGACTTCAAAAAACAACTAGAACATAATAGTGTGAAATAATATTTTGATTCATTGTTTCAATTTAACACTAATTGTTTTAGTTGTTTTTTGAAGTCGGTGCGATGTTTTTTTAAAACAGTTTTGTACTGCATACATTTTTACATAATCTTTTTAAGATGTAGTGAAATTTTTTCAAATACATTACAGTTTTTTGGACGTTTGAAGTTCGAACTGCATCAATTTAGTTTTGAGTAAAAACGTCGCGGGCGGGGAGCGGGGCGCGGCGGCGCGGGGGAGGGGGGCGGCGCGTCCCGCGGGCGCCATTACTCGGACCTAGACCGTTTGTTTTACGCAGCTCGTAGATAAATCAGTGTTGCTGAACAAAAACTCTCTGCGTGCCGCTATCATTACTTCTGCTAGCAATTTGTAACAAAACGACGCGGCCCTTTTGGGCGCATTCTTCGCGCCTCCGCTCGCTGATTTATATCGTTAAATGTAATTTACATCTGTTGCCCTGCCGAGGCTTGTTTTCAGGCACCGGGACATATGTAAATTGTGGAACAAAATTGCCTTTGTAATATTTTGTGAATAAGGTGTACCGTCGAATTGAAGCCCGTAAATCCTTCATTAATTGCTATGTCATAGTATTAAAGTCCTACGTTCACGTCGACTTAGGGTGGAACTATAGGTTAAAGTCCCACGTTCACGTCGACTTAGGGTGGAAGGACGCGACGGCAGCAGCAGAATGAGCCACGCCTCCGGCCTTCGGTCAAATTGGATTCCAAAGAAAATGTAGGCACGTGTACGTACGTACGTACACTTAGGTTCATAATGGCATTAGGCACCACTATGTAGGCATGTATGTAAGTCATGTAGTAGGTGGCATGGCTTACTTGCTACTTGACAGTATATTGTCCTAACGCTACAATCGAGACCTTCATCGTGAGGTCGCGCGCCATAATTATGCTGAGGCCGCGCCGGAGCTGTCTACAACTGCCGTCCTGCACATTCAGGAGACGCAACCCGCGCCGCCGCCGCGCCGACGACGCCCGCGCTGCTGCCGACGCCCGCGCCGCTGCCGACGCCCGTGCCGCGGACGCAATCTGTGCCCACTCTACGAGCACCTGATCCACCGCGTCAGCAGACTAATATGACGCATACGGGTCTCTATTGGGACCCATACAGACACAAGTGGAGAAAAAGTAATTTTAGTTCTTAGGTTAAGACATTAATTAATGTATTTTCAATATGGCCTTAGTTGGCTGAAATAAAGAGATAAATAAAAAAATAATAATAATACTTTGCTAAACGTGATGGTTAGTGTTGTGCTGTAATTTATCAGAAGAGTCATTGCAGCTCAACATCGATCACTCTGCGTACCCCGATTGTCGGGATGCAGCAAGTTGGTATGTATGTCATCATCAAGAACATTAAGAGGTTATACGTATAACCTTTAATGTTCTTGGTCATCATCCTTCCTTACCTATAATAAAATCCAACGTCTGCTTTCTATCTGAGTGTATGTCTGTCTGTCCGCTTATAACTCGAGAACCACTGAACCGATTTTAATAAAAAACAATCTACGGATAGCTTGATTCTTCCCATCAACTATAGGCTACTTACTATCACGCTAAATGGCTTATGAGGTTAGCAGTGAAGTGAAATATGAGAGCGGGCGGAGCCGCGGGCACAGCTAGTCATAATATAATCGCCAACTCGCTGCGTCCAGTGTTTAGCGAGGCACACAAGAAGCCAGTTATAGTGGCAGATTCAAAGGAAAGGAAAGGTAAATGCACCTTGTGAAACCGACCTATAATCCGACTACAACACGAGACAACAAAGGGCGAATTTTTCTACTGGCCAATTTTCCTCCGATCGTATATTATATTCCGGACTAATCAGTGTGGCCAGGCCCTCAAATTTTACTATAATCTAACTAAATGTTCTTTGCGCAAGTAATCTTTGGAATTATAGCTTAGCTCCAAAAGTCCCGCGAAGCAGAAGTGGGGTGTCCCGCCGCGCCGGCCGCCACCCATGATCGCTTCGAGCGTTCATCTCACCACCGCACACCGAGTGTGCGAGTCTATATAAAGCTCTCGCAGACGCTGAACCCTCGTTAAACATAATAGTATCATTTGTAGAGCTCCGAACCGGACGATGAAGTTATTTAAACGGAGATGGCCGCGATAAAGGAAGGGAAGATTGCAAATTGTTGCGGATTTAATTAATTTTGTAGGACGGTCGAGGGCAGGCTTGTGGAGCCACCGAAGAACGCGGACCGCGAATGTTTTGCATTTTACTTGACCCATAGATAGGAGGTGTGGGAATTCTAATTAACGCGTGAGTGAGTGCGGACAGTCGGCTCCAAAAAATCTTATTCTTCTCTACGACCATGTCACACGCGCTCATTCGCTGCGTGCAGGTTTTTCGAAGTGTCCGCAGCAACCTGCAATTAGTGTGCCAAAGTTCTACAGACGTATCTGCACTTTGTCGCCGTCTGTACATGCTCCCCCTATGCCTACATTTCTGCGAATTACTCGGGGGAAATGCATGCGTAATAAGAACGTTGAAAAAATTCCCAAATTTTTAAAATCCTGCGATATTACAAAGTATTAATATTCTTGTTATTTACGCCGCGCCGTTTTTTTTCTAGACGAGTAGGTACGTCTAAGTTCGTATAACGTAACACAGGACAAAATTTATTTACAACTAGCTTTTGCCCGCGGCTTCGCTCGCGTGAAATTCGTATTTCAAAGGAAGAACTAAGGGCGAGCTGGGTTCAGGCTAGTAACTAAGGGCGAGCTGGATTCAGGTAAACGATAAACCGTCTCGAAGAAAGTGAGTAACTTTTTGATGCCGAAGGCGGAGTTGCGTTCAGGAAGACGATAAACCTTCTCGAAGACAGTAAGTAACTATGGGCGAGGCCGAAGGCCGAGCTGCGTTCAGGATGAGGGTAACCTTTTCGAAGAAAGTAAGTAACAGAGGGCGAGGCCGAAGGCCAAGCTGCGTTCAGGAAGACCATAAACCTTCTCGGAGAAAGTAAGTAACAGAGGGCGAGGCCGAAGGCCGAGCTGCGTTCAGGAAGACGATAAACCTTTTCGAAGACAGTAAGTAACTATGGGCGAGGCCGAAGGCCGAGCTGCGTCCAGGAAGAGGATAAACCATGTTTAAGAAAGTAAGTAACAAAGGGCGAGGCCGAAGGCCGAGCTGCGTTCAGGAAGAGGATAACCTTTTCGAAGAATGTAAGTAACAGAGATCTCGGCCTTCGGTCTCGCCCATAGTTACTTACTGTCTTCGAGAAGGTTTATCCTCTTCCTGAACGCAGCTCGGCCTTCGGCCTCGCCCTTTGTTACTTGCTTTCTTCGAGAAGGTTTAGGGTCTTCCTGAACGCAGCTCGACCTTCGGCCTCGCCATTAGTTACTTACTTTCTTTGAGTAGGTTTATCGTCTTCCTGAACGCAATTCATTCACAAACTTTCGCGTTTATAATATTAGTAGGATGTATTTTGGGTAGGTTCGGAGTGAGGCCTGATTTTAGAAATTATTCCCAATTATCGGATGCATGCAAGCAAATCCGAAAGCAACAGCGAACAATATATAAATTTTTGAAATGTGTTAATTAAGCCCTTTCATTTGATCCCCAACACGGCATCATTAAAAAAAATTTTTTTAGGTCATGACTTTATGTCCTTTAGCGGGCGCCATATACAATTTTATGGGACGTCACATAGCCTCTAGCCCTCTATCCAGCGTCAAGACGCATCCAACGATACCTCATTTGTCAAATTATGATAAGTAGTTTCGAATTATGAGGGAACAGATGAACATACATACATACATACATACATACATACATACATACATACATACATACATACATACATACATACATGCATACATACATACATACATACATACATACATACATACATACATACATACATACATACATACATACATACCGGTCAAACACATAACTCTCCTTTTCGCTTCGCCGTAGTCGGGTAAAAATAAGAATCTTTTCGCTAATAGTGCTACACTACGTACAATATAATAAACATACGATCAAATAACTTAAATCAAATAGGAACTCCAGTTAAGTAAATATCCGCTAAACTCGACTTGCAACAACACTTTTACATAGGTGTGCACCTAAAATTAATCAAATAGATACCTAACGAAGTAAACCTACATAATATTATGAATGGAATTAAATAAGATACTCTGGCTCGAGACAATGCATACACCACGTGGCATACATACACACACCGCGCTCCACCAGACCGCACCCCGCGCCGCGCCCCGCGCCTCCTAGCAGCCTCCGGCAGCTAGCCGCTACAAACCGCCTCCGCCGCGCCGCGCCGCTTTTATTTCGATTCGATTTGTATGGGAGCCACATCTTAGCGTAGCCGGAAGTGAATTTTAGTTAGCCTATCCTGTGTCCCATATAGTAAAATGGGCTTGTACTAAGTTTCATCAAATTCGGATGATGGCTTTAAGAGTTATGGAGGAACATACATACATACATACATACAGAAAACATTTCTAAAAATCATCAATTTAGCTTTAGTATCATATATAGAGGCTACAAACTCAATATTTCCTAAAACAAAGTAACTTACTCCATGACCATCCCTTACAGATTTATTATTAGTATTGATGATGAAGAAATTGAGAAAAATCGGCAGTAAGTATGCACTTCAATCCTTGGACCTAACGTCAAACATCTTGCACGTTAGGCAGGTGCCTTACAATTTAGTATAACCACTATCTATCGCCACTTATAATAGGTTGGTAGGTCCATGGTGTCTACGGTCTACTGTTACGGTCAGGAATTTAGAAAGTGTACTGTGTGAAGCATAATTAGGTGTCCAGGCGCAGTCCGGCGCAACACCGTTACAAAATGCGGCTCCGTGCAACCGTTCGATCTGTCTGTCTGTCGTGTCGTAGCAACCGCGGCGCGTTGCGTTGCGTGCAGTCCGAGACCAGCTGAAACCACCATAGTTTTTTATAGTTCGATGTATAATAAATAGTAGACATTGAGTACAGTAGGTATTTGTCAGTGGACACCGCGAATGACAATTTTGTCTGAGGATATCGGTGCAGCGATAACAAGGGCTCGCAAGGACGAAATTGGACAGAACGCACAATATAATTTGTAATGTCTAATCTGATCATACAGACATTTATCAATATTCACAATAATTGCAGGAAATATTATTTTACTGAAATTTTATCTTATGAAATTATATTAGCTTAATTTTTACTCATTATAATACCTAATTTTATTACAACTATATACCTACGACATCAATGACCAATTCATAATTTATTTAACATTTAGATCTAACATTTTAATATCTTATTCATTTATTTATTTATTTGTCTTAACTTGTATTATCATATTGTATTTTTAAAATTATAACAATAGTAATTAGATGAGCGCAAAAGCCTTACACATGAAGGCCTACTGAAGAACGGCTCTTGCGTGACAGATGCAAATCTATTGTAAGAGCTAATGTATATTTGAACCGCTTTCCATGTTTTTATAATAAATCATTTCATTTCATTTCAATTTACATTTTAAGTACATACATACATCACACGCTGTATCCCGGCAATAGGGGTAAGCAGAGTAATCGGTGTTGTGCTGCAAGTGATCTGGTAAATTACAGCACAACTCCGACCCACCTGCTGCATAACTCGATGGAAGAACCGTGCCAAGGTGAGAGGTGGCTATCCTGACGCCCTTTAGCGCGGCATCTTGTCCTTATCCCTTAGTCGCCTTTTACGACGTGCGCGAGGAGAAAGGCACTGGGGCTATCTTTTTAAGTACCGACCCCACACGGTACTCTTACTCTTGGACTCTTGGTCGATATATTCTGTATTTTTTTTTATTATTGTTTTGTGTCCACCATGCGACGGTGAAGTACTTCTATGTTATCGTTTAGTGACATATAGGATGGGTCATCCTTTGTGTATTCCCCCTTTACTAAAGATGGCTTCTGTTCTGTTGTGGCCATTGCGCAGGTCAGCTATTGTTATAATTATTCTATATTTCTGTATGTAACTGTACGTGGCACTATATAAACATCGATGTTAATAAAGTTTTCAGTGTCAGCGATGTTCCCACCAAGAAAATTGGCGAGGCGTATGTCTAGCGTCCACTGCTGGACATACGCCTCTCCTATTTTTCTTCAGTCCTTCCCGACCTTCAGCTGTACGGAACCACTGCTTTCCGCCGACGTACTTGATATCTTCGTCTCACCTGGCGGGTGGTCTTCCCACACTCCGTTTTCCTGACCACGGCCGCTAATGTAGGACACGGTTACTCCAACGGTCGTCGTCTCTTAGACTGACCTGCCCAGCCCACTGCCACTTGAGCTTAGCCACCCGGTGATCAGGGGGTCGCCAGCGGCCCCTGGGGCGAATGTATGCCAAGTCTGTCGCGGTCAGGCTTGGGAAACCGTTTATTTAAACTGCATGGCCGCCCCCACACATAGGTACCTAAAAGTTAAAGAACTTCTAAAAAAAATGCGTTGTCTGTGTACATGTATGTGTCTTAATAATTATTTTGAAGCGACTTCTTTACTGGTATATATGACTTTTAAGTTATTAACATCGCTATAGGGTAGGGAGCCGTTAATATTTTTATCTCGACAAGGGCGCGCCGCGGCGAAAAAAGTTCGGGCAACCTAGGGCCTAGGGTCTATAGACGCAAGCAGTAAAGGCCAAAAATTTTTATAAACAAATTTTAATCTTATTCCAAAGGACAAAGCCATACAATTGTTTATACTCTGGCAGGCAAAAAACAATAAATTTCGCGAACACAAAACATATTTCCATAGATTTCAGTCTACTTATAAGGTTTTCCTCGCCGCGCCGCGGAGGCGACCAAGAGAATGGAAATAGATGATCATCAATTGGGGATCGAACGAGGAGTGTGCACGGAAACATAAAAACGGAACCCGCCCAATCCCGGCTGAGCGCCTGCAATATTTATTCACTTTTCCATTTTCCTCTCAGAATATTGTTTTGTTCGGGATATATTTTTGCAATCAATATTCGAAACTCAGCCGCTCGTGACGTCACGTAAATTGCGGTGTAAAATGAACTCGACATAATCCTTACGCCCGCCAGCTTCCAATACTTCACAGCTGCAAAACTGCGATTGTCGATACAATACCTAACCTACGGTAAATTTTAGACAAGCCCTTGAGTATTGTACCCAACAACCCTTTTTCATCGTTCTAGCCAACAGCTTTAGCCCAGTGAATTCAAAGATATCTCGCAGTGAAAGTACTTGCTCGGGATCTGAGTTCCCGATCTTCAATTATACACTCGTACATAGGTATACACAAAGGGTCCTACTAGCCTAAGAGACCTTCGTGTTATCAACACAGAGTTCGGCACCGATTATGCAAATCACACGGGTCTTGTCCACGTCTTGTCTTACCTTGTTAAACTGTCCAAACAGTGAGTGTCGCTGCACCTTGCAGGAGGATGTTTCTTATGTGCTTATGCGGATACTTTGTATAACTATGCATACATAATTATTATATGTTGTTCTCTCGGCTTGTTCTCTATACACAGGAAAACTATGCATTGGATTTTGAATTTATTTATTTATTTACTCAAAAACCTCATATTTACAGATAATATATCCAATTCTCAGGTTAGGTTAATAATACAGATAATATATTACTTGTGTCGGTATGGTAGTTCACTTTCAAGTGACATAGGTAGTTTGCTTACTCAAACACATAAGAGAATGTTATCTACGAAAAGTGTATGTATTATAAGGACGCTGAAAGGGTTTATCTAGACGCGCGCTAGCTTTTTCCGCACAATTCGATGTAACCGCTTCCGCTTTCCCATTCCCCGCCCTTATTAATTGTGTTACCCACACCGACAATTGAGTTTTCCAGAAACGTCCGTTTGTTTAAATTTCTGGAAACTACACCACGAAATGTCAGGTCGAATATTCAGTGATTTCGTGTATGTTTAAATGCAAATTGACTTTGGCTGTTTGTAACTTTTTTTTTAATGTAATCCGGTATGGGTGGCTGAGTCAGAGGGGCCAAAGCACATGCTCCGACCAGTCAATATCATCTCCGAGAACGTAGGTGCCATATCGGAGACTTCCCTTTGGATTGCTTGCTATACTGTACTCGAGGAGAACTGTCGGCTACAATTTGAGCCTACCACCTAGTAAGGGACAATGGTAACTTAAATGAACCAAGTTTTAGGGGAACTGGGTGGTGAAAAAGTTTACGCGTACCTACGATCTTTTGTTTAACATTCAATATATGTAGTATGTAAGAAAATTACTTTCACGTTCCGGCTTATGGGCTCGTTTTACGCGCTGCGTTGTCGCAAAAAGGCAAAACGGCGCGAAGTTCAAAGTCGTATTCGCTAAGTAGGTCGCCATTAGCGCCTGTTGGAGTTCATGTGGCGTTACATTAAGAGTTTCGTCGCAAGTTCGTTTCGGGAGTGTCTCACCTCGGCTGGCCCACTTACAGCAGACACCAGATAATCAGCTTAGCTCGACGCCCGACACGGCGGCGGCGGCGCGGCGGCGGCGCGGCGGAGCCCCAGCGCGGCGGAGCCCCAGCGCAACGCCCTGATTTAGTTCACGCTAATGCGCCTACGATGCTCATACATAACACGCCTCCCCAGTACTTCGATACCGTACACCAATTTTTTTTTATGAAAGCGCGACATGACGCTTCTACCCACCCTTAAAGTATCTAATGACGCACATGGACATTCGGTCGTACGCAGGGATTTCGAATGCCATGACGGCCTGAAAGGTGCCTATTCACGCCTCTCTTGAAGGACCCGAGACTGTACTTGGAGGGAAATATGTGGGTATGGATTATTTAATGTCACCCGTCTCTGGATGAGTTCTTTGGTTTAATTTTTTTTAGTTTAAAACCAACTGACTTCTTCGCCACGGCAGCAGTCCTCTCATCGTCGTTAGTTTACATTGGCACTCCTTCGGTGCTTAAATTGACTCTTCGGACTCTTTCGTTCATTCCTGTGAGCTACCGCGAATGTTTTTCGTAATCCAGTACCCCATTAGGTACAGATTGCAGTACTGACTGCGTACCGAATGTCAGCTGAGCCAATTGGGAAATAATATATTCGGCCACGTCATTGAATCTGTTCAGAGAATTTGCAATACGCCAATCGAATTCTTTAAAATGTCTCCTCAAAAGATTCCACAACCTATATCTCCGACCGAGAATGTGAAAACTAGCTGGGTATGAATCCTTAAAAATTACGTTATCAAATTTGAACAGATATTATAACGAAATTGTCCCAACGAGCACGTAAATATTCTTATCTGTACTATAATTCACGTAATTTAAGGGCACAGGAAGAATTTAAAGCTGGCACAATTTTGCTTAATTAATTTCCACCTTAGGAGTGTCCGGCGCGTCCCCGAAGATCTGCTGAAACAGTCAAAGTCATACATAGTGGCATGTGATCTCTCGCTCTTACATAGTTGCATACAATATAATGTTTATTAATATGCATGCCTTCACATAAGTATGTCGAACCCGAATCCGTGTTAGGGTGGTTCGATCCGTTTTTTTTTTTGGTGAAATATAAATGGGATAAATAGTAACACAGTCTTTAATAAATAATGCTTGCATAATAAGCATTTGTTAAGTGGGCCAAAAACAAATATAGTTTAAAATGTGTTAGGTAGGATCAGTATATCTATATTATTGGCATTAAGTCCGCTTCATGTAAACGTTTTATGTTGTGCATTAAAGTATATTTATTTTTGTTTCACTGTTGTTTTTTAAGCTAAATCATCTGTAAATATAGCTTCAAATATGTACACATTTATAACACTATAGTTTACAAAATAATACAACGTTACATACTTTCATAGAATATATTCACGCATAGTTAATGTTGATCAATATTATACGGGGTGTTCTAACGGCCAGTACATTAATTTCGCTAGCGCAATCCTCACGTTTTTCCGAGACAAAAAAGTTAATAAAGTTTTTCTTTAAAGTGTCTAGTTTTGGGGATATTAATTTTTGAAATTTATGTTTTCGTCTAGTGTAATTTGACGCGTGAGGGCGGAAGGTGCTGGCGCGGAAACGGTTAGGGACGAAAAACTCACACTGCGCCGCCTCCGCACATCTCCTCTCTCCGAGCACTCGTCCCTGCTCGCTCACTCACCGCGCGCCTTTCATTCCCACGTTCGTGCGGAACATTAGATCCTTTTACACTAAATAAATCAATTAGTTTGTATGAAAACTGTAACTTTTTATTTAAAGGGAATTCAGAAAAAAAAAATTTGACTTTTTTGTTACTATTGATCCCAATAATCATTTCCTAAATTTAATGTAGTGGTCGTTACAATACAACACCCTGTATAGGTAGACTGAAGGAGTCCTTGTGTATACGTAGATAGACAATATAATAACTAGGTGTAAGTTCATCGCCATGTAACAATAATTTTTCGAATGTGGACCCTTACACTAGGATTTCTTCGTTGTGAAGCCGGAGCTTACTCTTAAATATATATCCTTGGCTTGATTTTGAATAGCTCCCAGCTCTACAATCGCGAGGTCCCCGACTTCCGCACTGCGGCGGGGGTGACGCCCCCGCGGGCGGGAGATTACGCATTTAGTGGGCGTTCGACCGTAAAGTTAGCCTCCTAGGCCTTGTTACTGCAGAATTACATAATTGGTTCAAAACGTTTAGCCTAATAGAAGACAAAGGCATATCCGCTTTAAAGCATAGACACAGAATGGTAGTTCGCTGGAAGATTTCAAATTAAATAAAATTTAGGCTACTAATTCAATATAATGTTTAATTGCTTGGGTTTTATTTGAACTAATCCACACTGGGTCACATTTTGAAGCAGGAAATGTTTTTAACTATTACAGACTGAAAAAAGTTTAAGCCAACAATTTTACAATTTTAAAATTTATAAATAATTCAATACTTGTCACTTTTTATTTCTTTTATACTTATATTTATCCACATCCGTTAAAAAGCTATAAAGACTAGAGCCCCGCCAATGAAGACATAAAAACTTGAAGTCGATTTTAATATTGTAAATACTTTGTTACAAGACCTGCGACCACTAACGACCTATTGTTTCAGGCGAGCATTACGCAAGCAAGAACCCGTGCTCCCAGGCGGGCGCGTGGTGGTTCTTTTATCTATTCCGCGCTTCGATCATAAAAAATATTAAGATTCCGCATGTCAGGGCGATTCGTGCCCCACCAAAAATACGTGCAATTCAAATATTACGTGCATCGCCCGCTCATTCTGCCATCGACCGCCAGCGCGAGAGCACTTGCTTCAGCGTCTTCAATATTACACAAATGCCGGCTTCAGGCCTCTGCATAGTATACGAGAGCATCTGGCATTATATTTCAAGAGTGAAAATCCCTTCAAATACAATGTTATATAAGAAAAAGTAAAAATTTTCACTTCATACATTTAATGTGTTTGGATTAAGTGGAGATGGCTTCTTTAAAATTATATTTTTTTACGTCACCAAATTTGAAAACGGTAACACTGGATTCCCAAAAGAATTATTTTATAATATATATATTTTACTATATTAGATGGCAATTTGAAAAGCTACAATAAAATCAACAAAATACCAGAACCCTTACATGATTTTTATTTACAGATTTTTGCTTGTGTTTTCTTTGTGTTTTTTTTTATTGAAAGCGCGACCTGTGGCGCCGAGGCACCCTAAGGGAGATGTCTAAGGACGCCCATGGACATTTGGTCGTATGCGGGGGTTGCGAATGCCATGCCGGCCCGACAGGTGCCTGTTCACGCCCCTCTTGAAGGACTCGAGACTGTACTTGGGAGGAAATATATAGACAGGAGAACGTCCCAGAGTTTACCGGTTCTATAGAGGAAAAATCTGCAGAAGAGGTTGGTACGCATCCACGGTAAGTCCAGCGTGTGGGGATGCAATCCTTTTTAACAAATTCCTCTTTTCAAACAAATTTCCCTTTTAAAAGCTGATATTTGGCAGAGCCATCCCACAGGTGCAAGCAGTACTCCACGCATGACCTGATCTGCGATTTGTGCAAAAGGACTTAGGTGCACAAGAAATTTACGTGTTTCTTTCTTGGTTGGTTCTTGTTTGATTCTTACAGATTTTGAATAACATATTTATTTGCTTTATGAAACGTATATGACAAAGTGGTTCAAAGTTAACATCAAAGGGAGGAATACGAAAATATTAAAACTGGTCTCGTTTAAATAGTTAGTGAGAAATTATTATTTAGGTTGACTGCAAAATTAAGTTTGTTTGTAATATATTTATGTATCAAAAAGGTGATGAGTGGAGGTGAGAAATGTTTTTCTTTTTATAACCAGTTTGGTGGTTAAAAAAAAATTATCAAGGTTAATTTATAGAAGATGCGTCACTACGCTCTGCATCTTCTATAAATTAACCGTAACCTAATAGGGACCATGTCGAGGCAGCCCGTGTCGTTTTTGCATACATGTCTATTCAAAATCAATGTTTTTGTAGTTAAAAAAAGTAAAGTTTTAATTTTGCATGAAAGATTAAAAATTTAAAGTTGTATGGAAACCTGTTTCTTCTTTTAAGTAAACTAAATAAACTACGCGTCCGGCAAAACATTATTTCACTAAAATTTATTTTTTAACTTCAGTCTACACAATAAGCTTACTAGCAATTTGCTAGCAAACTTCCCCACTTCAAAGCCACGCCTCCGTCGTATTTGTGCGGAACCCTCGGTTTGTGGGTTGGTCAACTTGGTCTGTGTTTTTAATGTTAGTAACATATTGGCTTTATTTCTAGTAGACACTTCACACTATTAAAGCTAAAATTTAGATATTCCTGTCATTATTGTCATTTTGAGAAAGAAAGACAGGAGATGAACGAATGATCTAATAATCTTAATTTAAGCACATCTGTCAAATTTTAGGTGATTTTAGTTGCAAGTGATATAATATAAGACACGTCTAAAGTCGACCTAAATTGACAAATGCGTTTGAATTTTTTATAAAATAATTCACTCATCGTCCATAGGTTTTCTTTCACAAATAAATGTAAATCGTAAAACTGTAGGTCCCTTCCCTCCTAATCTTACTTGGTGGTAGGGTTTAACCCGCCCGGGTTGATACCACCGCACTGAATGAAACGTCGGTTGAAACGGCTATGTAAATAGTTTGTGTTTTCCGACCAGTTCAGTGTAGCCGGCACGATCAAAGGGGGAAGCACTGACATGGCACCTAGTTCACCCGGTGTTATGGGCTGACATCACGGACGTTGTAGGTGATGTAGCCAACCGTGTCAGTTTCCATAAAAAAAATAAACGAAAAAAATTGCAATAAATGTTTTTAATAAATAATTTAATAATAAGAAGTAAAAAGCCACCTCCATAGTTTTGAGCCGTTGAAGCAAGCGGCAATTTATCGATCGACTACGTGCGACATTCGCTTGTTTTGGAACACGTAAATGTTTGCGTGGAGCGTGCAGGCAAGCGATACGGGATTACTGCGCGTGGAAAAAGGATGACACAATATCACTGCGATCTCTTGAGATGGTCGGTCCTGTATTACGCGATACGCACACTACCATAACCACGGTGTCTCGTTTTAGTAATAATTGAAGTATGAAGTGCGGAGTCCAGAACTATTTTTTCTGTCTACGATTCCGCGCAATTCCGCCATTATATTCCACGCGACACCTACGCGCGACGTACGTGTTCCCTAAAGTGATGTCTGCGTGCGAGGTCTACAATTGTTCAAGGCAGCGCAATATGTCACTACGACCTCCGCGTTGCATTGTCGAAAATGTAATGCTAAGTTCACACTGCCGCGGACGGTTCAGTGGCTCAGTGGCTCAATGGCTTAGGTAGATAGAAAATACTTTATTGCGTCAAGCAAGACACATTTAACAGTAACAAGCACATTCAAACATTTACATGAGGTACAAAGGGGGACTCATCCCTTACAGATATTTCTTCCAGGCAACCTTTGTATGTTTGAGTCGATTAGTATATTGAAATGTGAGTAGGTACTAAGGAGCAAAATAGTTGAGTGTGAGAATTTAAGATATAATAGTTAATAATAGAATACTTATTAGACTACTTAACCAGCATGTAAATATATGCTAGTTAAATAAAAGCTATACATATTTGTGCGAATACGTATAAATTAGTTAAGTTACTAAAATATACAAATAAATATACATACAGTTCTCGGCAGCAAATAATGCGTTTCGGGCTTTAGAAAGAGACAATGCGGTTGTAGAGCGTCGTCCCTGTCGCACAGAGACGTGTGAGTTCGTGCGACAAGGACGACGCTCCGGATGGTCTCTTTCTAAATGGGAGCCGGATGTACTGTTCCCGTGTCCATTCAGTCACGAAAAAAAAGTGTTTTGTTTAGATTTTCATAACTAGTCAACGGAACCGACATGATGCAGTTCTTAGAAGACATTATCTCATATCATCAATACAGGCATAGGATAGGCTTAATAAAATTGAGTTCCGGTTACGCTATATGTGGCTCCCATACAAACCGAAATTTTCCGCGCGCCGGAGTAGTGCGAGCGGGCGGCGCGGCGGCGGCGGCTGGCGGCGGAGCAGCCCGCGGGCGGGTGCCTATAAAAGCGCACCGAGCGGCCGCACCCGCACTCGCCATATTATAGAAAGACAAAATTTTAATTTGATTTGATCTTAATTTTTTGACGTGGAATTACGTATTACTCATATGGTACAAGGTGGGATGCATGTTAGCTAAAATATGACGTCACCGACACGAAACATGTACCGGGAAAATCGTCAATGCTTTTTTTTTTTTTTAATAGACAGCCGGCGCGGGTGTCTGTGACCAATACTTCAACGGAAGATCAGACACAGCCAATAACACCATTCCTCGCGAAACCACGCTCAGAGAGGCGTCATGCCGGCTATGAGGCGGACAAAAAGGTTGTCGTCTAATTTATAGACACGCCTTTTGAAGATTCCCAGGTTATAGGTGGTGGGGAACACACTCACCGGAAGACCATTCCATATTTTCGCCGTTCGACACAGGAACGATTTCGAAAAACGATGTGTCCTTAGTAGTTGGGTGTCAACAACATATGGATGTTCCGAGCGAGTCCGGCGGGTGTGGCGGAGCCGGATGGGGGCTGGAGGGATGAGGGAAGCTAATTCATCAGAGCAACGTCCATGGTAGTACCTATAGAACAGGCTAAGAGAACCGATTGTTCGCCTGTGGCCCAATGATTCAAGTCCCTCCGTGAGCTTGGGATCACCAATTAGACGGATAGCGCGGCGCTGGATAGAGTCCAAGGACGCCAACGAGGACGCCAATAAGTAAAGAGGGCATCCACCCCACAGATGACTTCAGTACTCCATCACCGGGTGAACTTGCGCTTTATATAGCATAAGGAGCTGCGCCGGTGAGAAGAACCGTCTGCTAAGGTAGAAGACGCCTAATTTCCTAGAGGCAAGTGTCGCTTTGGACTCTATGAAACCTCTAAAACCCACATCCTTGGTCAATTCCACGCCCAGGAGGTCCAATTTGTCATTGTTAGGTATGGCCGTACCCTGGAACGTAGCTTGGAAGGGAAACCGGTCGGCCTTGGTAGAGAAGGCTTAGTTTTTAAGTAACGCACCTACAAAACAAGTATCAGCAAATTGAACAAGGTGGCGCAAATAATACGCCAACAGTTCATGGCCTGTAACAAACATTTATTCAGTTAAATTTTGTATAAATTACAAATTTTTATTAATACCAATATGTATTTGGCTTTGATATTTTTTTATGAAATTATTTATTTGATTAAATTTATTTATTTATTCAATAAATTTTAAATTTAAATGTAGCGGCTCACGCAACCTTGAAGACGTCCATGATGCCCCGCGCGATTCGATGGACGACTTAGGGCGCGTTTATTTGACACGAATTATTTCGTGCGGCCGCCGCGCGTTCGCTGCGCTCTCGTGTACAGTAACGGCGAATGTGAACTTTATGTACTACGTACAACATTCAAATTCCTCGCAATCATCTAACCACGCGACGGTTGCGTGAAAAACGCGCGGAGGCCGCGCGGACGTCGCGTGGTTAGGTGAATGCGAGGAATTTGAATGTTGTGCGTAGTACATAAAGTCCACATTCGCCGTTTCTGAACACGAGAGCAGCGCAGCGAACGCGCGGCAAACGCACGGCAAACGCGCGGCGGCCGCACGAAAACTTTCGCGTCGTTTAATTGCAGCCTTAGCATCGCCGTCGTCGTCGTCGTCGCGTCGTCGTCGGCGGGAATGTGAACACGCGCCCAGCCGGCCCACCTCGGTGTAGCCCGAGCAGCCCGACTCGGAGATCCGCTCCTTATCGTCGGGAGTGTGAACTAAGCATTACCATTACGGATATCGTCGCCTTTCTGATTGCCATCGCTCGCGGCGCACGATACCTACGATACTATCACCGCCTGTTTACAGTACACAGCACAGTACAGTATTTATGAAATACATATAGAGATAACGACTTACATTCATAGACTAACAGCCTCCTGCTGTGTGTAAATTTTTTTATTATGAAATAATTTAAATAGTTTATTAAAAATACAATTAGGATTTTTTAAATAAAATAAGTTGAATTATTGCAAGCAATGTTTATAGATGTCTGATATCATAGAGAAATAATGTATTATACTTAACTCTAACTTGTGCTGAAACTTGTAGTTTAGATAGTTAATTTATTTAGGAAATAAAATTATTACAACTCATCGTGCGATAACAACCAATGGAAATTTCTCTTGCGTTATTTAACAATTTCACACCTTTAATTTCGTTGAGGTTTTATTAAAAAAAAAGAAGCATTATAATCGTGCACACATTTGATAGTATCGAATCAAAATTACTTCATTGTATACCGGTTTAAAAAAGGCTACAAAAGGCGAGTTTAATTAAGAATTTAATTACCCATGTGGTTTTTAAGTCAGCACTTCTGACTCAATGTCGAGTCACAAGTAAAAGTAATTGGAACAATTAATTTTGCATTTAACCCACGCAATATACTCGCACCTACTAGATCCCAGCCAGCAGGTACTGTCGATCAACAAACGCAGTACGACGGTCAACATCCGGTCTGCTGGCACGATAGTGGACAGTCGCCATTGACGGGTAGCGAGCTGTGACAGGTCGGCACTATAATGTATTGTCAGCGATAGGTGGAGCCACAGCCGAGGTCACCGGACTACACAGAGGTCGTAACAGGTGGACATTGCGGCACGCAGGAAGGCACAGAACTGATTAAATCTGTTGCGAAATATGCATTTCATTCGTTATTCTACTGTCTGTCACCCACTACTCACTACAATGGAACTTGCCTTGATTGGACAGTTACTATGCAACCGCAATAACATTATTAAACAAACAATAAACGTAATGAAGTTTCTACGGGCGACCTGTGAACGATCGTGTAACGTACGTCAATATATGAATATCGGTTTTCACTGTTACATTCTGTCACTTCTCAAGACGGTTTTAGATGGTTTTAGGCTATAATATTATATATAAATCATAACGGTAGGTCATTGGCGGTCTAAGCTGTGAGCAAAAAGTCATGTGAAATGAAGCCGCGGGCAAAAGCTAGTGATAAAAACTGTTTAAAAAAAACATTGAACCGACTTCAAACCCTAAAAAGTGTTACATTATATTTTGATCTTGAATACAAGGCGGTACAAAAGCACAAAAGGGTTCATCTATAAATTTTCAGGTGTGCTTTTTTACCGCCTTCTACTCAAGATCAAACTATTATTTAATACTTTTTAGGGTTTGAAGTAGGTTCAATGTTTTTTTATTTTCACGTGGGTGATTGAAAAATTCCTTAATGTGAAAGTGTTCATCCCTTAATTTTCCACCCTTACGGACGGTATTCTTTCATAAAATTTATGAAAGGACCACTACTGAAATGACCTTACTCATGAAAAAAAGAATAATTAAAATCGTTTGAGAATTGGCGGACAAATCAGGTAACATACACAAAAAAAAAACGTACTGACGAATTGAGAACCTCCTCCTTTTTTGGAAGTCTGTTAAAAATAAGAGGAATATCAAGTGAAAAAAGGCCATACTTTACTTTAGGTACAACTTTTGAGTAAACTGACAAAAAAAGACATTATCCACACCACGTTATAATTACTTTTTTTATGAACCCTGACATGGTTGGCTACCTACATCATCTACTACATCTGCGATGCCTATCACACCGTGGCGAACTAGGTTCCATGTAGTGCTAACCTTTGGTCGTATCGTTGATCATACGTCATTATAAAAGTTGCCTGGGACTGGGGAGCCATAACAAAAATGGGTACCTAACATCCGCGAGCGTCACTGCACTGATACTGTCAAGGTTACCAAATCTCAATTCATTTCATCCCCCGAAATCTTCAGGATCCCGGTATGTGTACACATCAATATGTAAATTAAATAAGCGGACCTTTCCATTTCACCCATATGTTATCTCAATTTACGGTATTTATTATGACGTTAATTAGCGGATTAACCTAGTGACAGCCAATCTGGGCCCAGAGACAAACAGCTGATTAGGATGAATTTCACATGTTATTGGAAACAAGGAGATGACTGTTCCCTTCACGTAACTATTCATTTGTCAGACTTTAGTCCTATTATTATTAGCTAACATTATCGCCTGTTCTTCTGTTGCTTGCAGGCTGGTTAATACTGAAGGTGATATTAATCCGCGAGACTGTAGCCTAGAACGAAGAAGCGGTGCGCTTGTACCGCTGGCAGAGCTTCCTCAGCCAAAATGTAGCGTCATCCAGGTCTTCGCCCGTATTGGATTTCGCCTGAGTAATAAGCTGCAGTAGTCAGTATTTATCGCAGCGTACTACTGCTACCACGATGTTCTCAAAGACAGGACGAAGGAATGGTGTGAACATTCGTAGGTTGGATTTAATCCGAGTGCGCCCTGCGGCTTCTACTAACTAACACCTTCGGTCCATCCCGATGCAACGGACGCACGAAAGTGATCCAACCAGAGCACTAAAGCTCTGTCCAAGTGCTTACATTGTCTCGCCAAAGCGATAGAGTGAGCTTCGCTCAGGGCTAATGCGACCGGCCTTTACCAGCCTCAAAGGCCCACCGACGCTACATGCAAATAAGGTATCGATTATGTCGTGTGATATGGGTTGTCCGGATTTACATACGAATGGACCAGACATGGGCGGGAAGCCCTCAATTACCTCCGCCCACGCTCTAAGGCGGAAAATGGCGGCGGTGAATCAGTGCCCGGAAAAGATTTGATTACGTGCAAATAGTTTGGGTTCGAAGGGCTTTTCAAATGTGAGGCGAGCATTTGTACTAGATATGAATTTCGTTTTCAATTTGAGAATTAACTACTGTTATCCTACAGTAATTTATTTGTTACCTAGTGCCATATGTGTGTTATTTTAGCACAAATATAAAATATCAGCGTGCGTCACTGTCAAAGTTACCGTTACTAAATCACAAATCAGTTCAGCCCCGAAAATCCTCTGGGTCACGGTATAGATACGATATAGATATAGAGACACATAACAAATATCATATTCTTCAAATTATGCTGTGGAGGTAATTATGCACTATCAGTACGATCTAAAACACATACTAATCGTTGTAACGGCAATCGATTTGTTTTCATGATTTTTTATAATTCCGGAAAAAAAATCTGTATAGTAACTATACAGATTTTTTTTCCGCGCGTGATTCACGGTCCTATTTAATAGGACCGTGAATAGGACAAATTAAAACTGCAATCTACATTTTAATACTATTATTTGCATTTCAGTATCTGATCAATAAGCTGTTTATTAATAATCGTTTTTAATGATCAAACTTTTTAACTAAACTGCTCAAACTAAACAGTCTGCCGTACACATACATACATACCACACGCTGTATCCCGACAATGGGATTAAGCATAGTAGTGGGTGTTGTGCTGCAAGTAATCGATCTCGTGGCGTTCTGAACCATTCTCAGGACCCACTGTCAAAAAAAAATAATTGTGGCCTTTCGACCCAATTACATTTAATTTTGGGGGGCGTTCTGACCCACCTACCAGAAAACACAGATACCTACAGTAAGTGAACTTCCTTTGTAGCAATAAGTGTACAGAAACTAGAATGTATTTTAATTTAGCAAATATTTAAATACAAAGAGTCACGTACAGCAATAAGTAGCGTTCATTTAAATAAAGCATATTGTCAAATAGTTTATTGTCTTTCATTATTTGTTTTATTTATTAAATACAACTAATAATTTTAAATTAACAAAACATAGAAGTATTTTTTACTGTTTTATTCACATCAATAAAATGAAAAAGAAAGGAAACAAACGGAATGTTTTAAATGGAATAATTGGCTAGAATTTCTAAGGTTGTAAAAATATTATATAAAAATTATATAATATATAAAATAAAATATTACCAAATTGTTCAGAAAAAAATGTGACATGAAGTTATTTTTCTTAATATCGAATAGAAAATGGCCAGTTACCAGTTACCTATCTGTAGCTATGAGATAATAAAACTTAAACTTTATTAAAAAAATATTTAGTTTATTATGAACTATGTATCTAAATAGAAGTATTATATACTGGTGTTGTATGTTTACTGTGCTGAATTTTCAGCACAGTAAACATACAAAACCAGTATAGAATACTTCTATTTGGATACATCGTTCAAATAAACCGTTCCTTCCACTCTGCACTACCAAGCTGCACTACCAGTAGTGCTGTTTGGAATTTTTTTTCCCATCTGCACTACTGTACTACCAGCTGCGAAACCGGTAGTGTCGTTTCGAATTATTTCTTCCCGTTTGAACTACTGAGTAGTAGTGCACAATGGAATTTTAAAGAGCCTTACTTTTTCATTCCCAACTGCACTACCAAAAGATTGTATATACGAATCTTTGGTGCTATGTTTTTTTTCCGGAGTGTATATCAGATTAAACAACACAACAACAAAAAACAACAAAAAATTCAAATACTTCATTTTCAGAAAATTTAAATATAACATAAGTAATTAATAAATGTATTTAGTTGTATGTCATTATTATTATTTATCTTTTATTGTTTATTTTTATACTATTTAAAAGAAAAAATTCCCTCATTTAATTTCCCGCACTACCCACCTACACTACTCACAATCTCAGGCATGACTGGCAGATATGCCTTTGGGATTTAAGTCCGCCTTTTGTTATTTTTTGTGCAATAAAGTATTCAAATGGTCAGAATACAGTCACCGTAATTAAAGTGGAAACCCGAAGACTTCTTGGTAAGCTGGGAATGGGAATGGCTATAAAGTACCAGGGCAGCAGAAATGATAGGAGGTTTGCAAATTGCCACAAAGGAAGTTCACATACTGTATCTGTGTTTTCTGGTAAGTAGGTCAGAACGCCCCTCAAAATTAAATGTAATTGGGTGGAAAGGCCACAATTATTTTTTTTTACAGTGGGTCCTGAGAATGGGTCAGAACGCCACGAGATCATGTATTCTTGTAAATTACAGCACAACATAGACCACCACATTAGCAAAGTATTAGGACAAGACAACTATCAAGCAGCAAGTAAGGCACGAAGACCCACCTGCTGTATGACACATGAACTGGGAGAGATGCAGTAGGGCTATTCTTTTTAAGTACCGACCCCACACAATTATACAACAACAACAGTTTGCCATTCATTATGAAATTATTGTGCCGGAATATTCGTTTTTTTAAGTTTAGATTTTTTTTCTCTCTCTCCTGACTATTTTTACCCTGGGAGCTCACGAAATAAATAATAATGCAACCGCATTCATCACAGAGCATAGACGAGTTTGAAAATTCAATTTTCCGGTTCATATGATCTGAAGCCAACTTCGCCAACTAACGCATTCACTGCACCGCTGAGCGAATCGATGACTTTATTAACAGTTTAAGCATTAAAATGTGAATAAGACATTATTTAACAGACGTTAGCGTAGAATTTAGCTTGGAGCTGAGATTTGAACGCGCGGGCGCGGCAGAAATGTAGCGCAAAAGTGGTTCATTATCTTGATCGTAGAGGCGTCAGTCCGAACTGCGCGGCGCGCGGCACGGTCGGGGTGGGGGGCGGGCAGTGGGAGAGGACGCGAGACTGAGAAGTGAGACGTTTTATAATTTTATTGAGATGATGACTGATATACTGAGGTAAGTATAATTTCGTCGCCCTAGAGTCGAGGGAAACTCACCAACCAACATAATGTCTTTTCAAAATAATTTAAATGAAAGTACGAGTTGCTTAAATCGATCGATACATATTTTAAAATTTCCGGGTTCTAACCAAAATTTAAACATACTCGTCCTTATATAGTATTATTGAAGAAATAATTAAATTCCAACTTAAAACTTAAAATTTTCCTGAATGTTTTTCTTGAGGTCTGCATTTGTAAAGCATTACTTTACAGTTAGGTTTCGTTGCGTCCTCTATCGCTGAGGGACTCTGGGCCCTAATGGGTAGAGAAGATGAGTACTATGGGGCTGATATCAACAAATTATTGTTAAAAGCCTTAAAAATTATAAAATTTTAAACAATGTATGCGGCTGGAGTACGAATGCTTTTACTGTTGAAGGTTACCTTGTCTTGTTTACCGTAATTTTTATTGTAACTTGTCGATTCTAGTTTATATAAAAATGGAACTCGCTCCTGAGTCCTGCGGCAGTATTGTTTTTGTTCGGCGCTATTGATGTCGGCTCATTGTTCCAATTTTAACTAGTTCAATCGGCTTCTACAATATCGAATTTGCCGAGGCGAAGATCAAAACGTCGAATTAATTTCGGCGATATAACCGCAGGCCCCTCGCGCTCCTTTATGCTCGCTCCTTTGTTCGAGCGGCGGTATCGAGAGACCTATTTCATTTATTAATAGGTATCCTAGGTACAAAGGTAGGTATAGATCTGTGCGAGACGGGCGAGTAATGAGTGCGGGTGAGTGTCGGATCGGACTTGCGAGTAAGCCGGTAGCGAATCGTGACCGACTTGCCCATTATGTATTCAATCTGTTCGAACTGTGTGTGCCGAGCGGCGCGCGGAGTAAACACGAACTAAACCTGTCTGTCCGTGTACTGTCTGTCTAGCTAACTAAGAAGCTGGAATGCACAAGCTGAATGAAAACCACTGATACTATCGGATTAGATTGTTGGCTCTAAAAGTGAAGATAGAAGCGTCTTTTAGAATTGTGTCGCAAGTACTTGCTAGCTAGTAACCGTGACAAGTTACTACACTTAACGCCACGTGTGGATTTTTGTAGAAGTAGGTAGCCCGTGATAACTAGACCATTCTAAAGGTTAAAAACTACTGCAAAACATAGAACAATTCTTTTTCTATCGATCACACATTATTAGGTAGCCCGTGATAACTAGACCATTCTAAAGGCTAAAAACTACTGCAAAACATAGAACAATTCTTTGTCTATCGATCACACATTAGTAGGTAGCCCGTGATAACTAGACCGTTCTAAAGGCTAAAAACTACTGCAAAACATAGAACAATTCTTTGTCTATCGATCACACATTTTTGGTTTTAAAATTTTATCATTTTCTATACAAACTATACGGTAAGCCAAATGTCGATTTTTTCTTCCGCGTAAACTTTGAAGACTTGATCTCAGAAACTGAGGAGAATTTTAATGGAATTTTTATAGCAAAATGACGTCATTTGTTTATATCTATCGATCACACGCTTTTCAAAGTTCTAATGAGAATGATCACAAATTATGAAAAAAAAAAACCCTTATGAAAAAGATGCTGCACTATGTGCATACGTTCGATGCGCTATCGTATAACTAATAGTATAACTTGTTGGACTAACCCCCGCCGTTGGCGTTACTACGCGCCTTAATGGAGAGAATGAAGTTCCTCAAATCAATGACGAAGAAGATGCAATGCACAGATAGAGAAGCGAGTATCTAGCGTGTGCAAGTGCAATTAGTTATTATTGTCACAGCAGGTGTTCGCTCACCGTGCTAGTCGGTGGAGGTAAGCTAACGTGTCAGATGGCATGGAGATTGGAGACCTTCGTGAAAGCAGATTCCTACAATAGCGAGGACAAAAGTGTAGATCTGACATTGTGAGAACCTGTCATCAATTGCATACAACTTGCTTCGTCTCTAAATAATTTCATAAACACATATAAAATTTACGTAGGACACACCTCGTATGTTTATGATCCGGGTATGTTTTGTAATTTAGTTGTTATTCTCACCATTTACGTATTTATTTATTTGTCACGTGTTCGATAAATTGAATCAGTCTATCCTTTTGAATCCTATTGAGCGAGCGTATAAGAGAGCGTGCATAGGTATTCCACTTCTGTTGGCAGCGGGACGAGCGAATAGCCGATGAAAAACTGATATACTAGATTGTCCTCTGTAGGCAGAGCGTTTAACGATGCCTTCCTTCTCTTTGGGATATTGGATGCTCGACCGTTAAGGTCCGCTTGAACGATGTACAGTCACCATTCAAAGTAGAGATCGATTTGTAGGACATTGTCAGGTATCCGCTCGTTGTTTGCGTGGTGTATTAGTTGGTAGACCTCACGTAGCAGTCTAGTGAATTCGAAAAGGCTCTACCTACATGATTATTTTCGCTTTTTAACTGACTTTTACTATATAATATATTGGCTCATGTCAGTCAGTCAGTCAATCAGTCAGCGTGTAAGGGTCCACTGCTGTACATACGCCTCTCCTCATCCTCCTATTGGCTCATACTGGTAACTATATTTGGCTGAGCTTGGGCTGTTCTATAGAAATGCAAACATTTTTAAAATAAAATAAAACAAATTTTTTAAACCAAAAAAAAAAAAACTTAACAGTGCTGTTGTATGCCCAAATTTTTATCAAAATGTATTTTTTTAACTCATCATAACAGTACCCAATAGTCCGTCCGATGAAGACAAAATGCCAATAAACACAGCCAATATCACGGTTCCGTACGAAAACACGCTCAGCGACATGCCATGTCAGCTATGTGACGGACAAAAAGTTCGTACCTACAATATTTAACCACACACCTTGTGATAGCAATCAGCATTCAGCATGCTTTACAATTACTGCTGGTTGCTAAATAATGTATGAAATATCAAATGACAGTCTGTTGCGGAACTACTTAACTCCAACAAACTGCCTCCACTCTCTGCTCTACCCCTTCAAATACTCCCAGCAAAGCTGAAGCTCATCGCGGGATATTGAGCGCACGGACGCGTAGTTGTACGAATAGCTCGCATACTGTGTACTTCGGCCGACATCGTAAGGAGGCTCGGGGAGTTCTGTGCCCAGCGAGCCGATTCCAACCTAAGATTACAGTCCAGAAGAGTTGTATTCCGGAAGATTCCTGAGTCCCCTCTCGTCTGAACTCTGAAGTGACGACAAATTGGATTCTGAATTGAGAATCTTTCGAGATGACGACGGGTAGAGATAGTTGGACTTTCCGATACGACAGGAATAAGACGACAACGGAATTACCCTCTTAACCTGGTCACAGCATATACTTATATGTTACTAATGTACGTTAGCGATATTTATGTCAATGGGTCACAGAGGAAAATTGAAGCGTGAAAAGCTATACATTTTCTTTTAGCACAACGATTTTACGACCCAGTCAATCATTTGTTATAGAAACTCCTGTCCATAAATTGCTCTGTGGATCCACCCTGATTCACTCACGTTCTCGTATCTAGGTCCCGTAGATTTTCTAAAGGTTTCATGTAACTTGGAATAGGGTCCGCCCCAGCAGCGGACCGCCAATTAATGCTCGTCGGTAAATGACAATTTCTCACGGCAAATGCCACAGCCTCCGCTCCGCGCCAGGGCGGGTGGGGCGGAGGCGGTGGTATGTATGGTAGCGACATTCCACGCTCTCCGTACAGACTATTCCGGACTATAGCCGGATCGGAACCAGACTAGGATGATAATGTTAAACTTTTACGAAAATGTGGTTTATATGTCTCAAAAAATTTATACAAAGCACACGATGAAGATACTGATGCCTTAAGTTTCAATGTTATAGTATCTTCTGTTCCGGATCGACGCTCGGGAAGCGGTGGACTGTATATCTTGTTCTGGATCGGCAAGACGCCCGGCCACTCGGTCGACGACACGCGGTACGGGAAACAACGAAACGGGCACGTAAATCAAACTCCGGTGCTCGGTACGGAAACAGGGCGGCCTGTTACCGGAGCAACCACGGACGTAAACGGCGGGCTTGCGTTGTGCGGGGCGACGCAAGCGTGAGACGCGCAGCGGAGAGAGAGGGACGGCGATAGACGCTTGCAAGTGGCGAATTCGACCGCGTCGGCGGGAATGTAACCGCTCCTCTTGCTGCTCTTGATGTCTTGCTGTTGTTCTTCCAAGTGGTCCTCTCTCTCCGGTTGCTAGCTGCGGTCTGCCGAGCCGGCGGTTAGAGGCCCCTTTTATAACCTCGCTAGGGACGCGCCGGGCAACAGAATGTAGCACCGGCGCGGCGCGGCGGACCGTTGCACTATTGCGCTCGGCTCGGCTATGAGTCATCTCGCTACGCGCTACACCAGCGCCCCCTGCCGCACTCGCCTCGTCCGTGTGTACTCCAGTAAAAGGCCGACCAGATATATTTATTTATTGAATAAACTTATATCTATCCTAGTTAATATGTTTTAATAGCTAATTAAACCTAACGGGCTAGATCTTACAGGCTAACTTATTCTACGATTTATAAAATGTATATTTATTTCTTAATAATTAACTTATGTCTAACTTATATGCTATCTTACTTATACCTAGCCCGCGCCTATGCTATTCTATGCTAACTTATGAAACCTATTCTATATCTACGCCGGCCGCTGCGTAACTACGCTAATTCCTATACTAATTTCCCTAAGCTAATGACGCGCTGGCTGCGGAGCTCTCGTCGTCCGCCACATTCTCCCGCCGTCGCAGCTCGGCTCGATCCTCTTGGGTAGGCAGGACGACGATCCTCTTGCCGGGTCTTCGGAAGAGGTGGCCCGCAGTCGCCAGTCAGCACGTGTCCCTTGGGGAGTCTGCCGCGCCTTTGCGGCTCCCGCCGGTGCTGTAGCCAGGGCAGGTGCGCTCGCACCTACCGGTACCCGGAACGGTCCGCCAGTCTGCGCGCTCTCCGCCACAGCGCCGTAGTTGCGCTGGTCCTCTCTGCTCCCGCTGATCTTTTCTGGGTGTGTAGAGGATGCAGAGCCGTCGCTCCGTCGTAAGCGCCAGTTGACGCCTGCGGCGTTCTCGCCGCGGCACATGCTCGTGTGCGGCGCGGAGGCGGTGGCGTGCGGCCACGCAGCGCCGGCGGAGTTGGTGTGCTTCCACGCAGCGACGGCGGCGGAGTGCGGCGACGCAGCGGCGGCGGGGGCGTGCGGCCACGCAGCGCCCGCGGTGGCGTGCTGCCACGCAGCGCCGGCGGCGGTGGTGTGCTTCCACGCAGCGACGGCGGCTGAGTGCGGCGACGCAGTGACGGCGGGGGCGTGCGGTCTCGGGGACGGCAGCCTCCTCTGCGTCGGCGGCGGGCGGCCACGCTGCGGCGGCAGCGGGTGGCGGCACGGCGGCGGCGTGCTCAGCCGCAGGCGGCCACGCTGCGGCGGCAGCGGGCGGCGGCGGCGTGCGGTGACGCAGCAGCGGCGGCGGCGTGCGGCCGCGCAGCGCCGGCGTGCGGCCGCGCAGCGCCGGCGGCTCCCGCCGGTGTTGATCCTTGACTTCTCGGTCAGCCTCTAAGCGACTCCGTAGTCGTTCAGCGGCGTCGTCACCGAGTAGGTGGTGCTCGGTCGAGCATGCGGGGTACTCCTTCTCTGCGCTCGTATCCACCTGGTCCTCGCACTCGGCGGCGCATTCGTGCTCGTTGGTCGGAGCGAGTTGTGTCGCGGCAGTGGTGGCCTCCTGCGTCGTGGCAGCGGTGGCTAGCGGCGTCATGGCAGCGGTGGCGTGCTGCATCGCCGCGGCGGCGGCGACGGGCTGCGGCGCGACGTGCGGCCGCGTAGTAGCTGCGGGTGGCAGCGCAGCGCGCATGCCCGCGTCGGCTCGCGGTGGCGCAGCGTGCGGGCCCCGCGGTGGCGGCGGCGGCAGCAGCCTGTGGCGCGGAGTACGGCCACGCAGCGGCGGCGGGCGGTGGCGCGGCGTGCGGCCCCGCGGTAGCGGCGGGCGGCAGCCTGTGGCGCGACGTACGGCCACGCAGCGGCGGCGGGCGGTGGCGCGGCGTGCGGCCCCATGGTAGCGACGGCAGCAGCTTGTGGCGCGGACGGCTACGCCGCGGCGGCAGGCAGTGGCGCGGCGTGCGGCCCCGCGATAGCGGCGGGCGGCAGCCTGTGGCGCGGACGGCCACGTAGCGGCGGCGGCGTGCGTAGAGGCAAGTGGCCACGCTGCGGAGGCAGCGGGCGGCGGCACGGCGGCGGCGTGCGTAGCGACGGGTGCCGATGTAGGTGGCCACGCGGCGGTTGGTGGCCATGCAGAGGCACCTGGCTGTGCCGCGACGGCGGCGCGCAGCCAGGTCTCGGGGGCGGCGGCCTCCTCTGCGTCGGCGGCGGGCGGCCACGCTGCGGCGGCAGCGGGCGGCGGCACGGCGGCGGCGTGCGCAGCGGCGGGTGCCGATGTAGGTGGCCACGCGGCGGTGGGTGGCCATGCAGAGGCACCTGGGTGCGCCGCGACGGCGGTGCGCAGCCAGGTCTCGGAGGCGGCGGCCTCCTCTGCGTCGGCGGCGGGCGGCCACGCTGCGGCGGCAGCGGGCGGCGGCACGGCGGCGGCGTGCGCCGATTCAGGCGGCCACGCTGCGGCGGCAGCGGGCGGCGGCACGACGGCGGCGCACTCAGCTGCAGGCTGCCACGCTGCGGCGGCAGCGGGCGGCGGCACGGCAGCGGCGTGCCCAGATGCAGGGGGCCACGCTGCGGCGGCAGTGGGCGGCGGCATGGCGGCGGCGTGCACAGATGCGGGCGGCCACGCTGCGGCGGTAGCGGGCGGCGGCACGGCGGTTGTGTGCGCGGATGCATGCGGCCACGCTGCGGCGGCAGCGGGCGGCGGTACGGCGATGGTGTGCGCAGTTGCATGCGGCCACGCTGCGGTGGTAGCGGGCGGCGGCACGGCGGTTGTGTGCGCAGTTGCATGCGGCCACGCTGCGGCGGCAGCGGGCGGCGGCATGGCGATGGTGTGCGCGGATGCATGCGGCCACGCTGCGGCGGCAGCGGGCGGCGGCACGGCGGTTGTGTGCGCGGATGCATGCGGCCACGCTGCGGCGGCAGCGGGCGGCGGCACGGCGGCTGTGTGCGCAGATGCATGCGGCCACGCTGCGGCGGCAGCGGGCGGCGGCACGGCGATTGTGTGCTCAGATGCATGCGGCCACGCTGCGGCGGCAGCGGGCGGCGTCACGGCGGTTGTGTGCCCAGATGCATGCGACCATGCTGCGGCGGCAGCGGGCGGCGGCACGGCGTTTGTGTGCGCGGGTGCATGCGGCCACGCTGCGGCGGCAGCGGGCGGCGGCACGGCGATGGTGCTGGATTGCTCCGCGGCGGCGGAGCTCGTCCATGCGTCACAGGCGGTGACGTTTGCCGCGGCGGCGGCGGACGGTGCGACAGCGGCAGAGTGCAGCGGTGTAGTTGGCCACGCGGCGGTGGGTGGCCATGCAGAGGCACCTGACTGTGCCGCGACGGCGGCGCGCAGCCAGGTCTCGGGGGCGGCGGCCTCCTCTGCGTCGGCGGCGGGCTGGCATGCCGTGCCTGATTGCTCCGCGGCGGCGGAGCTCGTCCAAGTGTCACAGGCGGTGACGTTTGCCGCGGCGGAGGCGGACGGTGAGACAGCGGCAGCGTGCAGCGGTGTGTCTGGCCACACAGCGGGGGTGGCGAGCAGCGGCGGCGCAGTCTTCTCCGCGGCGGCGGGCGCCGGCGCGGCCGGTATCGCGGCGGTGGCGGCGCACATATGGGCGAATGACCAGTGTGCGGCGGCGTGCTGCGTCTTCTGCTCCCGCCGGTATTCGCTGTGCACTCGCACCCACTTATCGAGGCGACCGCGCTGTAGTCCGTTGTCGAATTCATTGTCACTCGACGAGGCCCGCTCGAGTCGCAGGAGCGCGATCCGCTCCTTCATGACATTGGCACGCGCGGTTGCTTGCTCGGCGCGCGCGGTTGCTTGCTCGGCGCGCGCGGTTGCTTGCTCGAGCTCGAGCTGTGCGAGCTCTTCTTGTTGCGCGAGCTCCGCACGTAGCCGCCTCGAGGACGCGGTCGACCGGATAGATCGCGTTCTGCGCTCGGCGGACGCTTGCGAGCGTGGCGGGGCGACGCGCGGCACCGGACACTGAACTGACTCACACTGTACACTGACGTCATCGCTGCGCGGGGCGCGTACGGGCGCTGCGCTCGGCGCGATGACGTCATCGCGGCGCGAAGCGTCCGCGGGCACGGTGCCCGGTGCTCTGACGTCACTACGGCAAGTGACGCCGGCGCGCGTCGCGGTACACTGCACTTTCACACTGTCCGTTGCACTCACACACACGTTGTCCGTCGGGGACGACTCGTCCTCCGTCTGCAGTCCGTGGGACGATGTTGCGGTCCCCGTCCCGTAGCTCGTCGTTCTCCCGTGGCTGTCCGAGGTCGTGGGCGGCGACACGACGAGCCCCGGCGCGGGTGCTCCTCCAACCGGCGGCACACGCGGCACGTCACACGGCGGCGTGACGTGCTCCGACGTAATAGCTCCTCCAGTCGGCGGCACACGCGGCGGCTCGTCGCGCTGCGGGTCGGCCCTCGGCAGCCTCGCGTTCTTCGTAGACCGAGTGATAGGCATCTTCTATCCGGCGCCGAATGGATCAATGTTCCGGATCGACGCTCGGGAAGCGGTGGACTGTATATCTTGTTCTGGATCGGCAAGACGCCCGGCCACTCGGTCGACGACACGCGGTACGGGAAACAACGAAACGGGCACGTAAATCAAACTCCGGTGCTCGGTACGGAAACAGGGCGGCCTGTTACCGGAGCAACCACGGACGTAAACGGCGGGCTTGCGTTGTGCGGGGCGACGCAAGCGTGAGACGCGCAGCGGAGAGAGAGGGACGGCGATAGACGCTTGCAAGTGGCGAATTCGACCGCGTCGGCGGGAATGTAACCGCTCCTCTTGCTGCTCTTGATGTCTTGCTGTTGTTCTTCCAAGTGGTCCTCTCTCTCCGGTTGCTAGCTGCGGTCTGCCGAGCCGGCGGTTAGAGGCCCCTTTTATAACCTCGCTAGGGACGCGCCGGGCAACAGAATGTAGCACCGGCGCGGCGCGGCGGACCGTTGCACTATTGCGCTCGGCTCGGCTATGAGTCATCTCGCTACGCGCTACACCAGCGCCCCCTGCCGCACTCGCCTCGTCCGTGTGTACTCCAGTAAAAGGCCGACCAGATATATTTATTTATTGAATAAACTTATATCTATCCTAGTTAATATGTTTTAATAGCTAATTAAACCTAACGGGCTAGATCTTACAGGCTAACTTATTCTACGATTTATAAAATGTATATTTATTTCTTAATAATTAACTTATGTCTAACTTATATGCTATCTTACTTATACCTAGCCCGCGCCTATGCTATTCTATGCTAACTTATGAAACCTATTCTATATCTACGCCGGCCGCTGCGTAACTACGCTAATTCCTATACTAATTTCCCTAAGCTAATGACGCGCTGGCTGCGGAGCTCTCGTCGTCCGCCACATCTTCACACACGGCTAAGATACGATAATATTATGAGAAATATATATATTCTCTTAAGATACTGCCTAGGTGCCATACGTATATTGCATATGTCCTGTTGGCACGGGCTGAATTTTCCTACTACCGACATGCCTCAATCAATGTGTATAAGTTTCTACTTAGAGACAGACAAGTATCAATAAATAATAACATTCTGCTCCGCTCCACTCCACCACTCCACACCGCGGCAAAATATCCTATAACTATCCTTAGATGTGCCTAAGTACGTCAGTGAAAGCTCCACGCGAATCAATAGAGTTGTTTTCCACTTATAAGCGAACATAGAATCACTACGGCGCATAGATTTCACTTACACTATGAACGTAATTTACTTTAAACTTTAAATTAATTACCTACTCTACCGGCAATAAATTGCCCAGTCACATGGTTCTAAAAATTCATTGTGTTTTTAATTACTACACACCCACTAGTGCATAATGAACGAGCGCTACCTGGAATGTTCCGGAATGAGTCGAAAACTGCGGCTTTCCCGACCCTGCACCGCCCTCCCCCGCACACCCCCTTCGTCGTCAGCAGAGCGGAACAATTAATATCAGAAGAAATTTCGGAATAGTCGTCGGCGCCCGAGTATTTCGCTATCCGCCCCTTGGATAGCTGGGAATTGTATAGCGACACTGCTCGCTCCGTGTGATATTTTGTTTGGTGTGCTGTTTAACTTTCCTTGCAACGTTCTTCCTTAACAGAATTAAAGGTGAGCGAAATATGTTTAACAAGCTGTAAGAAAGAATTTAAAACAGCTATTTACCTGACTCCTCACTGATGCATGAACGAGTACAATAATAGTAAGGATTCAATGTAATACTATCGCTTACTCAATTATACCAGTTAAATTAATAAATATGTACTATACTACTAAAACATCAAAAGTCTGTCCGAACATTTTCCGAACACAAGTATAACAAACATATAAAATATAATAAGGTCGTGAATCGATAACGTATGTAAATGTTTCGTTCATTCACTTTTCCACTTAGGACGACTAAGGAAAATGTCTTGTTGTTCGCTCCCGGCACGCGGCGTCAATAAGCTGAATAATTTCACTTCCTCGTAACCTAACTTACTTTCAGAAATCCTATTCGCCGATGTAGAGTCGGTTGAATTAATAACGACATAGCGTCGTCGGCGCTCTCGTTAACAATGAGACTAAGTAAATCGAGCTCGGTCGCCGTTTGTGAAATATCAACCTAGTTTCCCGACACGCACGTTGACAGAACCGCCGCCCCCCCGCCCGCCTTCGTCCGCTCGCACTTATAACTGCGAAAAAGTCCAAGGGCGGGAATGACCGCGCGGCTTCGATGTTGGGCGGGGGGGGGGGGGGGGGGGGGCGTCGGTGGTCGGGCGGGCGCGGGCGTCGCGTCAGCGTCGTGTCGCTAGGGCGGGCGGACTCCTCGCCGCTAGTACCGCGCCGACCGCCCATGCACGCGCCCGCCTAAGCGAACCTGGCCTTTGTCCCAACTCGCGCTCGAACGTAAATAATCGTATGGCTTAGTGAACAAACTATTTTCACCCTGCAAAGTGAACTTCCGCCGCAGTGAAGTGAATTTACCGTGAGACCGCGAGCGGCAAAGTGACGTCATAGTGAGACGCAACTCGGCTCGGCCGTGACATTGGAAAGTGAGTAGTGACGATATATAGTTTATTAGAGCGACGTAACTTCTCGCCGCGTCGCGACTCGCGTCGTCTCCGCCGCCGCCGCCGCGCCGCACCGCTACGTAGCCGTAGAGAAGTAAACACAGATTGCAGATAAACTCGTGACTCACGCCGACGTTTTACAGATTTGGGTTCGAGCTGCTGCTAAGGTGAGTGAGAGGATAAGTCGATGCTAATTTTACGCCTCTAAAAGTATCTGAGCAACCCGACGCGGTGTGCATTTCAAGCAGTGAACCATCTTGTAAACAAACGGATTTCGATCGCTGTATTCATTTACATATTTGCATATCTATAATCATATCCAGATTGGCTACCTACTTATTTATTTATATGTCCTGTAACTATGAAAATTTACACAGCACACAATTACACAAGAGTGCATATTAGTAAACATTATTATTGGATACCAGGAGAGGCCGTTATCCTCCTGTTCTGAACTGCCCTTGTAATGTAGGTAGGAAGTTTTACTCTACGCTCTTTAATTAAATAACACGAATAAGTACAATAATGATAAAAATAAATTTCGTAAAAGAATAAATAAAAGTGATAATTATTAATTCAGAACGATATCGGTCGTGCAATGTTCATCGGCTCGGTATTATCGGCCTAATTGACTCTGTCACGCAACGCACGGCGCTCTAAAAATACCACCGTATTTGGAACCGAAGTATCAATTTGACTCCCAAGCCATTGAGGACCGAAGTCTAAATGTAAACATGTCGTGTTACGCTTTAAGGCTGTGGAAGTGGAAAATAAACAATAGCCAATTTAGAAGGCGAAGGCTGTTTATTCCTGACGCGCCGTCATTCGTCCGCGGTGCTACGAGGAGCGCGCTCGAGTGGTGCGTGAGGAATACGACGCCAAAAAATGAGTTTGGTAGTAGGTAGGTACCTATGTATTTTTGTTATCGACGCGACGACGACGGTCAGTCAGTTTATTTATTATGCTGTGGTGTCTATCCAGAGAGTCTAGTCTATGGTCTAGTGGCTGACGTAGCAATATAAATTAATATCTAGAATAAAGACAATGTTACCATTTCAAATCTATAAATTAAATTTACCATATAAAATGTGCTCGAAGACAGATAAAGTAAATATATTTTTTTTTTTATTGAAACTGACACGGTTGGCTACATCACCTACAACATCCGTGATTTCAGCCCATAACACCGGGTGAACTTGGTGCCACGTCAGTGCTTCCCTTCGGCCGTGCCGGCTACACTGAACTGGACGGAAAACACAAACTATTTACATAGCCGTTTCGACCGACCTTTCATTCAGTGCGGTGGTACCAACCCGGGTAGGTTAAACCCTACCACCTAGTAATATAAGAAGGGAGTCATATCCCTTAGTCGCCTTTTACGACATGCACGGGGAGAGATGCAGTGGGGATATTCTTTTAAAGTACCGGCCCCACACGGTACATATAACTGTACTCCGCTATACTATCGACATTTGTACTCCCACACATTTAAACATTTATCTGTACACATAGATAGACCTGGTCTGTTACTTTGTACAACTAAGGTCTCACACAAACCGGCATGACACCTAGCTAGATCACAATAGGTACATGTAAGCATTATTTTACCATACCGCTCCATTTGCATTCTAGCTGACGCGTGGGAGAGGCGGCGCGGGCGGGCGGGGCGCAACGAATCGATTTTGTTGACAGGTCCGACCACTCTCAATGCTCTGTCTAATGATCTCCGCATCGAGCGACGTTGACATCACGAAACGCAGAGCCCTCGATTTATTTCTGGTCACGATCAAAATATTGAAGGTCCACTTTGCATTTTGAAAATCTCAAATCCATCGCTGTATTGAATAATAGAAGGGGAAAGGCCAGAGTGAATATAAATTAATCTAAGGGTTGGAGTTATTCCAATCTAGCCCTTATTTATAAATTACCATTGTAAATAGTGGAGAATTAATAGAAAATGTAGGACGAAATGAAATGTCTCAACAATGATCTTGTAAAGTACTTCCGTATACCTAGGTACATCTTTGAGTACCAATCTCTTTAGTTTCTTTGATCTGCTCTGGAATATTTAACGATTTGGTTTTCGTTAGTTTAGTTGAGGCATTATTTGTTAGTTTTCTTTGATCTTGTGTTTGATATTTTTCCCATCGTGCAATTTTAACTAGGTACAAGAATAATGAAGTGTAGGAAGATCGCCAGGTTGACAACGACATCAAGTAAGTCGGCTGCTTCTGGAGGAAAATTAGAGAAGCATATGTCCAGCAGTGGACGCTTACACGCTGACTGATTGACTGACTGACTGACAGACAAAACGGCAAAGACGTAAGAAATTTTACAAAAAAAAGCATCTATGTACGCTGCAAGTAAAGTTGCGTTTGCGAGTACTCTCGAATAGTAAAACCTCACGGTACTGAATGTAAACTCTGTAGTGTTCTCCTCTAGTAATAGCCGGCAATTCAAAGGGAAGTCTCCGGTATGGCACCTTCTCGCGGGTAATATAGACTGATCAGAGCATGTGCTCTGTCCCCTCTGACTCTACCACCCATGCCGTGTTACATAATAAAAACTCTCTATTAATCGCATCAATACTAAAAGACACCTGGGCCAATGTGTCTACCTACACTCCTACACTACTGTAGTGTGCAGGAACTTGGGAAGGAGTAAGTAGCCGCTTACGTGCCTGGAAAGAGAATACCGCGCCACCGACACTGCGTCGAGCATTATTCAATTACGGTGCGGCTTATCGAGCAAATCTCATTCCAACCGAAAATACCCAAATGCCAGTGTTCATTTTCGGTAAAATAAAATTAAGTTAGGTCGCGCGCCAACACAATCCTTGTATTTTAATACTACCGGGAATTATCTTTCTACATCTTATGCGTGTAACAGCGACCGACATCGTAACACTAACAGAAGGAAAATCTTTAAATAAAATTGTAATTTTTTGTTTTTTTGCACAGTTACTTTTTTTTCATGTAAACCAACATGGGTGACTGTGCCGAGAGACCAATAGTGCAGTCCACAGAGACAAAATCACCTCTCCTCGCGAAACCACGCTCAGTTAGGTGCCATGCCAGCAGATTTGCGGACTGTTGCTAGACTTGCTAGGCTGTCTAACCTGTCAATGCGACGTTTGAAGAAATACCAGGTTAAAGGATTCGGGAAACACATTCGCCGGAAGACAGTTCCACTCCCTGGCGATGCGACAAAGAAACGATTTAGAGAACCGATATGGGTTCTCAAAAGCCCGTTACACGTTTGCACGTTAAATTATACTTTTTTGTCCCAAGTTACTTGTACCAATATATATAATTCAAGGAATGATGACCTAAAAAATCAAACTTTATTCATTTTGTTTGTTCTCAATTTTTAGGGTTCCGTACCTCAAAAGAGGAAAAAGCGGAACCCTTATAGGATCACTTCGTTGTCCGTCTGTCTGTCTGTCAAGACCCTTTTTCTCAGAAACGCGAAGAGGTATGAAGTTGAAATTAATACCAAGTACTAAGGTCTGCGTTCCCTTGGAGTTGTAAAAAATGTAAACTTCTAAGTCAACGCAATCACAAGATACGGCTATTTATGTCACATATTTTGCTACTGGGAAATGAAATCAAAACCTATATGGTACTTCCCTTGACCTAGAATGATAAAATTTGGTAAGAAGCAAGTTTTCACAGCACACTTAAAGGGAAAAATGCGAAAATTGTTAATATGTAACTATATCACATAAAAAAAAATGTTACTTGTTTTGTATGTCAAGACCCTTTTTCTCAGGACCGGGTCAAGGTATCAAGTTCAAATTAATACAAAATACTTACGTCTACGATTGCTAAGAGGTGTAGGAAACTCAAGCTTCTAAATTAACACAATCAAAAGATACGGGTATTTATGTTATATTTTGATCTCGCAAACTCACTCAAAACAAATCAAAACCTATAGGGTACTTTCCGTTAACCTAGAATCATAAAATTTGGTAAGAAGCAAGGTCTTACAGTACAAGTAAAGGAAAAAATCCGAAAATAGTAAATTTGTATTTATTTGACATTAAAAAAAAATTTTTTGTTTTGTATGTCAAGACCCTTTTTCTCAGGACCGGGTCAAGGTATCAAGTTCAAATTAATACAAAATACTTATGTCTACCATTGCTTAGAGGTGTAGGAAACTCAAGCTTCTAAATTAACACAATCGAAAGATACGGATATTTATGTTATATTTTGATCTCGCAAACTCACTCAAAACAAATCAAAACCTATAGGGTACTTTCCGTTAACCTAGAATCATAAAATTAAGTAAGAAGCAAAGTTTTATAACACAAATAAAGGAAAAAATCCGAAAATTGTAAATTGATAGTTATATCACATAAAAAATAGTTTACATGTTTTGTATGTTAAGACCATTTTTCTCAGGAACGGGTTAAGGTATTAAGTTCAAATTAATACAAAATACTAACGTCTATGATTGCTTAGAGATGTAGAAAATAATAAGCTTCTAAATTAACGCAATTAAAAGATACGGGCATTAATGCGAGATTTGATACTCGCAAACTCACTCAAATCAAATCAAAACCTATAGGGTATTTCCCGTTAACCTAGAATCATAAAATTTGGTAAGAAGCAGGGTCTTACAGTAAGAGTAAAGGAAAAAATCCGAAAATAGTAAATTTGTATTTAAATTTGACATAAAAAAAATTTTTTTTGTTTTGTATGTCAAGACCCTTTTTCTCAGAATTGGATCAAGATATCAAATTTAAATTAATACGAAATACTAAAGTCTACAATATCTTCGAGGTGTAGAAAATATAAGCTTCTAAATTAACGCAATCAAAAAATACGGCTATTATAATGCCATATTTTATATTCGCAAACTCACTCAAATCACATCAAAACCTATAGGGTTCTTCCCGTTGACCTAGCTAGAGCAATGAAATTTGGCAAGAAGCAAGGTATCACAGCACAAGTAAAGGAAAAATCAGAAAACTGTTTTGTAGTTATGTCATATAATAAATATATTTTTGTATATTTAAACTGCACGAATGTCTGACAGTCAAACCCAAGAACATTGTCAAACCACTGGTGTAGTTTTTATTTAGGCGTTTCGTGATTTTCCAAAACACAATTATTTTTGTACATACATAATACAAATAAATATTGTGTGATGGTACGGAACCCTCGGTGCGCGAGTTCAACTCGCACTTGGCGGCTTTTTTTTTTCGACGCCCATACTAAATATGTAAATTTAATATTTGCTTGCCCTACATTTTCTCAACATTTCAGCAATGCTTTGAAAAGATCGCGTTATTATCATAATTCTAGATTTCCTCAGCTTCAGCTCTGGAACTGACAGTATTGATTGCGTTCCCCGAAAAGTGTATGCAAGTATACATTGTATGTAAGTGCAAGCGTTGAGGTGAGGGCGGTGAAGGAGAAGCGCAGGGGAGGTGCTGGGAGGCTGGGGGCGGCGGTGCCGGCGGCGGGCGGCGTGGTCTGTGACCTGCCCTGCCTGTGGTGGCAATATTTGGCGCTGACTCAGGCTATAAACTAAGTACATATTATACATAAGCTATTGAATGTTAAGCAACGCTGGGTGCGGTCAGTACTTGGATGGGTGACCGCTGACCGTTGGAGGCTGACCGAGGTTCGGATTCCTCGTAAAACTGTAGGTCCCTTCCCCCCTAATCTTACTTGGTGGTAGGGTTTAACCCGCCCGGGTGGTTGGGGGAAGCACTGACATGGCACCTAGTTCACCCGGAGTTATGGGCTGACATCACGGACGTTGTAGATGAGGTAGCCAACCGTGTCAGTTTCCATAAAAAAAAAAAAAAATCATTCTACAGTTTTTTCCGACTCGGTAGTTCCGGTGTTATGGCTTTTTTTATTGCTGCCGAACTGGGTGGGTCGAAGCCTCAGGCGCAGCCAATTTCACCACCGAGGAGGTGCCAGTCCGCCTTGAAGGCGAACTAATGTCGCTGGGGCTATTAGCCCGCGATTTGTAGATCCGTGGATTGTAGGAATAGGGAAAGATATCTTGGCTTGACGTCCGATCGTGAAATTAATCATACCCGGGCGCGGTTAGAACTTTGACGCGTGACCGTTCGATCGTTGAGGCTAGCTAGGGTTCCGATTCAACCTAAAACCCCGTATACTTATTACATCTTTACACTTTATTACCATTACTTACGATTATTTACGAATAGTTACTTCGTAAGGAAGGACTAAGGTTTAACCCGTCCGTATTGGTATCACCGCACTGAATGAAAGGTTGGTCGAAGCGTTTATGTAAATAGTTCGTGTTTTCCATCCAGTTCAGGCACGACCAAAGGGAATCACTGACACGGCACCTAGCTCACTCACCAAGATGTTATGTACCTATGTTTGTATGTTATGTATGTATGTATGTATGTATGTATGTATGTATGTATGTATGTATGTATGTATGTATGTATGTATGTATGTATGGATGTTATGTGATGTAGCCTAGATGTCAAGTTCATTAAAAAAAGGGAAGCAAGAACTTTTTTTATGGAAGCTGACACGGTTGGCTACAGCACCTACAACATCCATGATGTCAGGCTATAACACCGGGTGATGTCAGTGCTTCCCTTCATTTCATGTCGGCTACACTGAACTGGACGGAAAACACTTCGAAATTTACGTAGCCGTTTCGACTGACGTTTCATTCAGTGCGGTGGTACCAGCCCGGGCGGGATAAACCCTACCACCTAGTAAGGTGAGAAGGGAAGGAACCTACAGTTTCACGTGGAATCCAAACCACGGTCAGCCTCCAACAGTCGAGCGGTCACCCATCCAAGTACTGACCGCGTTCAGGTCGATCCACCGCACCATTGAGCTACCGAGGCTCAAACTACGGCTACGTTAAAGAAGGGTATGAAATGTCTTTGAGAGTAAGTACAGCGCTAGCGGCGGAGGCGGCGGCGGCGGCGGCGCGACGGTGCTTCTGAACTCTGAATAACGATCGATTACAACCCTCCAATTCAAAAGTAACAACGACTATCTATCAAATTTTCTAATTATGTTTCCATTCATTACATACCCACTCCGAAAATATAAGGCCCTAGCGACAACAAAGAACGTAGGTACATTATGTACTCGTATATGTCGTGAAAGCACTTAGAGTAATTATTTTTGCAGGAGCTCCGTAATGTGACTTTAATTCCATTTAAAACTCGCCTTTTGCTTCATTGTGTTACTTAGTCCAAGTACGTAAATGTTTCAGTGTATCCGTAAAGCTTTCCAAGTATTATATTAATTATATTAGTTAATCTAGACGTTACGATAAATTGGATGACCTGACATTTGTCCTTATTGGCCAGTGGTATTTCTAGCATCTGGAAGTTACGACAATTTTGATGATCTGGCATTTGCCCTTATTGGACAGTGGTCTTTCTAGCATCTGGACGCTATGATGACACATTGGACGATCTGACAGTTTGGTCAATACACCCCGGAGCCATTTCAAGATAGATGGAGAGGGCGATTTCTTGTTTCCTTGATGCCTCTAAACCTCTCTTAACAAATTGATTAGGTAACTCAAGTCAGATGGTTACGTGCAGTGTGTTCACCTTTCACTAGTAATAATAACTTGTTTGTCCTTTCTTATTCATATATTGGTACTCGGTAGGTAGATTACTCTCACGAGTGAGCTGAGCACAGAGAGCCTGTCTGCGCGAGCAAAGCCTTAAAATAAACCGGTTCGAGAGACGCAGGCGCACGGCGGCGGCGGCGGCGCGGCGGCGGCGGGCGCGGCGGCAACGCGGGCGCGGACGCAGGGCCCGGCCGGCGACTCTACCGGTGGGGGTGGTCGGTTCCATCGCACCGCACGCCGCCCGCACCGAGCCAGACAGACCCGTGGGAGCAGCTCATCCGACCCTCGCCATTCATACGAAAGAGATAGAAGCGCTGGTCCTCGGCTACGCTCGGCCGTCGACGAAGATTCCCGAAGCCGGCGAGCGGTCGACGTACGGTACTACAAGCCACAAGCTAGCTGGAGTGAAGTTCTCCATTGTGAATGTTATTGTAAGAAAGATGTGATTTGAGTTTGTGAATCGGGAACAAGCTGGCAAGTCTCATGAGAAATTGAACAGGAGCTCGTGAAACGCGCACTCGCACGAAACGGCCGATATGTCTCAGCAATAACTTCAGTGTTTACTGTGAATGACCGCGTTACGTATTTGAGATGACCGTGATTTAAATTGTGTCGATAGTAAGTGAGGCTGGGCTGGAACTAATCGGTGCTCGAACTTTATCTGGAATACAAAAGTGTAACGTTCAGGCTCTCAGAAAATTTGCTCTCATTACGAAATTGACTTTGTGAGATCTTTGGTCGGAGATCGCAGGAGGGGTGTGTGCGTCTGTCTAAGGTAAGTAAACCCACCTACTCTTGGTACTCGTGAATTGTTTTGTTATATATTTTAGTCATACAGGTTCTCCAATAGTTAATTTTGTTGAAGCTTACAAAATTAAGAAAACACAGGGGTAATACAAAGATATTTACTTTACCTATTTCTACGTCCAGTAGCCAAGTACAGTCTCAGGTCCTTCAAAGAGGGGCGTGAATAGGCACCTATCAATCAGGCCGCCATGGCATTCGTTCGCAACCCCCGCAGACGACCGAAAGTCCAGGGGATCTTTAGACACCTTATGGGTGGGTGGCTCAGCGCCAAATGTCGCGCTTTCAATTAAAAAAAAATCGCTCACATTTTTTTTTAATTATGTACCAGTTTTGTCGAAACAACTAATAACTCTTGCTATATATATAATTTATTGCCAAGTCTACGTCTAAATGTCACGAACTCGATTCTATGCTCTAGAGCTGTAGTTGGAACTTGGAAGCGCACGTTCAATGAATGTGTCATCCATCTGACATTTAGCGGGAGGTAAAAAGTTCAGCACGTAGCCACCTCAAACTTAACCGCACCAAACTAATCCGTAGTAGGAGAAGTTCGATGAAACGAGGCTATAAAGAAACCTAAATAAAAATAGACACCGATAGGATTCTGATTCACGCATTCTTCTGTTTCCGTTTCCGGAAGCTTTGCATCACAGAACAACGAATCGAGCGCGCGAGCTTTACCAGAAGTGGCAAATTATCCACTTTTGTTTCATTTCCACCTCGATAAGTCTAAAATGGACAAAAAAAATTTTAGGGTGGTTACTTTGGTGTTCAAACCGTGTAAGATGTGATTTGAGTTTGAACTATTATTATATTATTAGCTATTATACAGGGTGTCCCAGTTCGACCGGATTTGCTTACCACCACAGGATTCCTCATTTCATAATCTTCAAAAAATAAGTGCAGTAGGTACAATGTTTTTCCTAGTATTCGTATTTTTCGAGATAATCCCATTCGTTAGGAAAGGGTCGCCAAAACCACGCCCAACATCGAAAACTGACCTCGAAAAATAGGAGTCCTAAAAACATTTCTGATCTGTTTTTGAAGCACATTCAACGAGGAATTCCGTGGTGGTAAGCAAATGAGGTCGAACTGCTATGAATAGCAATAATACTATTGTCAATTGGGCAGCATTCTACTAAGATGCTTGTCATTCAGTCTTGCATATTTTTCTTTGTTCCGTGGTTTACATCGTGCATTATAGATAGTTTAAACATAGGTTTTTAATGCTCTGTTTTATCTGCCTAGAAATTGCTCTAGCTAGCTAGACAATAAACGATTTAGCGGAATAATGACCCGCTCTCACGCAGCAGCTTAGCAGCTCGTGTACGTGAATGAGACAGATCTTGGAAAACAGAAAGGCAAACAGCCGTCAGTTGCTAATTTCGCGCCCTTTTGCGATGCATCATGTGCAGGGCTTGGCACCAGAAAAAAAAACAAATATAAAGTCATCAATTAAAACTAATCTGAATACGCCCAGATAATGAAGACCTCAGTTTTACGTTGCAACTATAAGGCGTAAGAGCCACAAGTAAATAATTACTACATTCAACTCCCAACCCTAAGCCTAGCATTAATTCCACACGATGTCTATGTTCAGATGCAATCAAGGAACGAAACGTATAAAATAATAATATTCCTTGTATTTTAACGCAAATGGCACAGGCGAGGCGCTGCCGGGCGCTTCCTCTGAGTGGAAGCGAAAGCTGCGAGTACTCCCTCCTCCGCTCTCAGGTAGATAAATGAAAATGTTTTCATACGTCACAAATAACACAAGCACATAATACCTATTATCTAGAAGTTCAAAATTATTTATTAACAAAGAAACAATTAAGGATAAAACAGTATACAATGTAAATGAAAAAAAAAACGGCCAAGTGCGAGTCGGACTCGCGCACCGTGGATTCCGTGCCACTACATAGTTGACCAGTTTTTATTATTTTTTGTTTTTACTTTAGAATGTGCACTGTAATCACACCGAGTTTGATGATTGTATGTATTAATTTCCGTTTTTACGATAGAGCAAAAACAATAAAAGTTTGAAAACACTTATGTGAATGATATAACTACAAATGGACGAAAGGAAACTACACATTATCGACTTTACTTGTGCTGGTGAGACCTCGCTTCTTCGCAAATTTCATGATTCTAGGTTAACGGGGAAGGTATTGATGATTGAGTTTGCGAGTATCAAAATATGTGACATAAGTACATAGCCGTATATTATTTTGATTGCGTTTACTTAGAAGCTTGAATTTCGTACACCTCCAAGGGACCGTAGTAGATTTTATATTAATTTCAACTTGATACCTTTACCCGTTCCTGAGAAAAAGGGTCTTGACAGACGGACAGACAGATGAACGGACAACAAAGTGGTCCTATAACGGTTCCGTCTTTCCTTTTGAGGTGCGGAACCCTAAAAAACCACAGAGTAATATGAAACTATATAACTAAACTAGTTTTGCCTGCGGCTCCGCTCACTGTCAAGTCGGTGAAAACTATAATGCAAATAGGTTGAGTAGTTTTCGAGAAAATCGCATGAAAGCTAACCAAATTGGTACATTTTGTTTTCGACTGCGTTCACTTTCGACCCCACTATTCAGCTCATATGAATAATGGGCGTGATGCTATATAGCCTGACGAAGATATGTCGCAATGCATAGGCAAAAACTGCCCACAAATAGATTGAGCCATTCTTGAGTTATAAGCGAACATACATACATAATTAATATGCAATTCGAACATTTTGCTGACAAGCTGCAAACGAGTTAAACTTAACAAATTACAATACATCCTAATATTAAAGAATGTACAGTACATGCATAAAGAATTTCGCGATAACATTGACATGTTGATTAGGCTCGGCAGTGTAATAGTGAGATCACGTCCGTTGCACTTCTCGCGTCCTCCTGACTCCGCGTCACAATCATTATCCTCTTCCTGTCGAGGTACCTACTCGTAGCGACGGCCCGTCAGCTTTAATTAGTGCCTCCTCGATTCGGCGCGAAATGTCGGTTGCTGCGAGGCATCTTGCCACCTCGATTTCTCGGTACCGGCTCACTCGCCTAGTCAGTAGCTACCATAACGCTGATCGCTGATTTTCATTGTATCGTAGACGACCGCCAAAACTGTTTCATCTCACAATATGTACAAAGTAGGTACTTGTGGTAACATTCTAAAGGGATCGAGAAAAAGAAGAAATATAAGTATTGAATAAATATATTCAATAGACAATGTTAAAACTCAATAATATTAAAAACAGTAAAGATGGAAACAAAATTTGTGAAGGACTAAGTTACATAAAAGATTAAAACGTTGCCTATCCCGGCAGGTTTATAAAGGTTCCCATTTGCATTATACAAACACCTATATTTCATACAAAACAACAGGTACAAATCTAACTAATACACACGTTTAGTTTGAATGCACTCCTCTTCGTTGATGCAGTTTCATACAACACTAATACAATAATTAATCAAGCACGATAGGTACAGGACTGAAATTCTAAGAGAGGCAAACAACGGGGAGTCTATAGAGTGTGGTGAGAGCGCGACTGGTTGCGTCGTCGAGAGCGCATCCATTAAGTATGATGTAGAGCAGACTTCATAACCCCAGTTAGATCAAGTGCAGCAATTAATCAAACTGAATGAATCTGGGTCGAGCTGACATCTCTTACTCGCACTGGCGACCAATTCACTATCGGGCCAGTCGAGAAACGAGTACGATATCTCGAGCAAAATGAAATACGATTCCGTGGCAACGTTTACACGGGAAAAAACATTTCTAGATTGGGCTTGTGATTGGTCTCTACAAATAGAACGTGGCAAAGCTAGGTCTGCTGGAGTTTTTTTATAGTTAGAAATTATACGATATTATTTTTTAAATACATAGTGTAAAATGTCAGCAGACAGCCAGTGACATCCAGCTTATTATTACATACATACATACCACACGTTGAATCGGGTTAAGCAGAGTAGTCGGTGACACCGAACACCACATTTAGCAAAGTTTTAGGACAAGATCACTATCAAGCAGCAAGTAAGACCCACCTGCTACATGACTCGGTGGAAGGACCGTACCAAGGTGAGGGGTGTCTTCCCTGTCGCCCTTGTGCACGGCATCTTGTCCATATACCTTAGTCACCTTTAACGACATGCATGGAAAGAGACGCAGAAGGCTATTTTTTTTAAGTACTGACCCCAAACGGTTCTTATACTTACTTACTTATCCAGCTTAACTTTCAAAAATTGTCAAAGTCTGTAATTTGTTTTATGTTACAATTATCCTAAGTATCGTTCTTCAGAATAAATTTTGTCACACTGTAAGTGTGGCGTTGCTACAGAATCACAATGTGTGTATTATCATTATCATACTCGATTCTCGATGATCCTGCTTGTGAACTGGCCTCCAGAATCTTTGTCACGTACGTAGGTACGCTTTTTGATATGTATGTTATCATTATCATGTTATCTCGCTTATGATGAGACCTCAATAAGTTTAATCTGAAACCTGGTGTAACCCGAGGTTATATCTTTGCCTTAATCTTCGTCACCAAACACGCACGGCTGAAATGTCCTGCCAGCCCCGAAACTCCGACCTCAAGCTCAGTCACTCCATATGTCTACTATGAAAACATTACGTCGTTAGAGGGTTCCGTAGCTATTCTTTTGCAAGCATAACGAGTGCGTCATGCTCCGTATTGTTGCCGTTCACCCCGCGCGTCCCGCGCAGATGCCGCGCCGCGCCGCCCCGCGCCGAGCCGCCCGTGAGACTTTTCCACTCTCAGAAGAGGATTTTCTCTATAATCGTTTGAGATACGAACTTCAAAATTCATGCTGTGAGCACTAAATGGACTACTTTAATATTTTTTAGAATTATTAAGCATTTCGTTTTGGAATTATCGCCTCGGCCGGACAGAGTTAATTGTACACATTCCTTACTATAACTTTTCCTACTACAAATATTTGTATTATCAACTTAGTTTTTGCGGCCCCTATTAATCACTGGGCCCTGCCGGCTTCGCTGGCTACGGAACCCTAAAAAATAACATAGTGTTAGAAGTGCAGAAGCGATAAGGACCCCGCCGCGCCCCGCGGGGCGGCGGGGCGCCGACTGACAGCTCAGCGCTCAGCTGATGCGACGTCGGTCGCGACCCACCGATCACTCCCTCGACCCCTGCCTTGATACTCGAGCCGCAAGCAGATAACCCGCTATTGAACCTGCACTCTTGTAGGTCTGCTATCGCGCTAATTATATACTTTTACAAGGGCACGGTCTGTAATATAACCATTACTTAAGATAGAAGACATTGAAGAGTCAATGATGAAAATAGCATCATGTATGACCTTGCTTTACCCATTTTATAGTGAAACAAGTAAGAATATAAAGATAAGAACTGTTGTGCAAGTTAGCAAGGAAGGTGTACAGTAAGTTTATACAGGGTGTTTCGGCACATCGACCGACAAAAATTTTTTGTAGGTAAGTGGGGTCATTTGCAACGTTTTGACACTTGATACCTTTTGGCAGATGTCACGTGGTATCGAGATACGATTTTTTTTCTTTATTTTTGAAAATTTCCAAAATCCCAGCTTTAAACCCTTGTAACTTTTTTGTTTATGATTTTATCAGCACAAAATTTATTGAATTTTACGATGTATCTTTGTTATAGAAAACATATTATTTGATGAAGTTAATACCATCAAAATGTCTTATGACCTCACAAAGTCCCGAGAACGATTAAAAATATGACAGAATCTTAATTTCTTAATTCATTTAAATAAAAACTGACAGCAATTGAGCGCTTTATTTTCTTTTAGAAAGTTCGCTAGTTTACGCTCTTTCCAACGGTATACCACATGTCATACAAATAATTCACTATGTGGTCAAAATTAGGCACAGAGACAGAACAGAACGACAACACGGGCACTCACTTCCCATATTGAGAGCTTTTTCGGGAGCATTTTCAAATTTAGAACATGTACCGGTCGCGCGGGCACTCTTGCAAATTATCCCTAATTTTGTCGTTCTGTTCTGTCTCTGTGCCTAATTTTGACCACATAGTGAATTATTTGTATGACATGTGGTATACCATTGGAAAGGGCATAAACTAGCAAACTTTTTAAAAGAAAATGAAGGTTTTTTTTTTTTATGGAACCAAACTGACACGGTTGGCTACATCACCTACAACATCCGTGATGTCAGCCCATAACACCGGGTGAATTGGTGCCACGTCAGTGCTTCCCTTCGGTCGTGCCGGCTACACTGAACTGGACGGAAAACACAAACTATTTACATAGCCGTTTCGACCGACCTTTCATTCAGTGCGGTGGTACCAACCCGGGCGGGTTAAACCCTACCACCTAGTGATATAAGAAGGGAGTCATATCCCTTAGTCGCCTTTTACGACATACACGGGGAGAGATGCAGTAGGGCTATTCTTTTAAAGTACCGGCCCCACACGGTAAAAGTCAAGCTATCAAATTGTGGTCAGTTTTTATTTAAATGTATTAAGAAATTAAGATTCTGTCACATTTTTACTCGTTCTCGGGACTTTGGGAGGTCATAAAACCTTTTCATGGTATCAACTTCATGAAATAATATTTTTTTTTTAGAACAAGGATACATCGTAAAATTCAATCAAGTTTATTTCGTGCTGATAAAGTCATAAAGAAAAAAATAACAAGGATTTAAAGCTGGCATTTTGGTAATTTAAAAAAAAAATAAAAATAACCGTATCTTTATACCACGTGACATCTGACAAAAGGTATCATGAGTCAAAACGTTGCAAATGACCCCAATTACCTACAAAAAAAAAATTCTGTCGATGTGCCGAACACCCTGTATATACAAAGTAAGTAATTTAATTAGGTCCCTTCCCTATTACAGATTGATTTGATAACTATTACAAGGAGTGAGGATACCCACGTTACAAGTCGAAAGGAATAAGACAATTTAAATTAACATTGAATTATTTCAAATTGCAAGAAATTAAGATATAATAAAATGAAGCCTGAAAACACAGCGAAACTATATATTACGGCTGAAACCCGTTTTCGAAAAGTTTTAATTACCGACAAAAAATTGTGCTTATTCTAAACATTACCATGAGCAATGACATTCAATTGAACGAATCAACTATAGTCGTAAAACTAAGTAAAAAAGCCCATCACTATCAAAGGTCATTCAACGATCACAAACTTGACAAAGTTACGAACACGTCCAAGCCGTAGTTCAAATACTTCGTTCCCAGCCATATTCAGAGATCGTGGTGACAAACTCATTGATTCTATTTTTACAGTTCTTGTGGAGTTAGAATTGAAAACTTGAATTATAGCCACTTGTTAATTTAAGCACGTTTGTTTGTTCCGTTATTTATTCCGACAGGTTTTGGTAAATATTCTAATTCGTGAAGTTGCGGTCGTGTTTGTCTGCATTGAAATTTTAAATAATAATTTGGAATACAAGGCGTACCTAAGTATTACATATGTGTAATATATAAGAGGACTGCTGGCAAATAAATGCATTTACTTAAATACAATTTAAAAAAATCTTTAAATTAATAAAGCTTACAAAAATTGGCAACAATATAAAAGGTCAAGCCGGGTTTCAAGATTAAATAGCTTTTCAATTTTTCTATTCAACAAATATATCGAGTGATCCGTACTTGACTGTTCCGTTACACAACCTTTGTGCTTTGCGACTAAGTGCTAACTGCGAGTTTATTTGAACATCTCTCCCGGAAACTACAAATGCATATTCAATCATGTTCTATTTAGTTCCATTAGTGGCTGTGTATTGACATGGCCATCACGCCATTGATATGCCCCACTGAACAACAATAAGTGTCAATTGACATATCGTGACGTCACCACTCACTGTTGCCTACACTACAATCTAGTCTACATTATGTTGCGCGATCGTAAGTACCTCTATCTATAGGTAGGTACCTACGATCGTGCAACATACAAAAATGTTTATAATGCATTTCAAATAGTTCAATCTTCAAACTACAATAAAAAGGACTACTTGGACTGGAGGAGTCAGGGTTGTGTTGTAAGTCAAGGTTCCTTAAATTGCTTGTAATCGAGGGCAGTATTCTCGGCGTATAATGCTAATTATGCCTTTCTATAATTTTATAGTTTCCCATGAACTTTTGGTCGACTCTACATTAAATTTTAAATATCCATTTATATTGCCCTCGGCGCGGCGCGGCGCGGCGGCGCGGAGCGGTGGAGCGTCTCTGCGTAAACATCATTGCGTGCGCTCGTCGAGTCACGAAACAAAAAGACAGTCATAAGTGGGTAACTCGTACCTACGTAATTATTGAAAACCTAGTGTGTGTGTACGAGGTTTTTTTGTAGTTTCCAATTGCTCCGGATTCGGGTCGCGAATTCGGAGTCCTTGAGAAGTCGATTGTTCTAGATAGTGTCTGATGGCGCAACCGCTCTCAATTCCACTCGACAGACACTGGGTCGCCTGCTAACAATGGAGACACTTTTTGCTGAGTGATCTTGGAGCTAAAGGGCAGCAACTTCAGATGCAACTCACCGACGCCGCGAACAATCGATTTGAACGGCTACCTACGATTTACACGACTGGTTTAGGTTGAAGTTCATGAAGTAATTTCCAAAAAAATCTTGTATGTGAAAAGGCGCAACGATGGAACCTCGTTGAGAAATATTAATGAAAATATTTGTAATAGATCCTCGCGAGAGTTATTTATTAGCGAATATCAAAATAATTATTATATATAACTGCTGCCACAGATGAGATCGAGGATGAGATACCAGTTACTACCGCTGCTTTGTCTCACTGTGTAAATGTGCCTAGTACGTATTGTTTACATATACATATATAAAATGTACACTTTGCCTACCTTGTCATCCTTGCAAACTCATTCGACGATCTACTTTCTGAAATGCGAAGTATACAGGTAACGCAACGCACGAATACTACTCGTAAATAATATTATGTACTCGTACTATGTTCAGAGCTCTGGTTGAACGATGTGTAAAGTAAAATGTCACACGTTGCTGTGACAAGATATTTGAACGGTATTTTTTTATTGCTCGAGTGTACAAATGACAAACCCATACCAATTTCATGCGCGTCGTAAAACCAGGTGTGTTAGTTAGTAGTTATGCTACCTGTAAGTATATTTCGATGGTTGCAGTGAATAAATATGTTATAAATTATAGTACTCTCTTGCTCTTAATTGATCTCTACTCTACTGTCTCTACACTAACCTTTACTCGTCACCAAAATGTTGAATGGAAGAAAATAACTGCTTATAGACTTATCAGGTCCACTTTAAGGCGGTGACAAACGCCAAATACGCAAAACATGCAAAAAGTGCGACAAAGAAGGTCCAAAACTGACCAATTGACACACATTCAGAAAATTAAAAAAATACCAACCTATATTTTGGTTCCTTACCAACAAAGTGCATTGCTGGTTTTTTTAATAATGAGTAAAAGTAAGTAATAAACATAAAATTAAAAATATATAAAAAAAGCATGAATTTTTGAAAATCTGAGTATGTGTGTATTATTACAATTTTACAATACCACCGATTCAAAGGTCACAAAGCTCTGAGAAAACTCTATTCAATTTTTTTTTATTATTTTATCCACGAAAGGAGATAAAAATAAAAAACAAAAAACGCCTACATGAAATTATTGACGTAATTCTTCAGTCGGAAGGGTAAAATTTTTGCCTTCGTCAATTTAGCAGGCACTTCAATACTAGATACAATTTTAGTTCCGGGCTCGCTTGCTCGCTCCTGCCCTGCTGCGCCCGCGTGTCGGTCGTCATTTCTGTCTTCTGTGTTTGGATCGAATGGAAAAAAGATAGGTGGTTAGGTATATTTGTACCGTGTGGGATGGTAATTTAAAATAATAGCCCCACTGCATCTCTCCCCGTGCATGTCGTAAAAGGCGACTGAGGGATTTTTTTATGTAAACTGACACAGTTTGCTATATCACCTATAACATCCGTGATGTCAGCCCATAACACCGGGTGAACTTAGGTGCCATGTCAGTGCTTCCCTTTGGTCGTGCCGGCTACACTAAACTGGACGGAAAATACAAACTATTTCGGGATATGACTCCCTTCTTTTTTTCCGTCCAGTTCAGTGAAGCCGGTACGACCGAAGAAAAGCACTGACATAGCACCTACTTCACCAGTTGTTACGAGCTGACATCTCGGATGTTGTATTGTAGGTGATGTTGCCACCGTGTCATTTTCCGTACCAGTATACAGTACGACCGTATCAGTAATATCTCTCTTCTGTGGTATCTATCAGTATACGCTCCGGTACGTAACTTGACGGGGCGTTATATGCATGGCTTTCGTTGGTATAACCACAGAATAACTAATAGGTACTGTGGTATAACCATAGAATACTTATAATACTGGCGTATAGAAGCGACGCTCCGCCTCGAAGCGAGTTTGCTTCCCCCCGCGCCCCGCAGCCCGCGAGCGCTGTCTGGTCGACTTCTGGCGGACGGCTAGTCAGGCTGGCACCGACTGTCGAGAGGAGAGCGAGCGCACCTTCGAGAGGGAGTAGTAGCTACTTACACGTACGCGCGCGGTTCTTTCGCACTCACAGCACAGAACAACGATCGGGCCGGCCGCGCCCGCGCGCGCGGTGGACTTCAAACCTCCTTGTTCGCACTTACTTAGAGATGCAAGGCGCAATTTTGCACAAAAATTTCACTTGAAATTTTGCAGTGAAATTTTGCACTTTCTGCAAAATTACTGTGAAATTTTCATTCTTATGTGAAATAATGAAATTTATGTTACACAAATCAGATATCAATTTGGTTTCTTATTCTTCTTCTTGAGTCAATTTTAATGTCCTACTACTGAGCGCAAGCCTTTCCCATGAACATGGAATTGTTATACATTTCCACGTGACAAGCTGGATTGGAAGCGGTGTCCACAACAATTTTATATGTACTGCTGTGCACAGGTTTCCTCACGGTGTTTTCCTTCACCGGAGCGAATCTTAATCATATGAACATTTAAAAAAAGTGGCCGCCATTTTGAACTTTTTAGTTACTGGACCGATTGCTTTCAAAGTCGATATCTGGGTGTCTGTGTGGGCTCTGAATACGAATCCGTTGTCAAAATTTAAAAAAAGTGGCCGCCATTTTGAACTTTTTAGTTACTGGACCGATTGCTTTCAAAGTCGATATCTGGGTGTCTGTGTGGGCTCTGAATACGAATCCGTTGTCAAAATTTAAAAAAAGCGGCTGCCATTTTGAACTTATTAGTTACTGGACCGATTGCTTTCAAAGTCGATATCTGGGTGTCTGTGTGGGCTCTGAATACGAATCCGTTGTCAAAATTTAAAAAAAGCGGCTGCCATTTTGAACTTTTTAGTTACTGGACCGATTGCTTTCAAAGTCGATATCTGGGTGTCTGTGTGGGCTCTGAATACGAATCCGTTGTCAAAATTTAAAAAAAGTGGCCGCCATTTTGAACTTTTTAGTTACTGGACCGATTGCTTTCAAAGTCGATATCTGGGTGTCTGTGTGGGCTCTGAATACGAATCCGTTGTCAAAATTTAAAAAAAGTGGCCGCCATTTTGAACTTTTTAGTTACTGGACCGATTGCTTTCAAAGTCGATATCTGGGTGTCTGTGTGGACTCTGAATACGAATCCGTTGTCAAAATTTAAAAAAGTGGCCGCCATTTTGAACTTTTTAGTTACTGGACCGATTGCTTTCAAAGTCGATATCTGGGTGTCTGTGTGGACTCTGAATACGAATCCGTTGTCAAAATTTAAAAAAAGTGGCCGCCATTTTGAACTTTTTAGTTACTGGACCGATTGCTTTCAAAGTCGATATCTGGGTGTCTGTGTGGACTCTGAATACGAATCCGTTGTCAAAATTTAAAAAAGTGGCCGCCATTTTGAACTTTTTAGTTACTGGACCGATTGCTTTCAAAGTCGATATCTGGGTGTCTGTGTGGACTCTGAATACGAATCCGTTGTCAAAATTTAAAAAAAGTGGCCGCCATTTTGAACTTTTTAGTTACTGGACCGATTGCTTTCAAAGTCGATATCTGGGTGTCTGTGTGGACTCTGAATACGAATCCGTTGTCAAAATTTAAAAAAGTGGCCGCCATTTTGAACTTTTTAGTTACTGGACCGATTGCTTTCAAAGTCGATATCTGGGTGTCTGTGTGGACTCTGAATACGAATCCGTTGTCAAAATTAAAAAAAAGCGGCCGCCATTTTGAACTTCTTAGTTACTGGACCGATTGCTTTCAAAATCGATATCTGGGTGTCTGTGTGGGCTCTGAATACGAATCTGTAGTGAACATTTAAAAAAAGTTGCCGCCATTTTGAACTTTTTAATTACTGGACCGATTGATTTCAAAATCGATATCTGGGTGTTTGTGTGGACTCTGAATACAAATATGTAGTGAATATTTAAAAAAAGTTGCCGCCATTTTGACCTTTTTAGTTATTCGACCGATTGCTTTCAAAATCAATATCTGGGTGTCTGTGTGGGCTCTGAATACGAATCCGTTGTCAAAATTTAAAAAAAGTGGCCGCCATTTTGAACTTTTTAGTTACTGGACCGATTGCTTTCAAAGTCGATATCTGGGTGTCTGTGTGGACTCTGAATACGAATCCGTTGTCAAAATTTAAAAAAAGTGGCCGCCATTTTGAACTTTTTAGTTACTGGACCGATTGCTTTCAAAGTCGATATCTGGGTGTCTGTGTGGACTCTGAATACGAATCCGTTGTCAAAATTTAAAAAAAGCGGCTGCCATTTTGAACTTTTTAGTTACTGGACCGATTGCTTTCAAAATCGATATCTGGGTGTCTGTGTGGGCTCTGAATACGAATCTGTAGTGAACATTTAAAAAAAGTTGCCGCCATTTTGAACTTTTTAATTACTGGACCGATTGATTTCAAAATCGATATCTGGGTGTTTGTGTGGACTCTGAATACAAATATGTAGTGAATATTTAAAAAAAGTTGCCGCCATTTTGACCTTTTTAGTTATTCGACCGATTGCTTTCAAAATCAATATCTGGGTGTCTGTGTGGGCTCTGAATACGAATCCGTTGTCAAAATAAAAAAAAAACGGCCTCCATTTTGAACTTTTTAGTTACTGGACCGATTGCTTTCAAAATCGATATCTGGGTGTCTGCGTGGGCTCTGAATACGAATCTGTAGTGAACATTAAAAAAAAGTGGCCGCCATTTTGAACTTTTTAGTTACTGGACCGATTGCTTTCAGATTCAGATTCAGATTCAGATATTTATTTCGCCATAAAGAACACACAACAATAACAATATTACATTGAGACATATGCATATTCAGTATGGTTCGTCATCATTTTTTATGATGTCCCGTTCAGTAGTGCAATCTATAAGGAAGAATCGGGTAAGAAACCTTACAGAGCTTTTTTTAAATATAGCTTACATACTAAGTTTTCATTATGTTAAATATAACATACTATATCTAAGCAAAAAATTAAAAATACTAAGTCAAAAATATACTCATTAAAAAAGATAATAAAATACAAAACAAAGAACATAGGGTTCAGTCAAGTTATTAATAAAATTTGTGTTTATGCATATAAACAATTTGAATTATCAAAGTCAGCAGAATTTTTATTTACAGTATGAAAAAAATTCACTTAACTTATAAAATGGATTGTCTAAGAGAAATATTTTCAGCTGACTCTGGAACACATTGTCACTATTTATTGATTTTATTGTATCAGGAACATTTTCGTACAATTTGGGTCCAATCACGTCAGGGTCTTTTTCAGCCATCGCCGATTTATGCGCAACAGATTTTAAACGCTCTGAGTTACGTGTGTTATAATTATGACTTGCGCCATTTGACTCAAAAGAATTCATGTTTTTGCGTACATATACCACTACTTCATATATATATAGAGAGCACACCGTTAATATACCAAAGGATTTGAAAAAGTCTCTACAAGATGTTGTTCGCGGTACACTGGCTAATACCCTTATCGCTCGTTTTTGCAGTATTAGCACTCTTTCAGCATCGGTTGAGTTACCCCACAGGATTACACCATACGACAGTAATGAGTGTACGTACGCATAGTAAGACTGTCTCAAAGCCTCCGGACTGATCAAGCGGCGTAACTCTCTTAGTGCGTAAATACCTCTAGCCATCTTGTCACATAGTTTGTCTATGTGACTTTTCCAACTTAGAGTTGGGTCAATATAGAACCCTAAAAATCGTATTCAAAATTGATATCTGGGTATCTGTATGGGCTCTGAATACGAATCCGTTTTCAAAATTTAAAAATAGTTGCCGCCATCTTGCACTTTTTAGTTTTGACTACAGATTCATATTTAGAGCCCACACAGACACGCAGATATCTATTTTGAAAGCAATCGGTCCAGTAACTAAAAAGTTTAAAATGGCGGCCACTTAATTTTGACTACAGATTCGTATTCAGAGCATACACAGACACCCAGACATCGATTTTGAAAGCAATTGGTCCAGTAACTGAAAAGTTCAAAATGGCGGCCACTTTTTTTAAATTTTGACTACAGATTCGTATTCAGAGCCTACACAGACACCCAGATATCAATTTTGAAATCAATCGGTCCAGTAACTAAAAAGTTTAAAATGGCGGCCACTTAATTTTGACTACAGATTCGTATTCAGAGCACACACAGACACCCAGACATCGATTTTGAAAGCAATTGGTCCAGTAACTGAAAAGTTCAAAATGGCGGCCACTTTTTTTAAATTTTGACTACAGATTCGTATTCAGAGCCTACACAGACACCCAGATATCAATTTTGAAATCAATCGGTCCAGTAACTAAAAAGTTCAAAATGGCGGCCACTTTTTTTTAATTTTGACTACAGATTCGTATTCCGAGCCCACACAGACACCCAGATATCGATTTTGAAAGCAATCGGTCCAGTAACTGAAAAGTTTAAAATGGCGGCCACTTTTTTTATTTTGATTACAGATTCGTATTCAGAGCCTACACAGACACCCAGATATCAATTTTGAAAGCAATCGGTCCAGTAACTAAAAAGTTCAAAATGGCGGCCACTTTTTTTTATTTTGATTACAGATTCGTATTCAGAGCCTACACAGCCACCCAGATATCAATTTTGAAAGCAATCGGTCCAGTAACTGAAAAGTTCAAAATGGCGGCCACTTTTTTTTTATTTTGATTACAGATTCGTATTCAGAGCCTACACAGACACCCAGATATCAATTTTGAAATCAATCGGTCCAGTAACTGAAAAGTTCAAAATGGCGGCCACTTTTTTTTATTTTGATTACAGATTCGTATTCAGAGCCTACACAGACACCCAGATATCAATTTTGAAAGCAATCGGTCCAGTAACTAAAAAGTTCAAAATGGCGGCCACTTTTTTTTAATTTTGATTACAGATTCGTATTCAGAGCCTACGCAGACACCCAGATATCAATTTTGAAAGCAATCGGTCCAGTAACTAAAAAGTTCAAAATGGCGGCAAGTATACATTGAAAATTTCACTTTAGCTTCACATACGATTCGGCTTAAAAATAATAAAAATGGAATACCTATTGCAAAGTTTCCAAAATTTAGTGAAACTTTCACTGCAAAATTGTCGTTTAGTTAGCGAGTAAAAATAAAACATGTGCATATAAGTTGATGTTTTTCTTTTTTTCTTGCCCTCCAATAATGTTAAGAGGTACATATACATAGATAGTCATAATTAAAAATGTTTCCTTTTAAATTACATCAAATATAATTTATAATATTGTCCACTACAAACTTCTCATAAAGAGTGCCAACCCTGTACCCAAGTTATCGAGGTCGCACCAATACACGCAAAGGCGCCCGCGTACGTGAGCAGTAGGTACACATTTTCGGCCGCTTCATAGAAAATGTGACTAGTGTCACGGGTGTGGTATAACGCTGTCTGCGCTTGAGATGCAAGGACTATAGAACCGTGCCTAAATAAAAGTAGCCTAGCAACAGCGGCGCGCTGCGGAGCGGGGGCGGCGGCGGCACTGTGGTGGCGCGGCCGGAGCGGTGACGACGCGGCGGCGCGGCGCGGCGCGGAGGAGCGGCGGCGCGGCGCGGAGGAGCGGCTTGTTATTGCTTGCTTGCATGCGTGAGTGGCACGCTGCTACTGAGTTACCGCACCGCACCGCACCCCACCGCACCGTGCCATGCTGCCGCCGCGCGCGCCGGCCGGTACCTATGTTGCTATGATATTTGCCATACATACCTAAATGCCTATCTACCTATTACCTACCTACCTTTTTTTATTTTAGTTTTCATCGATAGTCTATTTAGAGGTTTATAAAAAGTGGTAAGTACATGAACTAAAATAATTTGGAAGAAATTACAATAAAATGTTATTTAGGTAAAATAATAAAAAATAAAAAATTAGAATCACGCATCAGTTACATAAGCCACAATCATTTTAATAATTAAAATAATAAAAAAGCAAAAAAAAAAAACATACGAAAGTGGGATTCGAACCCCGAACCATCAACTCTTTAGGCTGATAGCGACAAACTACGCTAAATGTGACTTGAACGTGCGAAGCGAAATTAGCAGTCGCATGGTACATTATGTAGAATTCCCGAATGCTCAAGGTCGTTGGCGTTTGTCACGGCCTTAAGCGATATTGTTCTTTGTTTCTCTTTGTTGTCCTCTTGTGAATTTCTGTCCTGGTGTGCAATAAGAATTTACCTATTACTTAATTATTTATTAAATTAATGATGATATTATATTATAATATATTTTGTTCCAAAAAACAATAATCACAAACGATAACGATATTTCTTCGCCCGATATTCAATACGGGATGTAATTTCACGAGTAGCTATGTATACGTGTAGTATAATCAGGTAGAATTGTACCGCATACACACGATTTAACGATCCAATAAAACTGGATTGGATTTACCGACACGAGACTGAAACAAACGCTCGCCGCCTCCATAGTACCTGCTCGTGCCAGCTACTACGTTGTTGGAGCAAAATAATTAATCCAACACTCGATACTTATGATACAAAGTAATACTCCTATTTACCTAGTTGACGTCATAATTTTATTTGTTTTATTGAAAGCGCGACATAATGGCGCCGAGGCACCTATAAGGTGTCTAACGGCGCCCATGGACATTCGGTCATTGTATATTAGGCGGATTGCCAGAACAATGTTTAAAGGTCCTTGAGAACTGTAAAAATGGCACTACAAATAACAAAACACCAGAAAGGATAGAACACGAAATAAGTATTCCTCGAAAATTTCAGATATATTACGATTTTTAGCATTCATCCACTGTTAATATAGTAAGGTTTGATGTTTGTTTTCAATCAATTCGGTTTATGTTTGTCATTGCGGCTAGAAATTGTTTTGAAGTTCTGAAAGCCGAATGATGCTGAGTGTAATTTCTTCACAACACCTTTTCCCTTTTCAGCAAGAATATATTTTCTAAAGGGATACAAATATGTATTCAATAAAGAACCTCAGATCCTTCACATCCCAACACTTTGTGCTCCGTGCACTTTTTACGACGCGAACTCCCAAAACAACAAGCGCCCGTTGCACAAAAAGGACTGAAAAACTAGACCACTAGTAGGTACTACTGCCAACAAACCCTTATAAACGTTTACTTACTGTATTGGCCAAAGCAAATATAATACTTCACTCAAAATCACATTTCCACAGCTTGTTACACTATCCGGATTCGCTCATATTAAAATTCACAATTTTCCACAGATAGAGGGTTTCCATTTACTCAGCTAGGGTCGCCATGGGGGCGGGTAAGGTAGTGCAGGCAAGCGGACTGCCACCCACTCGTGAAGTGCACTCATTCGCCGCACTCACATTATCTGTACCACCCGCCGCCGCCGCGCCCCGCCTCGTCGCGTCGACCAACTCGCGCACCCCAGTTCAAGTGATGTTCGGTAACTAGGTAAATATAAAAACCAGTGAAGTGGGAGTCGGACTCGCGCCATTCCATGTTCCATGTGATATTTCAATAACGGGTGACAAGCATATTATTATTGTCTTTTTGTTTGTCACCGATAACAAACTAACCTTCTTATACTTCATAAAGGAAATCTTCTCTTCCTGTATACGCAAATAAGTTCACACCAGATTTAATCAACCTAATAGAACCTGCTTGTCACAATAACTAACTCCCCAGACTCCCCACGTGCAACCTTCAAACACTGAGTAGCGTGATGATGATCCTGACAGGGTTTTGCGACTGCGCGCTCAATAAATGTTCATTTTATATACTTTTTTGCGGAATTTTGAAACCACCAATTCTTCTTCTAGAGTTAATAAAAATTATATTATATTATATTATTAAATTAAATTATATTATATTCTCTAATTTCGTGCCAAACTTCAACTTGGTATACGATCAACTGCAGAAGTTGACCCTGTGACACAAACGGACGGACATATGAGTGAGTCCATTAGGTGCCGTTTTCATATCTTTGAAATACAGAACCTAATAAAAAGACTAGCAAGTTGGGGTCTCACAAACCGATGCTCTCTCCGTTATGATATGAATACACTTAAATATGTATATTTTCACAAGTTGTAATCACAACAGCAAAAAATATCATATTTCAAAATAAAGGATTTGCATATCATAATGTTTAATCCGGTTGTTTAAACGAGTTCGGGCTTTTACGAACGGTGCACGTTCTGCTTGATAGTTATCTTGTCCGAATACTTTGCTATACGTGGTAGTCGGTGTTGTGCTGTAATTTACCAGAGTACTTGCAGCACGACACGATTGTAAGCAGAGGAAGCAGCGTGTGGTGTGTATGTAATGTATGTATGTAAATTGCGTATATTATAGGTATGTGTTTAAAAAAAGTCGGCAAGTGCGAGTTGGGCTCGCGCACCGAGGGTTCCGTATCATCAGCATCACTCAATATGTTTGTATTATGTAGGTATGTACAAAAACAATTGCTTTGGAAAATCACGAAGGCCTAAATAAACACTACAGCAATGGTTTGACTGTGCGGCATTCGTGAAGTTATACAAAAATATATTTCTTATATTATGACTATGACATAACGACATAATATCTAAAATTTTCGGATTTTTTCTTTACTTGTGATGTGAGACCATGCTTCTTGCCAAATTTCATTACTCCAGGTCAACGTAAGTACCCTATAGGTTTTGATTTCATTTGAATGAGTTTGCAAGTATTAAAATTTGCCATAAATAGCCGTATGTTTTGATTATATTGATTTAGAAGCTTTCATTTTATATAACTCGAAGGGATCGCAGACGTTAGTATTCCATATTAATTTCAATTTGATATCTTGACTCGTTACTGAGAAAAAGGGTCTTGACTTGCCACACAAAACAATCAAATTTTTTTTAATATCATAACTACAAGTTTATAATTTTAGGATTTGTTCCTTTACGTGTGCTATGAGACCTTGCTTATTACCAAATTTTATGATTCTAGGTTGACGGGAAATACCCTATAGGTTTTGATTTGTTTGGAGTGAGTTTGCGAGTATGAAATCTGACATAGATGGCCGTATCTTTTGATTGCGTTGATTTAGAAGCTTGCATTTTCTATACCGTAAAGAGATCGTAGCTCTTAATATTTCGTATTAATTTAATTTGTTATCTTGGTCCGTTCCTGAGAAAGGGGGTCCTTGACACACAAAACAATATATTTTTTTTAATGTCAATAACTAAAATTTTACAATTTTCGGATTTTTTCCTTTACTTGTGCTGTAAGACCTTGCTTCTTACCAAATTTTATGATTCTAGGTTGACGAGAAATACCCTATAGGTTTTGATTTGTTTGGAGTGAGTTTGCGTGTATGAAATCTGACATAGATGGCCGTATCTTTTGATTGCGTTGATTTAGAAGCTTGCATTTTCTATACCGTAAAGAGATCGTAGCTCTTAGTATTTCGTATTAATTTCAATTTGTTATCTTGATCCGTTCCTGAGAAAGGGGGTCCTTGACATACAAAACAATATTTTTTTTTTAATGTCAATAACTACAATTTTACAATTTTCGGATTTTTTCCTTTACTTGTGCTGTAAGACCTTGCTTCTTACCAAATTTTATGATTCTATGTTAACGAGAAATACCCTATAGGTTTTGATTTGTTTTGAGTGAGTTTGCGAGTATGAAATATGACATAGATGGCCGTATCTTTTGATTGCGTTGATTTAGAAGCTTTGGTATTCTACACCTTAAAGAGACCGTAGATCTTAGTATTTCGTATTAATTTCAATTTGTTATCTTGATCCGTTCCTGAGAAAAAGGGACCTTGACATAGAAAATAAACAAACAATTTTTTTAATGTCACATAACTATAAATTTACAATTTTAGATTTTTTCCTTTACTTGTGCTGTGAGACCTTGCTTCTTACCAAATTTCATGATTCTAGGTTAACGGGAAGTACTCTATAGGTTTTGATTTGATTTGCCGGTAGCAAAATATGTGACTTAAATGGGCGTATCTAGTGATTCCGTTGACCTAGAAGCTTGCATTACACCTCAAAGGTTTCGTAGACCTTAGTATTTGATATTAATTTCAACTTGATATGTCTACCCGTTCCTGAGAAAAAAGGTCTTGACAGACGGACAGACAGACGGACAACAAAGTGATCCTATAAGGGTTCAGTTTTTTCCTCCTTTGAGGTACGGAACCCTAAAAATGTATATATTTAGACGTTACAGTTTAACGCATTGCTACAAAATATATATTCTTGTTCGCCTGCGTGTACCTACTTCTGCGACATCCCAAAGATTTAGAGTTACCTAGAACAGACTGCCTTGCGGCATTAAAAGCTGGCTATTGCACTAATTTGTATGAATGGTGTTCCATAAAGAAAAAATATACATACTTACATCATATGCATTTATGATCTGAGAATCAACTCCGTGTCATATTTACGCATTATTCGTTTACAAATCAATAACGAATTCATTAGTCCATCCAAAATGTTCTAGAATCTAGAACGCTGTTTCGTCAAGGTAAAGTTCAAAGGTCAGGGAAATAGGGCCGTGCGGCGCGGCGTGAGACGCAAATAAAAAGCTTCAACCTTTTTCGTAAGTTTTCCGAAGCCTTTTTCCTCACTTGAAAAAACGGAATCGAACCCGTGTAATCCCGCCATGTAAATAGGCGTGACAATGGCGGCGCGGGCTGGCTGTGTTTGAGCGGAGCAGCCCAAGGTGAGTTGCGTTGTGTAGCCGGGTGTGTGCAGACTGCCGACACGGAAGAGTGAGTGGAGGGAGAGTGATTCGGAGTGAGTCGGATGGAGTCACCGCGCGACTGAGCCTGGCGTGCTGGCTTGGGGACGTGAGCGAGGGGTTATATCGCGGGATGTTCCGGCACGACGTCGGGTCAACGTGTCTGTGATGAATCGAAACGATCTGCAGATTCAGCCAATCGACTTATTCTGAACGAGTGTTCTGATTCATGTTGGTATTGTACAAGTTGGTACATTGGTATTGCAACCATACCTTATATTTGTCTCTGCTACTAAATAGCAAAAGACGGTACCTCGTCTTACTACCATATAAATGATATATATATAACCTGGCATAATTTTAACGCCACCGGCGATCGACACAGAGGTCTTCCATCCAACTTGAATCACGCGAACTCAGCATCCAGAAACTATCAGCTGAGTGGAATACGCTCGCTGACGCTCATCGTACCTATACCTACATTACGGTAGTACATACTAGCGTATACTGGGTATGTATTAAAGGGCTTATTGCTTTTCAACTATTTTCAGTGTCAGAGCTCGCTCACCGCAAGCGTGCTCGTACTCGCTCGCAGATCAGTCAAGTTGTCGAACTAAAGCACCCAACCCCAGACTAGGGGAAGTGAACTCATCCAATTAAGGAGATGTTAGCTTGGATTGCCTCAAGCAGTCATGTAATTGCGTTTTCTTGGCAATTTAAATTGCATTTTGTCCTGTTTACCTCTCTGGTGGCAACGAATGGCCGTCTAATACTTCACTTGCAATACAATCATTTTCAACAAATTTTGTTACTACGAAATACTTACCTAGCCCTTTTGTTGCTGAAGAATTAGATCCTTCCTCTCCTTTTCGCCTTTTATCTGACCCATTAATCTGCTTTACCACGTGCAGGTCGATCCAATTTACTCTGATTCATCGACCCAAATCTCTCCGTTACCTTGACTCAGTAAATTGAGTTAAGCCCACACGGTGCCAGGACAGTGTAATAGAACGAGATAAAGTTACTGTTACATTGGTAGCCTACGTGGGTTGCGTAGAAATTTAAAAAAAAATCTTAAACCAGGTGACATTAGTTTTGTACTATTCTTCGCTCACTCGAATGTTGACATGGCCTCAATCCAGCAGTTTCTTCCTCAATCCAGCCTTCCTTTTAAGCTCTACCTGAACACCATATTTCATCTTTCGGTGTTTTATAAGCAACTATGTATGTATATTTTCTTTTATATTTAAGCTAAAATGATGTTAACAAGGTATTTTTATTAATTTCTGTTTAGAAAATCACAATAACAATGAAAAAAAACTAAAACTAAAATTAACACCTATGAAATAAAAAAAAATGTCATCCATCTCCGCCGATTCCCCCATTTTATATTTGTGTTTATTCACGGGCGTGCAAACTCTCTGGTATCTGCAACGTTATTGTTTATTTTACCTAAAGCTGCACATAGGAATTCGTCACCGTAGTTTTTTTTTAAAGCTCTAAACATGACATCGTTACACCTACGAGAAGGTGTAACGATTCAAATTCTCCTGCTTATACTTATAATAAGAATTGGTATTGTGCAGAGGCTTCACCGTCGGCGCCACTGAGACACTTATCCACAAGTATCGCGAGACGGTGCCATACTGGTTCTATCCGTATGGTAATGAAGTGAGTTCGATAGGTAGTTTGTACCGTTAGGCTGATTGTACGCTTGTACGTACACGACCGAACGTCACAATTTCAATTCGCTTAGAAGGCAAATAGCTTCAAACGCTCCAAATCTGTGGAGCATTCAATGCAATCTTTAGAAAAACTTAGCAGTTTATCCACTCCATTTTGATCGAGCTCACTGTAGGTATATCATCGAACTTCATGACTGTAACATTTTATGAGCAATTATAGTAACTACCAAATTATTTCATTAAAACTTGTCGAGATAGTAACGAAAGTACAATAGTTCTAAACTCAAAAGTAACACTGAATGTTCTATCCAAAATGAAACTGTTTATAGACCGAAGACAAAAACATTTTGGGACTGGAAGCCAAAATTGTTGTGCGTCGCGTCCGTCTGTCATCTATCGGTCGCTCGGTAGGTCGGTGCGGAGCGCGGCGGCGGCGCGGCGGCCGAGTGAGCTGTTATTGTGGCGAGTATTTAAACGAAGCCATTGTTCAATACGGGGGGATGGGATGGGATGGCCCGACATCGTCTGCTCCCTATTGTACCGCCTGATGAATGTTTATAAACATTTTTTACTTCTACTTCTACACCGACCGAGCCAAGCTGTCGACATGAGTGACTTCAGGGCATGTTTTGGGTTCGAAATGTGAAGTTTGTTTCTTTGTTGGAATGAAAGTTTTAACTTTGAAAGGCAGCTATTTCAGCTCCTCTAGCGCTAAGATGGTTCGAATAGGTACTCAAAATTATCTGCCTGGAGTGGTGTGTACTAACTAACCTATTGTTGTGAAATGATATTTTTTCCTACCTATTGTTTGTGAAATGACATTTTGTAATTTTTTTTTATTAAAAGCGCGACATGTGGCGCCGTATCATCCATAAGGTGTCTAACGACGCCCATGGGCATTCAGTCGTATGCTGGGGTTGCGAATGCCACGCCGTACTGACATGTCAATAGATTCTTTTTTTTTTTTTTTTTTTATGGAACCTGACACGGTTGGCTGCATCACCTACTACATCCGTGATGTCAGCCCATAACACAGGGTGAACTAGGTGCCATGTCAGTGCTTCCCCGATTGATCGTGTCGGCTACACTAAACTGGACGGAAAACACGAACTATTTACATAGCCGTTTCGACCGACGTTTCGTTCAGTGCGGTGGTACCAACCCGGCCGGGATAAACCCTACCACCTAGTAAGGTAAGAAGGGAAGGGACCTACAGTTTAACGTGGAATCCGAACCACGGTCAGCCTCCAACGGTCGAGCGGTCACCCATCCAATCACTGACCGCGCTCAGCGTTGCTTAATAACAGTTGACTAACCAACCGCGCCACTGAGCTACCGAGGCTGACGAATTTTCTTATCCCTTAGTCGACTTTTACGACATGCGACGGGGAGAGATGCAGTGGGGCTATTCTTTTTAAGTACCGGCCCCACACGGTACTTTATCTTTAATGAGTGTTCTTTTTTCTAGCCAAGCAATTTGAGCTAATCACCGTATGAGTCATCATAAAATATCTGAGGGATGTTCGCCCCCAAAAACGAAACATCAAAAGACTTGATGAATGATTGACATCATTGATCAAATCATGAAAACATTATGAATTGTGTAGTCTTTAGAACGAAATGAATTATTATTATTATCTATAGTTCAATTCAAAATGAGTGTGGTGTAGAAGGGCATACATCCAATTCCTTATAAGTAAATGTTGGTACAACAATCACTTTAATTTGTATTCCTATCGTCTCTTCTATAGCACGTCGAACTTCACACGTCACTCGTAAAGAAAGAAACTACAATTACATAGAAAGTTGTATAACTTTCATAAGATGGACATAGATACCTACTCATACTCAATATGGTATAGGAAACGAATGTGATGTATCACCGTTACATACTACAAGCAAATACAGGCATCGGAAGAACACAATGGCGCCTTGCCGGTACTTGCCGGTAACAGTTATACGGAATGCTCCATAATGTAATGAATCTTGTTAAATTTACGATCCAATTTCATATTTAAATTGGAAATGTGCCACCGTTTTAGGACGAATACATTAATTTTAATTTATGTTAGAGAGGCAATAAGACGGTAGATTGAAATTGATGAGTTTCCAATAAGTTTCTTTTCAATAGCCTGCGTCACCACTACAATTCATCATAGCCTCGAGCGTATGCGTACTTGCAATTTGTAGCTGCCTTGTGTTTAGTTATCCTAATAAGTAAAGCTAAGTTTCATCGGGCGACGGCGGCGGCGCGGCGGCGGCGGCGGCCGGCCGTGTAACGTACGTCAATATATGATATCCTTATAACTCGAGAACCAGTTTATCGGTTTACATATGCTTTTCACTGTTACATTCTGTCACTTCTCAAGATGGTTTTATGCTATAATCATAAGGCTACGATATCAGCGGCCTGAGCTGTTAGAAAAAGTGTAAAACCCCTAAACACGCGAAGCGAAGCCGCGGGCAGAAGCTAGTCTACACTAATCTACATTAATATTATAAAGAGATAAAGTTTGTAAGTTTGGATGTAGGAGATAATCTCCGAAAATACTGAAAAAAATCTTTGACCAATATTTAGAATGGACCTTCAGGATGGGCATAGGCTATGCGAGCGAAGCCGCGGGCAAAAGCTAGTGTGAAATAAACTCTTAAACGATCCTGATGTGAATCATTGTCTTTTCAATCACCATGTAATAGCTACATTGATAGCTACTGAGAGAAAGAGAGGGTTAGATGATCTTATAGCCCACCACAGACAAGAGTCTACCTCCGGTAGATCTCATTAGATGGTAACATGTTCTATTTACATACCGCCGCCGCTCTGTATAGTATTATAAAGAGAAAGTCGCGCTAGCTATCGATTTACGACGTCTCTAATGGAATCGGTCCATTACTGACAAACAAAACATGCAAAGTAAACTACATATATTGTTTGAAAATAAAATAGATGAGAAATGACAAGGTGTCGGAAAAGTGTGGCAGGTGGAAATTTGAATCCAGAATAACTGATCATAAGTAGCAATAATTTATCTATGTACCTACTTACCTACGTACTAGGTGAGGTTCGATGCCGTTCATAATTTATACAAGATTCTCTTTTCCTAATTTCATTTTACACTTCCATTACGCCTTGTTACCGTTGGAATTGGGGTGCCGTATCACTGTTTATATGGTCGAGTATTTGTGTTGTTGTTAGTTTTGTCCTTTTTTATTGACAACCAGCACGGGTGCCCAAAAGTTCAAAAGAATATCAGACACAGCCAATAACACTATTCCTCAGCCAAGAACACCATTCCTCAGCCAATAAAACCACGCTCAAAGAGGCGCCATGCCAGCTATATGGCGGATACGATTTCGAAAAGCGATACACCTGGCCGTGTAGTCGGAGTAAGTTATATTACTACGCTGCCTATAATATGTTTATGAGTAGCTTGCAATAAAAGGGTGCTGATTGTATGAGGAGCTCGTTCGCAATTAGCTTTCTTTCTATCTATCGTAGCACAATATAAATATTAATAATACTTAACGACATGCGTATAACTGATTTGATGAGCGTAACCAGCATTACGTTCAAAATTAACGAGCTTCTGAATAACCCTTTTAGTAAATTTCGTGCCCAGTTTCATCTCCAAGCCCATAAAGCTGGCTCCTATTATTTAACACCTCACCTGGATTACCTCAGACTTAGATTATGTTCCCTGAGACTCGTCCTTGACTCTATTAGGGGTTCATCTCGCCAGAATGGCTCCCAGAGGTATTTTAATGATCTGCGTTGCGGGAGGCGAGTGGCGGCGCGGTCGCTCGATATCGAGCCAGACCGCAATATACACTCCTCGAACCCTTCCTTATCTATATCAATCTGCTCTTCCTACTCTCGGTTTTTTTTTGGGTTCCGTATCCATACCTTTAAACCGTAGTCTATCTGTCTGTCTACGCCGTCTGTCTGTCTGTCTGTCTGACTGTCTGTCTGTCCGTCCATCCGTCCGTCCGTCCTACGGCTGTATCTTTGAACTGTAATGTATAGCCGGTTGAAATTTTCACAGAATATGTGTTATTATGGCGGTGACATATCCGATATGAAGACAAATAGTAAAAAATAATAAGGTGTCAACATATAAGAAACGTGCTAAAACCGATTAGGACATATTCACGCTACTAAATAATAGATGGCCCACAGGTATATTTTGCGTTGTAGACATACAAAAGATAGACGAGTAGGTATGGTTTTTGACAGGTATGGTATAGCGGATCTACGGAACCCTCCATGCGCGATAGTCAAACTCGCACTTGACGGATTTTTTCATACACGAAATTATTACCTGTGTGAGCTCTTTTAGGGCGACGTTTATAGTACTGTCATATGTTGCGGTTATTTTTACTAGTATTTTCATTGATAATATTGTTACAAAAATCGCAACGCGATTCGAACTTGCACTTGGCGTGGGCCAGGCTGTACCCCTTTGTGAAGAGCTTTCAACATTTCCAACAAATGTGTGCTAGCTTGAGTTAGCAAATAATGTAATTGCTGCTTCATTATAAAGGATATAATTATGGGAGATAGTAATTCTCTATTGCTCCACAAAAACATTACAAACTTACTTAGCTTGCTTGCATACACACTAAACAATAACATGCGGCGCAAAGGCGGACTTATCCCTTGGAGAAATTTCTTCCAGTCAACCTCTGGATTGTTAAAACGTTAATTTAAGTTAAAGTAGGATATTATTTTGAATTTTGCCCTAAAGCTGAATAACATTCGAGACAAGATTTATTTGGCAAACTTTGGTATGTGTGATCCAAATCATTCAAATCTAACTATCGAACTCTACCATCTTCAACAATTTTAATAAATGCATTCCAAATTGTGAAACTAATTCCACCAGGCCGTCGTCGCTCCGGCGTTTTCCGTAAGCCAGACAGCAGGATTCTAATTATTATGTCCACACCAAAAATTACACCTGCAAAGAGACACAATACAATGCGATTGATTACTGATGTTCTGTAACATCTAATTGGAAATTCACAACGAAATCAAAAGTGTACAACTGTTATATCCTTATTGCTTTATAACAAAGTGGCGATTGATTATCATTTATCAATTATCATACATTGCATAAAATTTACTTTATTCCCAACAATTTACAAATGCACTCATAAAATTTTTTTTTATGGTAAGCACAACATTATTGCGCATCATTTATGTAGAACATCTTGTGTATAACAGAGATAGATAGATATATTTGCAGTCATTTCAACTTTGTGAACATTCTGTCCTTTTGAATTCTTTGAAAATGCACAATTTGCTTATAAACCAGTAAAGTAATTCCATATTGAATTTAATTTAATTCAATATTATTTAATAGAGCTTATTGACCATTGATTATAGACTGCATTGTTGCGTTTGTTTAATCAATATTGCCAATATGTAGAGCAAACATGTATTTATCTATGAGCAATTAATTTATCACACGAGCATTGCAAGTGACTCATCATGACAGCTGAGTAATTGATTGCGATTGGTTCATTCGTTCCGTTCGCAGTCTCTGCAAATATTGTGCTAACATACCTACGTCCGGTGCGGTGCGGTGCGGGGGCCGCGCGCGCCGGGACGGCGGCGACTGTGACCGAATCATACTCTACTTGCTACGTCCATTCATTGAAGCAGGCATAACTTGAGGGCAGGGTGAGGGTTGTAAATTATTATTTTGTATTTTCAATCTATAATATCACCGCATCTAATAGGTAGATATGTAATAAACTAAAAACTGAAATGTAAATATAACTTAAAAAACAAAATGACGTAATTTAAAACTAAATGCTAAAAAAGCGGTCAAGTGCGAGTCGAACTCGCGTGGTGAGGGTTCCGTGCCAATCCGTTCACCCTGAGAACTTTTAGGATTTTCGTTTAGGTTTGTTCGTCTATATGATGCTCGAATTTAGTATATTTTCTTTATATCTTTTAAACTATGAATTTTAAAATTAGAAAAAAAAAATTGTATTCTTTATAACGAACCCTTTTCATTGAAGTGTCACTTGAAAAAATCATTTTTTATTTCTAATTTGTCCCCCTAATTGACCCTCGAAATTCGTTCATTTACGCTATGCGTCCGTGATTGGGTCATTAAACTCTATATACTCGTATGTACAATTTTTCGTCCAGTAGATTCCGAGAAAATAAGCTGTGACAGACGAACAGACAGACAGACACAAGACTGCTCCTAATAAGGGTTCCTTTTTTAGGGTTCCGTATCCGTCGTACGGGACCCTACTACTAAGACTACGCCGTCTGTCTGTCTGTCTATCTGTCTGTCTGTCCGAGGGCTGTATCTCTTGAACCGTAATAGGTAGCCCGTTGAAATTTTCACAGAATGTGTTATTATGGCCGATATAACAACAAATAATAAAAATAAGAAAAAGTAAAAAATTTACGGGGTCCCCATGCAAGAAACTAAAAAGTTTAAGCGCGCGATGTACCGAAAAGAGTATGAAGCATTTTAACTAATCAATAGATGACGCATAAGTGGCGCTCACCTTGACATGGCGATACGGAACCCTCGGTGCGCGAGTTCGACTCGACTCGCACTTGGCCGGTTTTTTCCTCTTTTGAGGTACGGAACTCTAAAACCGACCAAGTGCGAGTCGGACTCGCGCACCGAGGTTTCCGCACCACAAAAAGAAAAGTCGAAAAAACACGTTTCTTGTATGGGGACGCCCCTTAATTTTTCACTTTTTAATTTCTTATTATTTCTTGTTACCTATATCCACCAAACATATATTCTCTGAAAATTTGAACTAATGAAAACAAAACATGAAAAGAATGAGAAGAAATGAAATGAAAAGAAAACAAATTTCAGTAAAGCACGATTTCGTAGTCGACAAATCAAATCACGCACGACTTAACGCGTGCGTTATCAGTATCACGCCCACCTCCATGAATTATGCCCCCATTTGAGCACTTACCCAGTTTGCTTAGACTTCTCTACCCTGTTCCTCCGTGTTTAAAAGGCTGAGTGTGTTCAATTTCGCTTCTCGTTCTCCACACGCATAGCGACTGTGATCTGATGATTTAGAGGCCAGACCCAGATACCGCAGGGACTGGGACCAGTACCAACGCCGGTGTCAAGTCAACCCACTCCACTTATACGTGCGACTACTTCGGACGAGCTAAGCGTGAGAAACGCGACGGACGCGTGTGACAACGCTCTGTGTTGGCACACGAACAATAAACAGCCTGGAACTTTATATCTGGAATAACAGTAAAAAAAACGGTCAAGTGCAAGTCGAACTCGCGTGGAGAGGGTTACGCACTGTGGTTACGCACCATTTCGTTTTCCGTGAGAATTTTTTAAAACTTGGGATTTTCGTTTATATTTTCCTGTATACTATAAGAGAGGCCCTATTTCTAAATTTTTTCGAAATTTTGGACTCACTGCTTTCGGAAATAAGGGACCCCCTTACTCGATTTTTGTATATTTTCTTAAATATTAAATGAAATGATTTATTATTAAAACCAATAGGCACCTTTTAAACTATGCATTTTACCATTATAAAAAAAAAATATTTGTATTCCTTATAACGAGCCCTCCCCCCCTAATTTGTCCCCCAAAAACCAAATTCGTTCATTTACACTTTACGTTCGTGATTGGGTCATCAAACTCTACTTTTTTCGTCCAGTTGATTCGGAATGAATAAGCTGTGACAGACGGACAGACACAAGAGTTATTCTGTAAGTGTTCAGTTTTTTTCCTCTTCCGATGTACGGAATCCTAAAAACTATACGATCAAAAATTTCATGACAAGCCACACTGATAAGAACATGAAAAATAAATAGTATCTCTCTATGTACTAACACATTCATAGTAATAATAAAAAATAAATAGATCATGCAGCAAGTTCAAATTTAACCACAATACTCATTTCGAACACTTCATTGAAACGGCCACAAATCGTGCTCCGCGTTCCTTTCCTCTCTAGATTGAACGCTATAAATTATATACAATTTGAATTCTTCTTCCATTTCGCATTAATCATTGCGCCTGCGTTTTTACCGTATTATTTTCTTCAGTAGGTAACAGTAGTAATCATAATGTATCGAAATGATAAAAAATTTAAACTTTGAGGCGCAGAAATTGAAAGTTGTTAAATGGAATGAAGGAAAAAAGAAAGAAATAATGTAAAGAAAACTTACCATCGCACCACAATATTTTAGTTGCATAGATAAGTTTATTTGACGTATTTGTCATAATACCTATATTTGTTCCCGAACTGGCATAGGACGCGTGCTTGCTAACCCCCATCCGATATCTCCAAATCAGTCGGGCGGGTCATTGGTTTCGTTGTAAAGTTTATTGTACACATTATCGTGTGTCCGCTACACGGGCTCACCACACCCCGACACCTCGTTATTTCTTCTCACAAGTTCATTTAACAAACAAACGTCTATTTTGTATATAACGTTGTCTCGTCCGCTTATGGTAGTGCTTATTATTTTAGTACGATTATGTTACTTCCCGTTTCGAAATCGAAACGTCTATTCTCATTATTTGTTACTATTAGGAATGTTTCGTTTGCAATCATAGTTATATATAACATACGGGCGTATTTTACATCCAGTATGGTTGGATGACTCAGAGGGGCCAAAGCACATGCTCTGACCAGCCAATATCATCTCCTAGAAGGTAGGTGCCATACCGGAAACTTCCCTTCGGATTGCTGGCTATAAACTGGACTAGAGGAGAACACAGCCGAGGCTGCTATGCGGGCATCTTACGTCCAGTACGGTGGCACCAAGCCAGTCGGCTACAATTTGTGCCTAACACCTAATAAGGGGCAAGGAAAGGGACTTACAGTTTTACAGCGATTCCGAACGGTGAAGCAATTGGTTTGTACCTATAGAGAGAACTCAACCCTCAAAATGGATACGTGACGTGAGTCCATTTTTGCAGGGTGTGGGGTGGGGGGGGGGGGGGGGGGGGGGGGTGGGGGGATGGCAACAAATTATATTTTTTGTAACTCCATATGGTACAAACACGCTGAATGCTCATCTCCGAAGTTGCTTCAATCACTCAGTCTATCTTATTTTTATATGTCTGTGGTTACAGTGTACAAGCAAAATAAAAAAATGTAAAATAAACAATATATATAAATACATATTGCATAAGCAATGCCAGTAATTTGTGTGCGAGCCTAGGTGTGATTTCCGAAGGTCTTTAATGCTCAATTAACCTTGTACACAAATTGGATTGCGGAAGAGGTTTATAGCATGTATGTATAGGTTTAATGCTTGATCTCGTGATTTATTGGCAATAGTTAATGGAATCATACAAATTAAATAGTTACAAATTAATCCTCACTTCCGATCATTCTTATTTTTTCATTAAAATAACATTGTATAGTCTGTCTGTACACACACACCTGTAGGTAGGTACATAGAGGTGCCACACAATGCAAGGCAATATTCTCTTCGCAGTGGTAATCAGCACTTCCGTACATTGGCTTTCTCAGCTTTGTGTCTAATTGCAAATGAACCTCCATCCAGGAGGTAAAACTACCAGTAAGCTTAGACTCGCTTCCGCAAGTAAATAAGATAGGATCAAACACAGTAGGAGGGTACTTTTAATGTACTTTCCCACTGGTCGAGGAAGCTAGTGCTCAGTAGTTAAAAATCTATGACTAGCAAAGAGGAAGGTTGGCTCTTCAGGACTTGATTTTTTGAGTATCAAATCTTCTTCTATTGTCTATTCCAAACCTTGCCTCATATTCCATCTCTTTCATTGGAATCTAGAGTACGGTTGTGTACTCTACAACAATGTGTGCTTTTTATTTCTGTCAACCTTATCATTGACCCAATTGTTTTTCCTTCCTAGTCCATTGGGACAAATTGCTTCGTCAATTTCGTTGATGTTTCAACGGTCACTCGACGAGCAACAAGCCATGATTGTGTTTTAAATTGAAAGAAACGAGGGCACCACTCTAGTTCGTTCTGTTGTCAAGTTTGTCGTGTGCAATGTGTTCTAATTTTATTTATTTGTTGACATTGATATTACATTTAACACTTATTATAATATACTCAACAAAATACATACATACGTTCACTATACGCGAGGATCTTCAGAAGCCATGGTATGGATTTCCATACTATTATTATTAATATTTTTTTATGCCAAAATTTAGAAATCTTCTGTAATTTATTGTGTTAATATTAAACAATATTTTAAGATAGCATCTTAGAGAGGTCGCACCTCAGAAGCAGCCAATTTCACTGCCGAGGTGGTATCAATCTGGCTTGAAAGCGGACTAATGTCGCCTGGATAGGCTATTTAGCCCGCGATTTTAATTCCGTGGATTATGATTAGGGAAAGATATACCCCGCAAGCTTTTCAGTGCGAGACAAGAACGATTTAGAGAATCTTACAGTTCGAAGAACTCTTCTGTAAACTACAAAGAGGTGTTCTGTTTGAGTATGGCGGGTTTGACAAAGACGAATAAGAGGAGGAATGAGGGAAGCGAGCTCATCAGAGCAGCGGCCATTGTAGTACCGATGAAACAGGATCAATGATCCAACAATGCGTTGAGCGACGGGTTGAAGGTGAAAGATGACTGCAATATTCCATCACCCATCTTACTTGGGCTTTATAAAGTGTAATAGTTGAACGGGCTTGAAAATTGCTGACATAGGTATAGCATCCCTAATTTTCGGGACGCTAGTTTCGCCATGGACTTCTACATCACATTCATCCGCAATCCGAATATTTCTCACTGGAGACGAGGTGTCTGGTTGGTTCTGCTAATTGCTGGGCCTAGATTCCTCCGAGTGGAGCGCGAGTGGGTCGCGCACGCAGTGAGTGACGCAACATAACCGTGCACCTGCGCGACCGCCGACCACCGACCGATCCATTATGAAATCACGAATACCTCAATACCTGTATTTAACTGTTATTGACGCGGTCTATCCAGGAGAATGTTCATTTGTCTCACACTCGGTTGTACGCTTGCAGCGGAGCTATTAGTTATATATTATAGTTTTTATTTTAAAATGATTGGAAAACATACATACATTACTAAATAATGTACTTGAAATACTTAACCTAAAGGCCTAGACCGGTAAAGTTTCCACATTTACATTTACTTATACATAACTTATCAACTAAAACTACAAAGTGAAATAAATTTAGAATAAAGATAAATAAATTAGAAATAAAGAAAGTGAATGAAGTATATAAAAAAAGTACAATTAAACAAATACGCAAAAACAATATAATAATTTAATTAACTGAGCTAACAAACCATTTTACACAAAGCCTTTTGAAGTTAAATATATTTGAATTGAATAAATCTACATTACTAAATGATTGGCTGTAAGTATTACAACTCCTATTTACAAAATTATTTCGGCTTTGTAAAAATGCGGTTCACGTGAATTCACATGTGTAGTGTAGCCAGTCAATTCAGTGTACCCAGCATGACCCAAGCAAGCATTGGCATAGCATACAGTTCCGACAGGCTCCAGTACAGATGTGATATTGTCGGTCAGTTGTTTGATCATACAAGTTATGACTTATGATCTCATGAAGACAAGGCATAATGGTATGGTGTTCAATTACATACGAATATTGCCATAATTTATAACTTATCTTATCACATGACATAATATTTCAGAGATAATAGACGTAGATACCTTTTTAGATTAACTATGAAATTGAATGCCGCAATATCTGTGTCATATGAAGCTCACTTTTTATGCTGAAACCAAATCCGACACGACATAACTATTTGAAACACAATAACAGCGATCGGTGATTTTAAAAGAGGTCATACTTATAAGAACAGAAACAAAAACTGTTCAATAAAATATGTTCGTGATTTTATTCCACGAAAATCGATGAAATATAATTTCTTTTCAGTCAAGTTTAACTTGTAATGCTAACTTTTTTCGCTCCGTCAATACTTTACCGCGTTACCGTCGTCGGTCGTCGCGCCGTCCTCGTCGCGTCGTCGTCGGTGTTCAGTTCGTGTATGTTGGTAGGGTCCATTATTGTATCAACGTAGTATCTTTTATCACGGAAAGCGAGAACTATGGCCGCTCGTGACGATAATATCGTATATCAAAATTAGGTAAGGTACGTGTTTCTGTATGCTTTTATGGCCGCACACACTCCTAAATTATAAAACAAATAAAGGACCTGACTGAAATAGTATGGCCGCTATATTGCTAACACAAGCAAGCGTACCGGGAAGTCTATTCCAAGAAGCGATCGTGCCGACTTGTCTTCGCCTACTAAGTATGTTTATGCGATATGTATTATTATTTTCATAGACTTTGTACAGTATAGGATAGGTGCCACAAAACACACACGTGGCCGCCCGGTGGTACATCCTCAATGTTGAGATGATGCCAAGAGCAACATTGGGGAGGCACACCGCTCCGCTCGGCATCAATATACGCAGATCGGGAACACGCATTTTTTGTTTTTGATTGTCGGAAAAGGAAGCGGCCGGAATTTTATTATGAGCTTTTCCGATGTTACTTGATTTTCTTTGTAGAGAAACGCGCGGGTTTCTCTTTCCGTTCTTTTCAATTATTTCCGCCCGCGATCATTTATCTGGGTTATCGGTTTCATTTGGGTCTTATTATTTTCAGCTAGCAATGCCAGAAAAAGCTTACGTTATCCAATAGGATTATTCCGGTAGTAATTGATTCGAGCCTATACGTACTTGTTCGTAAACGTACGAGTAGAATGTGGAAAGTGTTTGTGCCAAGAGCGGCATGCGGCGGAGTCTTGGCGACGCGACGGGGTGGTAGAGCAGGGCCAGGTGACGTGACCAGGGTTATTGAAGCGATGTTTTATTACCGTGTTCTATGTGATATCAGCAGCAGTAAAGCGGGATGGTGAGACAGGGCAGGAGTCGCGTCGTCGCGGTCGTGTCGTGCCAGGCACCGCCTCCGTCCCCTCCGTCTCGCTGTCCCGCCATTTATTTACACGAGTTCCGCGTTTCTTGCTACATTGTTTCTTCCTTGTTATTGTTTGCTAAAACTTCATGTTTTTAATGGGTTTTCTTGGTCCCCGTTTCACGTCAAGAACCATTTCCGTCAGATATTACAACTTGAGTTAGGTGCAGCGTGATGCAACTAAAAGCAGTTAACAAGACGCTTTCGGCACTTTGATATCCGCTAGTGTAGCAATTTGCTAATCATCCATCACTGACTGATAAATAAATAAAGTAGCAGTAAATCTGAAATTTGAAAGCCCAACTGAAAACTTTTAAACTTCTCTAAACTATATACAATTCCTACCCTACACTATAAAAACATTGATGGCGACGATTACTCGGAGGCACGAAGTGTGGACGAGATGAGAAACAAAAAGAATTGCAAGATATACAAATAAAAAATATAGTACAGTCGACAACATATCTCACATTGGGGAACTTCGTCAAATTAACATTCACACCTTGACGCGATTTTTTTTTATGGAAACTGACACGGTTGGCTACATCACCTACAACATCCGTGATGTCATCCCATAACACCGGGTGAACTTGGTGCCACGTCAGTGCTTCCCTTCGGTCGTGCCGGCTACACTGAACTGGATGGAAAACACAAACTATTTAAATAGCCGTTTCGACCGACCTTTCATTCAGTGCGGTGGTACCAAGCCGGGCGGGATAAACCCTACCACTTAGTAATATAAGAGGGAGTCGCTTTTTACGACATACACGAGGAGAGATGCAGTGGGGCTATTCTTTTAAAGTACCGGCCCCACACGATAATGAATTAATCAAATTCATTTGGATAAGGTTTCTTAAGAACTGTTGATAAATGCGAGGATAAATGAAACTTTTTGTGGGTACAATACTTGTAGACTTACGAGTATTATATTGAACACCTATCGAATCTCATATCAAACTTCGACCTACTTTACTTGTTTCAGTCTCCGTGCGCTATTATTTTTTAGCATTATGCAAAATGATTCGGATGTACGCCTCCCGCTTGGTGGAACTTTTCCAAAAATACTCTCCGTTGCTCGCCGATCCAGCTTTATTATTAGGTATTTGTTATTGGAAACTCGTTTTATAGTGACGTCTGCCGGCAGCGAGCGTTCAGTCTGCTGTCTGCTGTCACGCCAGGCCGTCCGTGATGAGGGTTCGGGCTTCATTTCATTTTATGAACTTCTTTGTATTGGCGCAGACTTATATCCGAGATTCCAACCAACGACTCAAAGACCTAACAATGAGATAGGGCTTTGGGGTGACCTAATTTGAGAACAATTTTAGGCACTTATTTTATAGTTGGTTAAGATTGCTTGTAGGGAAAGTTAAGCTTTTGTTTCTCCTTACGGAAACAATGGCACAAGGGATACATTAAGTTTAAGTAAATAAATACAGGTTTAACCACAGTTTATTTCACAACGTGCAATTCACCAGGAATATTACTATGTTACTCTGCTATTACACTATTAGATACCTATTACTTCACTCCCAAACAATAGGGTGAAGCCACGCTGTCTCGCTAAACCAGTAATTAACTCGATCACTAGAGTGAAACCGATCTTCAAATTTATGTATTAGCGATAAATTGGCTAATATTCAATAAAATGCCCCACAAGGTTCTTACAGAATAAGCGGTTTGTGCGTGACTCGGTTAAGAGTGTTTTGCTGGTAAAACATTCGTGGTCAGAAGCTCACAGAACGTAGAGATAATTGAGTTATCAAACTCAACTAAAGTTCGATAGTTAATCATACTGAAGGTGTGGGCCGAACAATGCGTTCGATTTGTGTTATCTGATCTATACTATGTTAGTTTTATCAGGAAAACCGTCCGCTGGTCCGCAATTATAATGTGGCACGCGAGCGAGCAGCAGCGCAGCGCGAGCGTGAGCTTGGCTGTTCCGGCCGGCAGTCAGGAGTCAGGCAGGAGTGGAAGCGGGCAGCCACCGGCACCAGGCTCCGAGTAAACAATGGCTAATAAGTCGGGTATAGGGTGGGCGGGAGGCTGCGATTTGTGATCGCAATCGAGATTGACCTTCGACCTCCGCGTTGTTGTGCCGCCGCCTCTAATTGAAGTGGAATTTTATCTTCACTTCTCCGCCAAGTTATTGATTGCGTGTCTCTACGGCTCCTCTACCGCTTACCCGGTCTGCCGTGTTTTGACTAAACCATGCAATCCACGAAACACAGTTTTGAGATAATTGCGTTTAAAGTTTTCGACAAAGTCGTCTATTTATTTCCTAAAGTATAAGCACTACAGTCATAATTTTTTTTTTTTTAGAAAGTGATTTTATAGTTCTATAAATCATCCATACTTGAAAAACCTGTATTTTTAGTCTGTATACCTGAAAAACGTGAAAACGTCTTTCGTCGTAATGCTGAATTAGGAGCGAAATCCCACTTTATCAGCACCAAACCGTGTAACATTGTAGTGCATGGTTTCGTGGAGATAATATTTCTCGTCTACTTGAGCTTAATCAATACTAATTCATGTAATCTAATCTATTCTTATATTAGATGGTACCACCGCACTGAATGAAACGTCGGTCGAAACGGCTATGTAAATAGTTTGTCTTTTCCGTCCAGTTCAGTTTAGCCGGCACGACCAAAGGGAAGCACTGACATGGCACCTAGTTCACCCGGTGTTATGGGCTGACATCACGGTGTTGTAGGTGATGAAGACAACTGTATCAGTTTCCATAAAAAAAGGTAATGGGGGCAGTAAACAAATTAGTAAAACACATGTAAAAATTTACTTCAAGTAGACTATATTTTTTCTCAATGAAAGTAACTAAGGGCGAGGTCCAAGGTCGAGCTGCGTTAAGGTAAACGATAAACCTTCTCAAATAAAGTAAGTAACTAACGGCGAGGCTTCAGGCTGAGCTGCATTCTGGAAGACAAGAAACCTTCTCGAAGAAAGTAAGTAACTAAGGGCGAGGCCGAAGGCCGAACTGCGTTCATAAAGACGATTAACCTACTCAAAGGAAGTAAGTAACTAAGGGCGAGGCCGAAGGCCGAGCTGCGTTCAGGAAGAAGATAAACCTTCTTGAAGAAAGTAAGTAACAAAGGGCGAGGCCGAAGGCCGAGCTGCGTTCAGGAAGAAGATAAACCTTCTTGAAGAAAGTAAGTAACTATGGGTGAGGCCGAAGGCCGAGCTGCGTTCAGGAAGAGGATAAACTTTCTTGAAGAAAGTAGTGTACCGTGTGGGGTCGGTACTTAAAAAGAATAGCCCCACTGCATCTCTCCCCGTCGCATGTCGTAAAAGTCGACTAAGGGATAAGAAAATTCGTCAGCCTCGGTAGCTCAGTGGCGCGGTTGGTTAGTCAACTGTTATTAAGCAACGCTGAGCGCGGTCAGTGTTTGGATGGGTGACCGCTCGACCGTTGGAGGCTGACCGTGGTTCGGATTCCACGTTAAACTGTAGGCCCCTTCCCTTCTTACCTTACTAGGTGGTAGGGTTTATCCCGGCCGGGTTGGTACCACCGCACTGAACGAAACGTCGGTCGAAACGGCTATGTAAATAGTTCGTGTTTTCCGTCCAGTTTAGTGTAGCCGACATGAAATGAAGGGAAGCACTGACATGGCACCTAGTTCACCCTGTGTTATGGGCTGACATCACGGATGTTGTAGGTGATGTAGCCAACCGTGTCAGGTTCCATAAAAAAAAAAAAAAAAAAAAAAGTAACAAAGGGGGAGGCTGAAGGCCGAGCGTCGTTCAGGAAGAGAATAAACCTTTTCGAAGAAAGTAAGTAAAAAAGGGCGAAGCCGAAGGCCGAGCTGCGTTCAGGAAGACGATAAACCATCTCTAAGAAAGTAAGTAATTAAGAGCGAGGCCGAAGGCCGAGCTGCGTTCAGGGAGACCATAAACCTTCTCAAAGAAAGTAAGTAACTGAGGGCGAGGCCAAAGGTCGAGCTGCGTAAAGGAAGACTATAGAACTTCTCGAAGAAAGTAAGTAACTAAGGGCGTGGCCGAAAACCGAGCTGTATTCTGGAAGACAATAAACCTTCTCGAAGAAAGTAAGTAACTAAGGGCGTGGCCGAAAACCGAGCTGTTTCCTGGAAGACGCTAAACCTTCTCGATGACAGTAATTAACTATGGTCGAGGCCGAAGGCCGAGCTGCGTTCAGGTAAATTATAAACCTACTCGATGACAGTAACTAAAGGTAAGGCCGAAGTCCGAGCTACGTTTAAGTTAATTTGGGCAGACTCTTTTCTTTTAAGTTTTCCTGAACCATTTTAAACATCAAAGAAAGTAGTGCGTTCATTCGCGGAAACGTGGCTCTATCTGTCGGGACAAAACCATGCAATCATTTGATGCCGGGTTCATTCAAAATTATTTCGACGCGCGCACGGGGATTTATAATGACTAAACACTGCATGCCTTTCTGCATGGTATTGACATTATAAAATCTTTCGTTTTAGGGTTACATGGTTTTTCCACTATGAAAATCTCGGAAATTAAAACACATATTGATAATCCACCAAGACTAAGTCATAGACCTTGAAAAGTAGAGTAAAATAAGCCTTATTACGACAAAACCATGTAACCCGGGTTGCATGGTTTAGTCAAAACACGGCAGCGGTACATTGATTTAGGTATATTTTATCAGAAATGTTGCGGTTGCCGCTTCTGTCTCTGCTTTATTTCCATTTATTTATATTAATGAAATTTTTAAATTTCAGCTTTCATCATCTTGTGTACCTACCTATTTATATTCCATTTGAACATATTTCAGAGTGACAATAGCGATTGTATTGTATCAATTGTATGCATAACAGCGTGGTTGGAAATCGAGCTTTGAGCACGGTAATGTTTCGAACGCATCTCTCTAAGCGTGTTGAAGGTATGCCCGTTCTTTTTCTGTTAGGTACTGTTCTAAACGCAGTACTGTCGGGTCCAGGTATCTTTCTTTACCTGTTACTAACTAACATTCGTTTCTCTATCGAAGCATCTGTGAAATAAAAGGATGGAAGTAGTATCGTATCTCTGTTGGAATCACGGTGTGCATCGCGTCGCGGGGTTGGCCCTCGCTACCTGCGCGGCGCGACAGCTGCCTCCTGCACATAAATCAGCGCTGTATCCAAGATGGCGGCCACCCTGCAGCGTCGCCGCACTGCACCTGTCTGCTGACTGCGGCTGTGCACCGCTTGCATCGCTGTTAGAAATATGTTTTAGATTTATAATTAAAACCTTCACCAGCTGCTTCATGATTCGAATTCGATTTAAAAATGTACGTCCACCGGATTGACTGGAAGAAATTGTCTAAGACAATAAGTCGGATCATGCCAAACATTAAAAACAAGTGCCGTAAATTGTAACATTAGAGATTATTATTATAACAATGCATGAGGTTACATGCTACATGAGCGGCACATATTTTTGTCTTGTATTGTGATATTGTCTGTCTCCGTTATGTCATCACGTTAGGTCATCCGTTATGTGATATTGTGTGTCTTGTATTCAGATAACCTCAGTTACGTACCTACGTGAATCGATACAGATATAGATAAGTAAGCTGTGCCCTCGTACGGGGTTTCAACCTCATAAATACAACTAGGCACGCTGGAAACCGCATGTTGGAAGTAAACGGCTTTTAGTCCCTATAACCACCCTCAACCACACATCGGTTGCCGCGCCGCGCCCGCGCGTTTGCTCCTACTTCAATTAACTCACCGTTAGCTCGGCTAATGAGGGGTTGAGAAGCGACTGCCCCCGCCGTCAACCCTCCGACATTAGATGCAAGGCGCGGAGTGCGGGGGACGACGCCGCCACCCCCCCCCCCCCCCCCCCCGCATCTATGTACATTTTACATAATATTTATTTCTCTAGAACAGTTCACCGTTAAAATTCAATGAGAACAGAGTCATGACATAGTCGTTGCCTTCTTAGTACTTGGTAGTTGTGATAGTTTTTTTAGAAATAGCGATGACTCGTACTATGTCGGCAGTGGCAAACATTTTTGTAAATGTAGACTAAGTGGACGCAAAAAAAAGTATCCAGCGAAGTTTCTTGCCAGTTCTTCTTCGCTGTGATAATCGAACTGGCAAAATGCAAAATGTTAAATGTTAAAATTATGACGACTCCGAGTGCAGTGTACTGTCTATGGATGATGGATAAATAAATAATAAAGAATAAAGTACCTGAAGGACTCGGTACTTATAGGTACCGCGTGTACTCGGCTCAGGAAACCTTGCATGTATGCTCGAATTTAACTAGGATTAAAATACATTACGCAGGTCGAATGTATAGATAGCGACAACCACAGAAATCCTAAGTAATAGCTAATACTTCTCTGATCTGTGGCGACAACATTCGATGGGCGATATTACATTTTTCCATGAGCCATGGAAGTTTTTTGGAAGTTTGTGGTTGATTGTACCAACTAGTTATTTTGGCCCAAGTTTGCGTTAGTAGGTTATCCTACCGAGATGTAATGTCAAAATGTTTGGAACGTGGTTGTGCGGCGGCGCGGCGCGGCGGGCGGTGGCACAGGCACATTGGCAACGAAGCTCAGATAGTACGCTACATTTTAAATGTTTCCAATCAATGAACGAATGACAGAGAGCACCTCTCAACTTCTAGAATCATTGTAGAATTTGAGCTGCAAATTACGTCGAATGCCCGGCATTGCACAAACTGTGAAATACCTGTACTAAAACATGTCCACCTTCAGTGTTCGTGCCCTTACAAGAATTGTCGGTGCTGTCGTGATTCCAGCAATTATTGTAGTAAATAAATAAGTAATTGTAGCATTCAGTCAGAGTTGTCCGCACGCGGCTCGGCTCGACGAGACCACATTCCCGGGACCGCGCGGCTAGTCGACACGAGAACTGGCTTTACACGTCCTCTAGTTGCAATATACGTTGAGGTACTGCTACTCGCTCAGTAGCTACTCTTATTTTTTTTTTACTTCGACAATCACAGTTCCCTAGCCAGTCGGCGGAAACACTTATAGCCATTTAAAGGTGACTATTTTGAAATATTGAAAGTATTTAAAATACCCTTTTTTTTTATTTGGAACGTCCTTCGATTAATATAAAATATCAGATAAAACCTGAAAAATATAACAGAGTTTCTTGACGGTTCTTCTTCGCAGTTGGTAGTCGCGGCGCCGCCCCAGCGAAACCGCTGCCACGCCGCCGGTTACCAAAATGTGCTTGCGCCATCATGATGAGCCCGTATCTGTCCACTGCTGAACATAAGCCTCTCCCAAGCCACGCCACCACACGCGGTCTTCCGTTCTTCTCATCCATCCACTCCCGCCTACCTTTTTAGATCGTCCGTCCACCTAGCCGAACGTCCCACCATAGTTTTGCTTGTACATGGCCTCATTTGAGCGTCTGTCTACCCCAGCAGTTGTCGGGTCTGCGACAGTCGTGCTAATGTGGGTGTAACTAATCACACCCCATCTCCATTTATATATTTTTCAGGCATCATAGAACACATTTATTATAAAGTAAAATTAACTGAAAAAGCGGTCAGCTGCGAGTCGAACTCGCGTGGAGAGGGTCCCGTACGATTCCGTTTTCCGTGAGAACTTAAGACTTAGGATTTTCGTTTAGGTTTTCATGTAAAGTATAATGGGGCACTGTATTCCCAATTTTTTCGAAATTTTAGACTGAGCAGTTTCGGAGGTAATGGGATAATGCTCGATTTTTTTTCAACTTTCTAATTTGTCCCCCAAAATATACACCCAAAATCGAAATTCGTTCATTTACACTATACGTCCGTTTTGGGTCATCAAACCTACATATCTATGTACCAATTATTTTATTTTTTTTCGTCGAGTAGATTCGGAGAAAATAATCCGCGACATACGGACAGACGGACAGACACAAGGGCGATCCTCCAAGGGTTCCGTTTGATCCTCTTTTGAGGTACGACACCCTTAAACAACTTCTTTACTAAAACAATAAAATAACAAAAAACCTAACAATAACACACAAATCGATTGCCACCGGCAATCGATTTGTGTGTTATTGTAAAACTCAACGAATAAATTACAAACCTCAAGAGCGAAGACCGAAGTCATATTCGGTTGAGTCAGAAGCTCTGATGATGACGCTCAAATGACAAATGATGAGTACAATTAGCCGAGCACGCCACTAACTCTGATGATGATTAATGCTGATTGTCCCACTGATAAAGTACGCTATTAAAGGCCAGTGATTAGAATATTACCTGCAGTGAAGCAGTCATTAGGTTTCAAATATACTCGTTCTTGCTAAGTTTTTTACCCGACTACAGCGGAGCCAAAAGGAGGGTAATGTGTTTCGCCGGAATGTTTGTATGTATGTATGTTCGGGCCACCTAGCGCCTAAACAAATTCTGGTGTCATTCGGTTTGTCTCAATCGCGCGGGTAACACTGGGTACCACATTTTTAGGGTTCCGTATCCGTACGGAAGCCTATTACTAAGCCTACGTTTGTCGTTCTGTTTGTCCGTCCGTCCGTGCGTCCTAAGGCTGTACCTATGTGTTGAACCGTAATAGGTATAGCCAGTTAATTTTCACAGAGTATGTGTTATTTATTATGGCGCGCATAATAACAAATAATAAAAAAATGAAAAAGTAAAAAATAAGGGGGGTTCCCATACAACAAACCTGTTGTTTTCTAACGTTTTTTTGTGGTACGGAAACTTCATTGGGCGTGTCCGACTCGCACTTGGCCCGTTTTTTTTAGAAAACTCAAAATGGCGGCCGCCATTCGCCATATTGTCAAACTGTAAACATCTTTTTTTCAATACCTATAGAGAGGGGTATCATTGTCTAACTAAGGGCTTGAAACGGTGATTCAATTAGGGACTCAAACTCTCAAAAATAGAACTAAAATGAATTTAAAAAAAAAAAAAATCTTCGGACGTGTAGAAGGATTCGAATAGACAGTTAGCCCGACAACAGCATTTTCGATCAACTTTCTTTGTTATTTCCTTCGTTTTTCGTAGTCGGGTTTTTATTTTTAACTCGTAAACTGTATTAATAGTTGGTATTTTCTACTAAATATACGTAAGTGGGAAGAGTATGTATACTGTGCAATACCAATAACTTTGGCCACACAAAACCCATACTCCACGCACATTTTGTTTGAGTTCAGCTTTGGTCGAATTGCAACGTTCGCAGACACACATTCTGAACCTTCTACATCAAAGCCAGCTCTCGCCTCAGCCCATATCGAAATATCATAAAGCCAACTTATTTCTATGTACGACTTTTAACTTTATTCATTTACAAGGTTATGTATCATATCATGATTCTACAGACAAATGAGCCGCGATCTACATTCAACAAATTACGGTCATTGTTGGAACAATTATGTTTCCTAGGTCAGCCGTGAATGAACCGTCTTTGTCTAAAGACGAAATATGTAACATTCAGCAGTGCAACCGCAATAGAGCGTTCGATTGTTCCATTTATATGCATTGCACAAGCGCATTAGTGCCGCGAATTCGGTATGATGCTGGTGTAATCGTGAAAGTGTCGATATAGAGATTTCTTGGGTCGTTGGGCACGTCACCAGACCGGCTATGCGCCCGCGCCGCGGTGCGGTCGTCCGTCCGTGAACAATATTTTCCGTAACGACTGAAATCGTAGCTAAGCGTTAAATTCGATTAACGCGTAATAGAGATCAATTTGTGTACAATACAGTATTATGCATTATCTATCAAACAAAAAACAAGTCGCTTACATCAGTGTAATTTTTTTACCTACCTGTTTCGCTTGACAGTTTTGCAAGTTTCACCCGCGTTTTTTTCCAAGTGTACGAGTATATTGACACACTCTCTACATTCCATCTCGCTTGTTTACTCACAGAACCCGTGATGATTGTGTGGAACAATTTCAGCGTAGATACGTATATGTGCGGTTATCAGTATCACTAACTCATGTGAGTTATATTTAAAAACAAACAAAAAAACCGGCCAAGTGCGTGTCGGGCTCGCACACTGAGATTCTTATATCTGCCATAATAAATAACACATATATATTCTGTGAATATTCCAATCGGCTAGCTATTACGGATCCAGATACAGGATCAGACGGGCAGTCAGACGGCGGCGCGGCGCGGCACAGGCTTAATAATAGGCTTCCGTACGGGGTACGGAAACCTAAAAAAAAGCTATATAAGGTGTCTTGCCCGGTTCTTCCTTACATATTGCATTGCTGAACGGGAAAAACAAAAATGAGTGTTAATGTTGTGTATTCTTTATGGCGAAATAAATGTCTGAATCATGATTCATGATGAGTCATCATGAATCATGACATAACAAAATGAAGGGTTGGTTAACATGAAACTATTCATCACGTAATTAAATTTAAACGTTTGCAATCACATTTAGAGAAGACAGTCAACTCGAAGGAGCTCTTCTCCAAAAGGGATATGCGGGATATGGCATGGAATGGAACTTGATCATTTTAGAATTTTATTATTGTCTCACTCATCGATTGTCTCACTAGAACAAAGCGATTGATTCGCTCATCCCACAGAGCATCGAATACCGCGTGCGCCCCCTCCTAGAGACGCCCTGAGCGCGATTTCCCTACAACGCCGTTGAAGCCTGTGGGCGTGGCCTATGACTAACATATGTGTGTTGTGCGTGTGCATTCGTTTTGTGCGTGTGCCTTACTTCCTCCTCTTTGTGTGTAGTGTCGATACTAACACACACACACATACGAAGCGCTAGCAGCTCTGCGTTCGGTTATTGGGTTTAAAATATTATTATTACTTTCGCCTCTAGGAGGCGCGCGCGGTATTCGATGCTCTGTGGCTCATCCTCACGAATGAGACAGATCTTCGGAGTTAAATTATTTCTTAAGCTGAGAAACGTTTATCAGTTGCCGTGTATTGGTTCACATCGTGACGAAGCTACTTATTCTATTCGAGGATTATGAAGAGCGTAAGTGTCAGCGGCGACTCCTCTCAGTTGGCGAGGTTGGGGCCGCCAAACCAAATAAAATGAATGACACCATTAATACAGAAGTATCAGGCTAAAATAAATGTGAAAAAATTTCGGAGTTATATTATTTATGTCATATAATCCACGATTAATAAGATAAAACGTCAATCCCGTACCCGTTACATAATTTGAAATTTCGCGCGCGTCAAACGCGGGCGACGACGAATGACGACACATCAAGGCATTCATTGGCCGGTTGGCTACATTTTGAAGCGCCATCGTATTCCATACAAGGCGGAAGCGACCGATGTCCCCCCCCGTCCCGCGCGGACCCGCTGATCAGCCTTTCGAGTTGGCGCAGCGCGGAGTGCATTTAGTGACGCGGTAGCGAGTAGAGCGAGCTAGGTGTGTGTGTTGCGTGTGCGGGTGTGTGCGCGCTGCGTCCACACGACGAGTATTCTTGTGCTGTGCGAAGTGCGATGCGATGCGACTAGCGAGCTAGGCTAGGTGTGTTGTGTGCGCGTGTGTGTGCGCATTGGCTCGCGAGTTGATAGCTGCATATATTCCGTTATGTAGGTATGGACTTTATATGGATGAATCCTGTGCAGTGTTGTTAAATTTAAAGTGATTTATTGGTAATTATAATGGCAAACTCCTACCGAGCTATCTACGGAGCACTCAAGGACAAGAGAGACTCAGTAATTTGGCACTCTTACATATCTGTGGAAAAGGAGTTGCTAACAAAATTGAGGAAGAAAGAAGATTTTCACGATCGAGTCATCGAAAATTTCTTGTCTGTGGAACGAAGAGTGGACTTCATGTACAAATAAAATGTAACAATTCAAGCTTGTATGCCTGTCTCGTCGTCGCGTCGCGTCGTCGTGCCAGAGGAGACGTCGCTGTTGTCGGCTGCAACTCGAGAGCTTTGACACAACCAGTAGGTACCTATCTACAGACAAATAAATCGGACAAATAAATCGTAAGTGAGCAAAATAAATCATTTAAACTAAATATTATAAACTATCTATATCGTAATCGTCTTTCAGTTTTTGAACTCATTGTGGTAGAAATAAATTAACGCGTAGGTACCTAAGTTATGAAATTATGAAAAAAAAAATCCTTAGCCAGAGCCAACCCAATATTCAGGACCAGGAGTCGCCGCTGGTAAGTGTTACAAGAGAGGGCGGCGTCACTTGAGCAATGTCTCGTCGAGGCGTTCGCGTCAGCAGCGCCAAGTTGATAGCTGAAGGTCAACTTATTCGACTGAAGGCACGCGAAGGTGCCGATTCGTTACGCTATCGACTTCCAACGAGGTGTCGAAGAACACTCGCCTTGTACGTGACGACAGAGGCATAAAGGCTATTTGAATTTACACCTTGGAGATTGCGCATCCATTGCCAGTAGCGATCGAAACGTCGCACTGACTGGTATTTTCACCTAAAACGTGGTCAAAAATATTCGGGCTCTTTTTTTACACCGAAAGGGTATATCTGAACTAAAAACCATATTTGTTAAGGTTTACAACGCATGGCATTTATTTTTATTGATAAATGAATAACATTTAAAAAATTTAAAAGATAGGGTAAACTTTGACAAATTTCATTTATGGCCACGTTTTAGGTGCGAATACCAGTCTGTGCGTCCAGAGGCGATCAACCGTTCTCCTAAACTCTTACAATACGAGCCTAATCTTGTAACTTATATGAGTACTAATGACACTGATCATTTTATTTATTCAGATCCTAAACAGCACGCCAATGTTAATGACTACTAATATGACCAAATTATGAATATTCATAAGCCACTTGGAGGCGTATATCCAGCAGTGGACGCTGATGGTCAACTGTCATTGAAAAGTCAACGTTAATTAAATTTAAGAAAATAAATTGTCCGAATTTGTCATGCATGCGTGTTGTACCTGGATACTTATTTGCATTAATTAAATTAATGCAGAAGGAACTGAATATAATACTAATACAATACATGTATTACTTGCATGCATTCTGCTAGAGTGAAGATGTAACCTTTAAAATATGTTTTGTTTGTTGCAGGTGAGACATTCATGTTCGTTCAGCTGGTAATTACACCTGCTACAAGTCTATTTTGAGAAAACTTAAACGTGTGAGTAACAATATGACGTAAATACTTCTGTATTAATTAATTTTGTTTTGAATGCTATTTTATTTGTCTCATATTTGGACGAGCCGTCTCATCCTACATCATTAAACTAGAAATCACGTCAACATTGACCGACCAAATTATCACATCCATAACAGACACTAAGCGTCGGACCACTTATCGAAGCGAAAATTCGTTGCGCAAAATAACACCCACGGAAATACGGATTTTTGCAAATATGACACACCTGCGCAGTGACCGGACCGTGATGAAAAGCAATCAAGTTTAAAGTCGTGACGAAAACCTCTCATTCCCACGCCCACGACGAGGTTGTCATCTACACCTATGTACACCGGCGCCATAGTTAAACCACACAAGTTAGCCGTCTTCATACAAACGCGCCGATTTCGCACTCACACAAGCGCGCGCCTGCGCACGCTGTCTGTACACAACCACTACATGCATTCTCACCTAATGTAATCAGTAATTGCGAGTAATTGTAATCAGTAAGTGCGAGTAGTCAGTAATGGTCGCCCAGCACTCGATTTTTGAAGTGAAATCTTTATCGGCGCTTGGCATTTATTTCAAAATGAATGTAGGGTTCCGTAACAAATGCATGTCTGTCCGTTCTACAAAATTTAACATTTATTTCAAAATTAATGTAGGGTTCCGTAACGAATGCATGTCTGTCCGTTCTACTAAATTTAACATTTATTTCAAAATGCATGTAGGGTTCCGTAACGAATGCATGTCTGTCCGTTCTACTAAATTTTACAATTTTCAACCAAGGTCCTCCAACCGGTTATTTTATAATAAATACTTTTATGTTATTTATTATGTTTATTATGTTATTTTATAATAAATACTATTAACGTGTTACGGGTTCCGTAACACGTTTATGTCTGTCCATTCTACTAAATTCTGCAAAAATGAATGAAGGGTTCCGTAACAAATGCATGTCTGTCCGTTCTACTAAATTTAACATAATTTTTTTTTATTTTTTATTTTTGTTCTGTTGTATTTTACCATGTGGGGCCGGTACTTAAAAAGAATAGCCCCACTGCATCTCTCCCCATACATGTCGTAACAGGCGACTAAGGGATAAGAACGAGATGCCGATGCCGTGCTAAAGGGCGACAGACTCACCACCTCTCACCTTGGCACGGTACTTCCACCGAGGTGGGTCTTTGTGCCGTACTTGCTGCTCGATCGGTTGAATCTTGTTGGAATGCTTTGCGGAACTTGGTGGTCGGTGTTGTGCTGTAATTTACCAGAGGTCGTGCAGCACAACACCGATTACTCTGCTTACCCCGACTGCCAGGATGCGTGGCAGTCGGGGTAACAGCAGTGCGTGTTTTTTATTGACTCTCTCTCTCTCGCTCTCGCTCTCGCTCTCGCTCTCGCTCTCTCTCTCTCCCTCTCGCTCTCTCTCTCGCTCTCTCTCTCACTCTCTCACTCTCTCACTCTCTTACTCTCTCACTCTCTCACTCTCTCACTCTTTCTCTCTCTCTCTCACTCTTTCTCTCTCTCTCACTCTTTCTCTCTCTCTCTCTCTTTCTCTCTCTCACTCTTTCTCTCTCTCTCTCACTCTTTCTCTCTCTCTCTCACTCTTTCTCTCTCTCTCACTCTTTCTCTCTCTCTCTCACTCTTTCTCTCTCTCTCTCACTCTTTCTCTCTCTCTCACTCTTTCTCTCTCACTCTTTCTCTGTCTCTCTCACTCTTTCTCTCTCTTTCACTCTTTCTCTCTCTCTCACTCTTTCTCTCTCTCTCACTCTTTCTCTCTCTCACTCTTTCTCTCTCTCTATCTTTCTCTCTCTCTATCTCTGTCTCTGTCTCTCTCTCTGTCTCTCTCTCTATCTCTGTCTCTATTTCTATCTCTGTCTCTCTTTCTATCTCTGTCTCTTTCTCTATCTCTCTCTCTTTCTATCTCTCTATCTTTCTATCTCTCTCTCTCCCTTTCTATCTCTCTCTCTCTCTCTTTCTATCTCTCTATCTTTCTATCTCTCTCTCTCTCTTTCTATCTCTCCCTCTCTTTTTATATCTTTTTCTATCTCTCTCTCTCTCTCTATCTCTCTCTCTGGAATTGCATTTCCACCATAATGCTCACTACCTGTCAATTGTGTTAGTGTTGTGAGTTGTGACATCCCTGGTGGCTCGGCGCAGCGTAGGTAGTTATTTTAAAAATTGGCTCCAGTTATCTTACTCGTCTCATTTTACTATGCCGGCGCGCAGCGCGGCGCGGCCGCAACCAGGTTGGATCGGAAGTCCAACAGATCCGCCCACTGCCACGTTAAGTATGCTTGATTCATTCACAAAATGCTAAGTAGGTACATACTAGAAGTTAAGGACTCTTAGCAATTTCTAAATTCAGCAAATATACTTTTTATAGAAAGCGCATCATGCGGCGTCGTGCCACCCATAAGGTGTCTAACGACGCCCATGGATATTCGGTCGATTGCGGGGGTTGCGAATGGTATTCCGGCCTAACATGTGCCTGTTCACTCGTCTCTTGAAGGACGCGAGAATGTACTTGGGGGGAAATAAATGTGGTCAGTGAGAGCGTTTCAGAGCTTACCAGTTCTGTGGAGGAAAGATCTGCAGAACCGATTGGTAGGCAGCCGCTGTAAGTCTAACGTGTAGGCAGGGGCGCCGACTTTTAGAAATCCTCGTGGGTGCTCGTGCAAATTTTTCTTTTTACTTTAAAAGAAGTTAACAATGACGTCTTTGGAAGATAAGTATAAAATACTAAATTGACCAATCATCATCATCATCAGCGTGTTGCCGTCCCCTGCTGGGCATATGCTTCTCCAATTTTTCTCTAATTCTCCCGGTACCCGCCAGCATGGATTCGAAAAATATTCGCACAATGTTTTGCATTTGCCGCCGCATTTACACATTTGCACCAATGTATAATAGCCGGGACCGATCTCGGCGGCTCGCCGCCGCAGCGGCGGAGCTGCGCAGAAACGAAAATTAGGTCGGATTGGGTGTAATGTATGAGGCAGAGAGAGGCAAAGGGGGACGGGCTACCCCCGCCGTTCTCACAGTCCCGCAGTCATAGTTATATCTCTCTCGCGCCCGCTCTGTGCTCATATTGCTTCTCTCTCGCACAGCGCTCGTCACTGTTCTCCCTCGCACCCGCACCTTCCTCGTATAGTATATCCTTCGCACCAGCATGTTCGTCAGTGTGCTCACTTGCACACCTGCAGTATGTGCCAGTGTCTCCCTCGCACTCTGTTTGTATGTACAGGCGACAACGGAATTTCGAAAAATAATAAACTGTATTTATTATTTTGCGATTTATTATTTTTAAAAGTATTTTTTTTCTTTTCAACGTTTTTATTTATGAATGTGTAATCAATCTGTAAAAGTGTTGTCTTTAGGGCGATTTTGTGTTTTTGTTAAGTGTAAGTAAGTGTTAAGTGTTAAGTGTAAGTAAGTAAGTGTAAGTAAGTGCTCCTTCCTATATTCTATTGCATGCATGGTATAGAATAATATAGGAGTACTATAACCGGCCGGGAGGACTGGAGGAAAATTGGAGAGGCGTATGTCCAGCAGTGGACGCTTACACGTTGACTGACTGACTGACTATAACGTTCGCTATTCACCGCGCCCTCGTGCGAATGTGTAAATGCGGCCGCTCAAAGGCTTATTCTGTGAAGGAAATAAGGCACTTTTATCGTAGCTCAAACCCATTACTGATCACTTTTTATATCTATCGTCACCGTTCGTGGGTGCTGGAGCCCCCGAGCACCCACAGAGTCGGCGCCTATGCGTGTAGGGATGCAACCCCTGCCCAATGCGCGTTGTGCAGATGTGGAAATAATCCAACCTTGTGATGCTTTTGCAGTCCAATTGTTAAAGAACGATTTATCGTTCTGGGCGAGTGACCTCTACCTCAGCTCCAATGTCATATAATTTACGTTTACTACAAAATATTTAATAAAAAAAAATGTATCTGTAGACGCATTCTGTAATAGCCTCGGTCATACCGTAGGTTTCGCTAATAAAGGGTCTCGCATCCAGTAGGCTGCGAATAAATTAAACAATTCAATTAAACGAATTATTATTTCCCATACTGTGAAACACTTTCAAGTGTCAACAGTAATTGCAGTATTTTAAATTAATCATTTCCTCAGTGGGCTGCGATTCGCCTGAGAACCGAATCCGAATTATATGTTGTTAAAATATCATCATTATGTTTCTTGACATTTATGAAGTCAGATTATCTGCAGTTGCTGTTGAATAAATTTCCCAGTTTACGACGAGGATTTTAACCCATTTGCAGGAGATACGATAAAGTATCTTGCAGAGTACCACTACATATACGGCGCAAAGGCGGACTTATTACTTAAAGATATTTCTTCCAGTCAACTTTTGGATGTGTGTATGTAGTAAAATGTGATAAAAGAAAGCAAAACTATGTTCATATTACCTACATTAGTATGGCAGTACTTACTTACATACATTGCGCCTGTGTGTGTTCTACTCTGCTCTACTCTTTAGCTCGGTACGTTTTATTTTCGTAACACGAGTTGTGTGTTATTTTCCAGCCAAATAAATGATGATATTTTTTTTTCAATGACACAAAATGTCATCCTCATGGGAAAAGAGACAAAACGAAGAGTGGAGTATTAAACAATAAGGCAGACGACGCGCAGAGGGCAGAGGTCACGGCCGACCAAGTTCCATAATTGTCAGGTGTTCGGTAACACGCCACGATTAAATCAGCCATCGAACGAGCCATCGCGGCAATAAAGCCGACCGTAGGCGTAACAAAACAATCCATTCATTAGTCGGTATCATATCTCAATGCAAATGTATGTTTTTCAATTAGTGAACAATCCAAAACGAATAGGTCGCTTTTTGTGGCTGTTCAATATTAATATTTGCGTCAGTACACTCGACTCGGTTATATACAATAAATAATTATTAGAAGATTCCAAATAGAATATGCTCGTAGTCTCGAGTGTTCATCCCACTCGCGTTGTCAGAATCAGCGGCGCGATAAAGGCACGTGTTCATATCATAATAATAAAAAATTTCCTCGGAACGTGCTGCGGCCGTTAATAACAACGTCTCACGTTAACAAGCAGAACGTATGTGAATTGTTTAGTCAATATCTACCTGATCGTCTCAGAATATTACACCATGTTGAATAAAAAATTTCCTTGAATTTTTCACTTCTTTCCTTAAGTAAAATCAACCGTTGTTTTTTTTTTCAGAATTGAAGATACGCATTGCAGTTAAACGTAATTCCTCGAAATTCGTCGAATTCTTTCGTAATAAATTGCCTCGCTTGCTTATCTAGATAGAGTCCTGGTCGGAACAGACGGTTACTTTGATTAAGAATGAAGTCAGCTGCTCTAATAGCCCCCTCCATTCTTTGGAAATATCTCGGCAACTTGAGCTCATAAATATGGAAACTATGTATAAATGCTAAACAGACCACAACAGGTGCGGCCGCGCCGCCGCCGCCGTTGAGTTATTTATTATCTCTGATTGACTCGATTTATTGATACATTTCAGCAATAATCATCAGCCTGAAATGTGGATACTTATACATAATATAGGTATACACAGCTTATTGTCGAGCCTATTTATACAGCTTATTTATATATATACAGCTTATTGTCGAGGCAAACATATCTGGAAGCACCTAAATGCATTCCATCCAATATTAGCTGCGCCACAGGCTGTGCGTTCCTTCAGACGACAACGGTACGCGAACGCGATGCCCTGTGCATAGTTTATGCTAAGCGCGGCTAGATCGTTTGCAGGCATCCATTACACCATTCCTCTGTTCTGGATGAAAATTAATTTGGCCTTTATTGAAATTTCACAACGAAGTCACCGCCGCGCGCCGCCCCCTCCGCCGCGTGCCGCTCACCTAAACTGCGAAAGCACGCCTATTGAACACGTAGGCTACGTAGTTTCTGTATCGTTAGAGGTTTTACCGATGTACACTGACGATTAGTCGTTTATTTATTAGAATCCAATCAAGCGAGCTGTCAGCTCCCCGTCAGCCAGACGGGGACACTCCAGCCAACACGTAGGTAGCCCCTCCATCATTCTCCACCGCCTCCTCCGAACAGCCACCGTACACAGGCTTTAATCGATTCATGTGCGATTCTGCGCAATAAATCATTACATCTCAATGCGGAGCGGTCGGTGGAACAATTCGTCACGTCATTCGCGCGCTGTGTCGGCGCACGCGTTGTGTGTGTACTCGATGCATTCTAATTAGTTTCACTGATTACTTTGTGAAGATCACGCGCGAGGTGCAGCGCAGCTCAATGCACAATCGCCTCACCCATTAGCTATTTCATAATTCTCACATGATTTATGCAATCACTGTGTTGCCGCAAGTTTTACCTTCACGTAGAGGGGGCCATAGTCTATTACGAGGCCCGGAATCACGTCTCCCAGGAAGAGATGCCAGTATCGGCCGGCGGATCTGATGACCCGGGGAGCACCGTTACTCGGGGCATGTCTCTCTCGTCCGTCTGGAGCCGGCACAGAGGCCGCTCCGTGCCTCGCATCCTATCTGTGCGATCGCTGCATAAATTATGAATGCATTAATTTAGGTAGAAGGTCAAGTATCATATTCGTATAACTGATGGAGCATTGTTCTGAGGAATTAATAAGATGCAAGGATATGCAGACTCATAGGAGTACCTATGATATGAGTATGACACTTTACCACGCTTCTTGTTATCGAGACAAAGAACTTTGTTTGATAATTAATCATAGGTAGGTAATGAATACTATAGTGTATCCGAGCCATCCTTCTTGTTGGTGACCCGAAACTTACAGATGGTCTGGAGTCTCTGAGTCACAGACGATTTTTCGGTTCGCTTAGTCTGTTTTACAGATACTATCACGGACGCTGCTCTGTGGAGCTAGCATCCCTTATTCCCTGCCAGTGCCACCCGTCCTATCTCCGCATGACTCGTCGCAGAGAGACTCAACACCCTTTTGTTTTTGACATTGGGCTTTTGCGAACCCATCGGTTCTCTAAATCGTTTCTTTGTCGCACCGCTAGAGTGTGGAACTGTCTTCCGGCGAGTGTATTTCCTGAATCCTTTAACCTGGGTGTCTTCAAGCGTCGTATTAACGGGCTAGACAGCCTAGCAAAAGTCCGCAAATCTGCTGGCATGGCACCTAACTGAGCATGGTTTCGCGAGGAGAGGTGATTTTGGCTATGTCGACTGCACCATTGGTCTCTCGGCACAGCCACCAATGTTGGTTTACATAAAAAAAAAATAAAAAAAATACAGTCAGTACTATGTATGTAAATGTGGCTTATTATGCTGCCTACATGAATCAAATTATTGTCTCCACTCCTTGTTGTTTTGCATCACATAACAGAGCATGCAGCTTCTACCGCGCTATATCGAGCACTATAGATCCAGCTGCCTCCAACAGATGGAGCGACGCACATGGAAGTGGACAGTTGCTCGTGTACGGACAAGTGTCGCTTGTTTATCGTCACGTCCGAGAATAATCCAATAAATGTCACGTGTACGTTGAAGCACTCCTCTAAGCACTCAATCCAACTGTACTACGGCCGGTTGACGCGGAGCATTCCGGAATGTTCTAGACTAGAACGATCTAGATAATGGCGGAGGTCTGAGACCCGCCGGCAAGTGTGAGGGTATTTTATAATTAAAATGCGATGCGCCTGCTAATGATGTATGCAGGAGCGGAGGGAGAGGGAACAGCTGCCGCTTAAATGCCAAATTACTGCAGGCAGAGGGCGAGGCGCAGGTTTATAACGACTTAGTGTCGAGCCTTCACGTAGGAACGTATATCGGATTAAGTCGAGTGAGGCCTAATACCTACCTACATTAATAAAATATATGGAATGAACCAATTCTAGGAGTGCATTTTGAAGTACCTAACACAGCTAGCTAGACCCATTAAAACCTTAGTAAAACGTAAAGTAAATTAATTTCTAAACTTCTTTGTCTTACGAGTATATGTTGGTTGGTCGCAAAAGATCATAGTAAGCGGTCAGATGGTATATATTTAATATTTTTATTTATTTTTAATTATGTTTTTTTTATCTTGAAGTTCAATAAGAAACACATAAATGCGAAGTATTATTTGCTATTTGTCAACAAATGTTATAATATAGTTTTAAACGAGTACCTAGCGGTGTGTAAAGTGACCCCCGGCCGCGGCCGGGCCCCCGCTCGCACTGGCAGCGCTCTCCGCAGCTACTCAAGCTCGACGCGGACGGCTCCCACATTACAGGCTAAACGCTTTAAACGCAAGCAGATGAATATTTTACACTTTATCCTCCGCTTCAGGCAGAATAATTTCCCCTTCGAAATTCTGAGGTCGTAAAATCAACGCAGTAAAACTAAAATAGACTTTAGATGGTTATAGTCTGCAGCTAGACAAATGTTGAACATGTTCGCGCCGCCGCCAAATCTGACATTGTATGATCCATAAACTGGTGCTAAGTTATTGACAAGGAAATCCGCCTTGAAAATCCATTTTAATGCATACGTACAGCTCCCGGCAAATAATGCGTCTCGAGCTTTAGAAAGAGACCATCCGGTTGTTGTAGAGATTCGCGTCATTCCTGTCGCACGCACGAGCTCGCACGTCTCTGTGCGACAGGGAGGACGCTCTACACCGCATGGTCTCTTTCTAAAACTCGACACGCATTATTTGCTGTCGCGTACTGTACCTGTCCATTGTATACTTATCTTGCTAGACCGATGTCCATCGCTCAGAATCAGTATGTTTGTCGAGTTGTGATATGTGCTCAGTCGCAAATTTTCCATGTTGAATTGTTTACTTACTTACCAAATATGTAAGTCCTTGGTGTGTCCTTAGAGGCAGCTCAAAACCTGCAAACTTTTACATACGGCTATGAAAAGGATCCCGCTATTCTGCGCATAACATACGATTGAGCTATACTTTTACATGATTTCTATATGCTCAGTATGTTACAAGGTTTTCTGTTAAATTGCTGTTGGTTCTTATAACTGCATCATGCGTTTATCTCTGCGTTCCGTCGACCTGTTCTATTCATGCCGACTGCACACCAGGGCAGGGGGAGGGAGGAGGGGAGGCGGTGGCCGGGCTTCAATGAACAGTTAGCGAGTAAATATACTCTCGACCTAACTGCAATACTGATTATGCAACTAATGCATGACATTAATAGTGCGCGAGACCTAATAGTACGGACGTGCTGTGAAATAATGAAGAGTATAATTCGGAGCTGTACGAGGAGCTATATACATAATATATATAGCTCCGAAGTACTGGCCACCACATTTGATTGTTATTTTGATTATTTATAATGCGCGTTTCAAGTGGTCGACTATTTGCTTTCTGTACAAAAGAAGAGAAAATTTTAACTCATACAATAAAACATTTTCCAAAAAAGATAAAGAAAAGTTTACAATTTTACAAAGGAAACACAGGTGCCGTAGATTTTGAATAATCTCATTTCATTTCGTTTCAACTTTTTGTACTCACGTAAATATTTAGTACTTGCGTCTAAACCAATCTAGATAAACTTGAAAAAAATCAATTTTCTAAATACAAAATTTCATCAAAATCGTTGAGCCGTTTCCGAGAAACCAATTATTATATATCTCACTAAAATAATTTATTTCTTTTTGCTATGAAAAACTAATACACTTAAAGTAATATGATTACCATTATCATTTTTAAAATTATATTTCCGTATATTTCACATATTCTAATTTTCTGTAGCCTACATATAGGTAAGATGTATTACATCTTACCTATTCATTTCATTACGTATGGCACGGCATCACTAAATCAAGGATAGAATTTAATGCGCTCTACATCAGTGGCAATACCTAAATGACTTTTTCAATGGGCATTACGTTAACTCTAGTTCATTCTGCCATGAGCTTGCCTACGATAGTCTATTTTATGTGTTTTATGTAATCTGAGGTGGTACTGGTATTGGATACATCTCCTATTGAAAAGTCGGAGCCAGGCTTCGTGCCAATTGAATGCTTTCCTCGTATAGTCATGGTCACGGAATAAGAAATTGAAATGCCATGGAACATGAAACCATTTTTTTTCATTTTACTTACGCCATTTTACTTACGCTATTTTACTTACGCCATTTTACTTACGCCATTTTAGTCCGTACTACTATAAAACTAGTCTACTGGACATCTTTCTACTGCGACTGAACGTCTCCACTGAGATATGCGATTTCGTGCCCAGTATGAAGTAAGTCAACTGGTACTTACTTGCGACGCGTTGACCACGCCCCTCTAACCAACTCAAATGCTCTGTGGTCATGGATGCTCTGATGATGGAGAACATCGAATATTTTACACCCGACCCGACCTTCCTACAGTGCGATAGTATCAACCTCGGGTGGTTTTGCCCCGCCTATAGTACGAGTATTAAGGTAAAAGAAAGAACATACTGTTTTACGTGGATTCAGAGCCGTGCAGCAACTCCTAGGTGCTAATGTACCTACTTATCTAACTTGGAATCACAGAGAGAAAATGATTTTCGCCGAAGTCGCCGACGAACGGGCCCGATGTCGCAAACCAGCTTTTACCGCTGCTTGGCCACTGTGCAGGCTCTGTGATGGATGGCATGGCACCTACCTGTGCACGTCAGGATGCGCGTGCGGAGTGTACGGTCGCGGCTGCAATGTCTCAAGGCTGCCGAGAGCTGGCGCAGCTCCAGCAGACGTTTGGGCGACGGCCGCGCCGAGACTACGATGCAATCAAATGCCGACCGACGACGACGTTCCGAGTTAGCAAATATTTAGCTTATCTCTAATTAGGTTTCGTGAGATAAGTACGCATTTATAACTGAGTACGTATAATGCGGAGTAGGTACGTTTTATTTCGATTCGACGAACTGAATTTAAAGACCAAATAAAATAAAATAAAATATTACATTTTCTCGACTGGTTAATATCGAAATCGACAGCCTTCAAAATATGGCTAGTAGTATGTATGATAGATAAAAAAATATAACTACATTCATGAATAAAACTAATTTCTTTGACTTTCTAAGTGGAGTCGTGTGAAGAGAACTTTTTTTACAAATATATTTTATGTTTTTTTTTATTTTGTCTCTTCATTTTCGGCTTTCTATATAAGAAATACATATTTTATGGTAACTCAAGAATATCTGAAAATATCACAAGCAAGACACGAACTTCACTGTATACGTACTAGTATATCTACTCTCGTCGTGCTGCGCGTGCCTCGTGAACTAAATAAACTGCGAGGAGCGGGAGGAGGAGTGGATGGAAGTCATATTCGTCGGTCGGTGTAGCTAATGGCGATATCATATAAATATGGCGGCAAAGATCGTAAATTCACGAAACGGTCCGTGACCGCGGGACGCAGCTTCCGAGCCTGCCAGCTCTCGGGCGGGGTGACACGGTTAATGCTATATTTAATCCATTAAACAGAAATAGCTCTTTCAATATGCACAAAATGGCTTGAGAGGAAACGAAACGAAAAGAGCCAGCTCTTACAATATTTATGTTGGAGGCGCGGCGGAGCAAATTTATATGGTTCAGCATAGTGGTGAAATTTAATAAAAAAATGTGTATCTGCCATGACGATATCAAACTTATTTTATAGCTATCATAAAGTTAAAGTATTTCACAGTTATTCACTCAAATATTTCAAATCTTTTTCTAGCTTCTGCCTTGTTTCGTCACCATGCTACCTCCCTCACGCAACGCGTAGTGGCGCGATGTTGGCTAGGGCAATAAATCGATGGAAGTTTGAATTTGGTTTGCTTCTGCAGGAGAGCTTTAGAACCTCAGGACAATGAGTAGCTTTTTATTTTTCACATTCAGCACAGCTCTAAATTATAAACACGAATTTTAAATACATTCCCTAACTAATTAATTATACTTATATATCTAATTATATAACTAAACAGCGCCAGTTACGCCTCCCTGCTCGCCCCAAGAGCTGCTCTTCGAGTCTCACCCGCCCTCGAGCGGGACGTCCCTCCGCCACCGCCGCGCCGCCGACGACCGACGCCGACCGAGACGGGACGCAGACGCCGACGCGCGCCCGTGCGTGCGTCGGCGTATTATTAGCGCGCTGCTATAAAAAGATTGCCGCACGTGCGAGGCACGAGTGGGTACGTTCCCCGTTCTGTCCGATATCAAATAAATCGTGTCTACCTACAGGTATGTTTCCCTCACGCACTGCGAATGCTGCGAATGTACGACCCCGCCCGCATCAAATGCGATGCGATCAATGAATGTGTACTTCTTCATACAAGTACAATTTATAATTTTCCTATCACAAATTCACAAGATTTTAATATAAATATCAGAAACCCCCTCCGATGTTAATAATTCAGAGACCTTTTTATTTTTAAATTATTTTTACAAATATTTATATTTTTCATTAAAATTTCACTAATTCACAACATCATCGAGAACTAGTCGTAAGATTAATGAACTTTTGAAGTAGCAAAAAATGTTCAGCGCTAATAACTGTCGGTGGTTATGAACGTGTGCAAGTAAGGAAGTGTGTAATTAATAAAACATTAGTATGTATGTACCTATTTGTGTCATTGTTCGGTGCAGTGTGAGCCGCATCAGTGTCTGCGCGCGCCGATCTCTCCGCAGTTTGTGTTTACTTTTATTTTCTTCGACGTTCCTCTGAACATATTTCAATGCCAACAAATGGTTTATTTAGCTGTAATGATTGTTCGTCCGATGCCTCGGTGCGTCATTGCATATCATTATCCTTAGTTTGTCGTCAATTTCTCTACATTATAGCAAAGCGTTATTGCCTCTCATAGTAACGTGCTCGGTTCTTTGTTTAACTAAACCGTGTGAAACTCCATCAGTGAATCAGTGAACCTGATTTGAGTCAACGATAAAATTGTGCCATTTGTAAGCCGATTAATTGAAACGGCACATAGACTAAACGTAACGGGGCACATCGTGGATACAAAAATGTATGTGTCCTGGAGATTAAAACTGTTCCATGCACTGAATTGGGAATAGGCTCCAAATCAGTGGTTCCATGCATACAAATAATAAATAAATTAAATTTATCGTTTCAATCTTTCGTGAATATATGTTACATATTAAACATAATATATCCGCTAATTGAATTCTCTAGTGTTAGTCTAGTGGTCTAGTGCAGGAATTCTTACTTATTCTACACATATTTCTACTTTCTTTGTCCTTTCTTTTATTTACAATTCTATCATAATAGTAGGTATAATATTTTAGTCAACCAATCAATTATTAGGTTTCTTCAACCATTTAGTTAAACATTCCAAGTTAATTATATTTCAAAATGCTTAAAAGAGCTATAGACTCTTTGACGTACAGGTGGACGGACTGACCCTCAGAGTCCCGGCACGCCGCCGGCAGCGAGACTGGCCAAGGAACCCTGAAAACGATCGGATCAGAGTGCACGTGACCCGGATTACTCGAGCGAGCATCTCGCTTCCCCTCACGTGGTCTCGCTGGAGAAGCCACAAGTTTACATTTAAGAAGGGCGAGCCAGTTGACCGCAGATCCGGTGCGCATCGGTGGCTATAGCAACCAAGCCACTGTAGGTACATAAAAGACGCTATAGACACTTTAGTACACATATGCATATAGACACTGCTCTTTTTTTTCCTAATTAGTTTTACTAGAACACTTTTGTACTAATTATTTTTACTTTCAGGTGAAATGTTTATTAACGTCTCCCTCTTATTTTAAGAAACAGGATATTCCAATGTGGTCACATCATGCAAATTGTTTTATAGTAGCCCCAAGTATTAGTAGCCAGACTGAGTGGTTTAGCCATAGTCTGAGAAGAAGTCAGTCCGACTCCGAAGCGGAATAACGTCTATCTTTGAATTATTTTTGTAGTACTCAATGTGAATCATAAAAGCGAAAAGCAAACAAAATTTAATTCGAAGTAAGATTTTATATTAGTTTAGCTTAGATAATTAGTTTAATTTTTATTGTATCTTAATTTTTTGGTTGTTTAATAAATACTCTATAGTAAGAGGAAACTTAGTCGCAACATCCTTGTGCAACCCCTAGCAGAGTCCCAAGTCATTGCTCCAACTACCACACCACAGACATTATCACTCTGAGAAGAAGTGATAAAGGCGCCGTTCCATGTTGAAAGAAGAACACTCTATTCCGCAAGTCACCCAGAACTTCACTTAGAAAGTTTTCTCTCTGGACGCAGGCGAATTTAAACTTCATAGTGGAATATCGCTTTTTCGATGTCTCAAGTTGGAGGTTCTCGTTCAATAATCGCTGCGGTGTCTTGCTATATTTGCGCAGGAGATCGATTTTTGGTAATGTGAAAATTATTTAGACGTTGCGTAGTCGCACGTAAGACACGTTAATGCATTGACTAAATATATCATAGCTAACCAGAACTGATCTATTCTGTAGGTGACACAAAACATGATTAGTTTTTAGTTTAGATTCGTTTTTTTAGAATTCCGTACCTGAAAAGAGGAAAAAAAACGGAACCATTATAGGATCACTTCGTTGTCCGTCTGTCTGTCAATGCCGTTTTTCTCAGGAACGTGTAAAGATATCAAGTTGAAATTAATATCAAATACTAAGGTCTACGGTTCCTTGCAGTTGTATAAAATTTAAGCTTCTAAGTCAACGCAATCACAAGATACGGCCATTTTGTCACAAATTTTGCTACTACCAAACCAAATCAAAACCTATAAAGTACTTCCTGTTAACCTAGAATCATTAAATTTGGCAAGAAGCACGGTCTCAGCACAAGTAAAGGAAAAGATACGAAAATTGTAAACTTGTAGGCATATGACATTAAAACAATTTTTTATTTGTTTTGTATGTCAAGACGCCCTTTTCTCAGGAAGGGATCAAGATTTGAAATTGAAATTAATATACAATATTAAGATCTGAATTAAAATTCACGCAATCAAAAGATACGGACACTTATGTCAGAGGAGCTAGCATATTTCCTCATACGATCTCTTGCGTCCGGATTACTCCGGATTGTCATCGAACGGACTCGTAACAACTATAGTATATTGATACAGTAAGTCATTCATTACTCATTAGCGTAGGTTTCCCCTTCACAAATGTTAAAAAAAATTTAATATTCATTTACCTTCCATCCAATCCAGCGCTGACAGACAAAACCTCGATCTTACATCGAGGTTTTTTACTCAATATCACTTGAAAATAGTGTTGTATTTTAAATTAAATATTAAAACAGAATGCGTATAAACTTTCATGGATGATTCACCCATGCCATTAAGCTAATTCTAAAAATAACTTATTCCCTATTGCCTTCATAATTATACAGCTAGATGCAGACCCCCTGGTAATCCCCTCAGAACACAGCTTAGTTAGTTCATACTGTGAACGTTGCTGTATGTATGAGCGATGCACGCGACGAGGCGGCCGCCCATTAGCGGCTCACTTTGCTCTAAAGGTAGAATTACACCTGTAGAACCTTGCCACACCCCTGCGCGCTGCTCAAGTCGGTATAGCTGCAAGACAGTTAAGTGTGATAACGTTCGTCACATTTAGCCATGATTGTACTTACATACGTACGCGTACGTACGACTGCGCCATGACAAACCGACACCACAGCCCGGTACGTGCCTATGCAGTGATGTGATGGATTATTCGTAATGTTCGTGAACACACACGATGCAGTCATGGATATGCGAGTACGCACCTACATAATATGCAGTTTTATAGGTGCAGTATTACTAAATATCTAGTGGTACATAAATTGTACGTGCGGTCATACAAACTGAGACTCTACCACCACGTCCCCCATCAGATAGTGTTGGTGCATACAAACTGAGACTCTACCACCACGTCCGCCATCAGATAGTGTTGGTGCATACAAACTGAGACTCTACCACCACGTCCGCCATCAGATAGTGTTGGTGCATACAAACTGAGACTCTACCACCACGTCCGCCATCAGATAGTGTTGGTGCATACAAACTGAGACTCTACCACCACGTCCGCCATCAGATAGTGTTGGTGCATACAAACTGAGACTCTACCACCACGTCCGCCATCAGATAGTGTTGGTGCATACAAACTGAGACTCTACCACCACGTCCGCCATCAGATAGTGTTGGTGCATACAAACTGAGGCTCTACCGCCATGTCCGCCATCAGATAGTGTTGGTGCATACAAACTGAGACTCTACCGCCACGTCCGCCATCAGATAGTGTTGGTGCATACAAACTGAGACTCTACCGCCACGTCCGCCATCAGATAGTGTTGGTGCATACAAACTGAGACTCTACCGCCACGTCCGCCATCAGATAGTGTTGGTGCATACAAACTGAGACTCTACCGCCACGTCCGCCATCAGATAGTGTTGGTGCAATTTTCTTTTACGCTTTCACATTTCATTTTTATTCTTCGCCTGTTTTATATGTAGCTAAATACACTCTCATTATCTTTTATCGGTCGTCGTTCCCTCCTAAATTGGTAGGGATAACCAGATTTCTTCAGCGAAAATATCCCGTTAGATGGAAGCACTAGCATCGCTATAAATTGGATCTTGGCTGATGGTTGGTTGTTAAGTTTTTAAGGTATGTATTAATCTTCGATATCTTTTTCGAATTTCGATTCGAAATGGAATACTTCACCATAGAATGAGTCACGGGAATCCCCTCGACGCTCCCACCCCCATAACACCCTCTTGTTGACTGCGTCGGGCGAAACGGCGGCAGCTCGCTTTACAAAGCTAACACTAAACACATTCTCGGAATTTCCAAGTCGACAATAGCATTAAAGCTAAAATATTCAACGGACCGGGAAAACCAAATAGAAAATATTAAACTAGGAACGACACTTTGTTTAAATTTTTGGGAAATGAATCCCTCGTCATATATGGCTCTACTATGTATTAGAGTTGTATATTATATCACATCTAGATTAGGTCTATGAAGATTCCGTGGTCCCTCTTTTTTTTATGTAAACCAATATGGATAGTTGTGCCGAGAGACCAATGGTGCAATCGACAGAGCCAAAATAACCTCGCCTCGCGAAACCACGCTCAGTTTGTGTGCCATGCCAGCACATATCCCTCTATTTGCCTGCGAACCCCCTGCCCTGCCTGCAGTCTACGACGCGCTGCCAATCGCAGCATATTTCCCCCTATTTCAACTGTTTCTGGAGGGTTTGTATGATAAAGGGATTGTCTATCTCCTGTCCGTCAGACGACACGCGAACCGGTGGCGGCGGCGGCGCGGCGGCGGCGCGGCGGCGGCGGCGCGGCGGCGGCGGCGGCGCGGGCGTAGCGACCGTGGCCGTGCCAACAGCCCGAGACGGGTGCACACTTCCCAATTTTATTATCAGAATTACTTCTCATCTACTACGTTGTAGCTCGATCCAGTCCACAACAAGTCGGAGTAGTCGGCTCTCTATGTCTCAATATACCACCTATAGGTAACGTTCGTTTACCACTATAGGTCAGATTTCCATATTTCCGAATGTTGCCGCCGTGCCCGCCCCGCCCGCGCCTTCGACCGCCTCCGCGTCACTCCATGATAATAAAAAAAAAATTAAAAATAATGTATTCACACTAGACTAAACAGAATAAGTTATGACCTGTAATAGTGTCGAATCTACATTTTACGAATTTATATTGAGGAAATCATCAATCTTCGCCTTGCCATTTTAAAGGTTGTTAACGAATTCATAAACTCTAATGCATTCGAACGACTGATCGTTCTCCACCGACGAATTGACAAAATAATAAAGCATTATATTTTGTATCACAGAAATACTAAAGCGCTTTCGCAGACCGAGCTCTACCTATACCCGAACCAAAACGTGGTGTATTGTGGCGGGAAGGTGAGGGTGACACTATGTCCTGTTCCGTGTCATACTGCTGCTTCGCTGCTGTATGTACGTACGTAGTGTCATTCCAGGGGGCAGTAAATATTCATGAGCCCAGGCCGAGACTGCGGCGCGGTGCGGAGGCCCGAGTCCGGAGTCCGAGCGGAAGGGAGCGGACGGTGACCACCAGGGCCGCGGACAATGGTGGACTCGGGAGGAGGAGCGGGTCACCGGATCTCCGATCCTTTGTCTCCTCGCGGTCCGGGCGGGCTCCCGGGTCGCGTCCGAGATACATTTTTAGAATATTCGCTGAACGTATTTTAAAATATTCATTTCTCGCGGCCCTTATGAATTGTAATCGGCTCGACTCGCATTTTAAGAGGAAATCCTAAATACATAAATACATAAGTTACACGTAAATATTTCACTCAAATTCGTAATTGGAGGCTAAGAATAACGAGTGATACGGCCGCCCCGCGCCGCTCGGAAAGAAGGTTAAGGGTGGCCTGCGCGGATGGACATTCTAAAGTTGACGAGTCACCAATCTTTTCTAATGAACCACATTAAATGCTGATTTCTTCGTCGAAGTTCACTCACGCCACAATCAAAGTTTCGTGCCGGAGACGACTGGTCCGGGATGTGCGAGTTTTAATGGATTTAACCATTAAAGTAATTAAAACCGGCGCGGCCCTCGCCTTGTGTACCCACTTCACTCACCCGCACCCGCGCCCCGCGCCGCCGCGCGGTCCGCCTGTAGCGTAGGTCGACAAATCGACTTATGAAAATTTTCACATCAACGTTTGTTTAAATAAAAACACCTCACGTCTCCGCCAATGTAAGAATCCTCTTTTCCGTTGGATTGTACGCACGCACACACTTTTTTTTTAAATTATCGCTAGAGGTTGGCACACAACATGACTTAAAATGATTTCGAAATCACACAGGTACATATGATCTCTGTATAATTTATTAAGGCTTATTTAATTATATATAATACTGGGTCAAATTAATTGCTGTCTTTTTCATCCCTGTTATATAGCGCATAATGTCGATCTTTAGGGCGCACTAAAACATTGGAAAATACGATAAACCAGTTGGCAGAAACTGTGAAAACTTGTGTGGTCCGCTCCTAAAAGAATTGGTACGCACTTGAAAGTCAATAAAAATGTTTGCGCGTCCATTTAGTGCATCGCGTGGGGGCTCACTGTGGACGTGCTCAAATGGGTTTTGCCGATAATAACGACGAGGGACCGTCACAATGACGCGCAGGTTTGGTCGAACTGCAGGCAGTACAACAAAATGGCCACTTAAGAATTCCAAATTGGAGACACGATCAGAAACGCACACAGGCTGGGATTGTAATTATACAACGAATGGTAAGTTTCCAGGAGCTTAACATCCAATTTCAAATGTTATTTACCACTATTAATGTAATCCTGGTCTTGCAAGTTATAAGTCACGAGATAAAGGGGGAATATTAAGATTTATCGTCAGCTACTTGTGATAAATCCATAATTTCTGCGTTGCTATTCGCACGCTGCGCTGCAAAGGGCAAGCGGCCAGAGCTGTATGGATCGCCAGCACAGCGCAGCGGTCTTAATGGGCGATGTTATCTTTCAGTGGACACTTCACTCGTTTTCACAATCGCGGGGATTTATTCGTGGCTGGAGTGGTTCATAAATTGGACAGCGCTTGCAACTGCCATTGGCATCGAAACTTGAGTTAATAATTTTATAACGTTAACAATGAAGCTGCTAGTGCAAATGTATCCATGTAGAGCAGCAATATATGTTTTTTTTTAATGAAAGAACGCTATTTGCTTCCTCGGGAAGACAATAAACTACCCATTATAGAAATCAAGAATTTTCATGAACATTTTCATGAAAATTTTCAAATCACTATTTCTTGTGCCGAAGGCACGCGTTAGAATTTCTTCAAAAAGAAACAATGCAAAATTATACTTTGGTAGAATTGTAACATGCACATCAGAATGGTTTATATTTTCCGTTCACTCGGTGAAACCCACTCGTTAGCATACATCGCTGCCTTTTCCTCTTCGATGTACATACGAGACAGAAGCAACAAGTCGCACGATGATAATGATTGGAGTGGCTTTGTAGAGACGCCACACTGACTGCGGGGACGGCGGAGGCGGCGCGGCGCGGCATCCGGCGAGCGCGCGCGCAGATCACGGCAAACCAGACACGGCGGCGGTGTATCGCTCAAGGTTTTATTAAAATCTAATTGCGTAATCAATTCTTCATACTGGCATGTTTGTACAGTATAATAGTTTAATAATGCTTAAACTATTCGTGATGTAATATAACGATATTACCACAGAACAGTGATCGGGCGGCCGTCTCCCCTATATGCTTATTCATAAGCGACTACGTGAAGAAGGCATTTATATATAACACATATAAGAGATCTCTGCATAGTGCTGACTCAAATTACGAGTAAGTAGAGATCGGAAAGCATGCGCATGCTAAGGGGCTAGCTGGCTAGCATATTATTTGGTGGACATTTCAAACGACTATGTGCTTATGCAAGGAAAACAACAAAAGCTAAAATTGTTCTATGCAAGTTTGTAATATTCTCGAAACTATATAAATGTCATTCTAATGTCATAATCGATTTATACGTGAAATGTATAGAGTTCGAAATACCTACAACTCGTTTCGTACATTAGAGTATCAGGGTCGAACCTCGGTCGGCGAATTGTTTTATCAGGCTGCAATATTAACCTGTCTGTATACACTTGGAGAGCCTGTTTTCCACAGCAGCGCCTTTATACAGACAAGAGTTACGGGCTCGCATTTCCATATTGAAGACTGCGGTAGGTTTTGCTTCGGGCGACACGTGTAATATTTCAAAAAAACTTGCTGAAATGTGGAAACTTGTATCGAATACCCGATATAAAATATGTTGCCGAACTGAACAAAACAGTATTTCACAACATACAATCTCAGCGAGACAATACTTCTCAGAGTATCTAAGAATTCCGTTACCTGTAATGACCAGGCTTATTTATGCAGTGGCTTATCTTCCCATTCTATCATAATCTCCTGGTTATGATTCATCTACAATATATCTTTAATTTATTTACCGACGTATTAAATAATATCACATAACAATAATGATAGGTTTGATTCAATAAATATATTTCAAGTAACTTAGCATGGTCTTTTGCATATCAAAGATATCGATAAGAGCGGAGAGTTGACCAACAGTTCTGTTGCCGATAGCATCCGCATCGAATACGCCAAGAACGCAGTCGGTCAGCTGTAGAGAGCAGCTCGCTGTGTCGTGGCGGCGGCGCCGGCGGGGGCGGCGCGGAGGCGGGGCGGCGCGGAGGCGGGGCGGCGGCGGCGGCGGCGACGGGCCACAAAGGCCCCGCTTCTCGTTCCCGTACAGATAATTGTGACCCGTACAAGGCTCTGCACGAACACCGCGGAGTGATTTTTCCAACATCGACAGCGAAAGTTGTTTCGAGGTTCAAAATTTCACTTTCCAAATAAGCATGATCGCTTTTCGTTATAAGTTCCTCATTTGTGTTGGGTCATCGAGAGTTCACATCTCGCTCTATCTACATAGAAAATACAGAGCTAATCGTATCTATCTTTGATTTCGTTTAGTTTATCGAGTCCATCTTAGATCAAGATTGTTTGGCCGATCTCCCTTTCAATGACATCATTGCAAACATTTTTTCGATAGACTCTATCTCATGAATGCTTTTAATCGAGTGAGACGGTATGTCTATTGTCTACTTGATCTATCAAGTTATTTCTCTCCTTGACTGATTCGTTCACGAAAACGTTATATGTAGTTATATGCGTTGTTGGTGGGAGCACTGACGGAATCAGTCCGACGGCGATCAGGTCCGCAGGTTGGGACTATATCGCCTATCCCGGAAAGGGTGTGGGTGAGAATTACCTGCTACATAAAAAAGTTATTATTTAACCGGATAGCCTGTCATTTTTATCACAGTACTTCGGAATGAGCCAGCAGCAAGAGCATGTAACGCTATTCGTTCACCTCGCGTGCATTGTCGGCTCACTAGTCAGCAGGCGCAGCGTTGTGGGAAGGAGGAAGTGACGATAGAGCAGCTATTTCGCTGATGATACGTTCACGTAACGGAGAGAAAGGCGATCGATCAATTTTCCGATTATGACGCAACAGTTCAGCCGAACGGTATTGGTTACGGCGCAGTAACACAATTTCCATAGCTTGATCTCATTCCACACGGGTGGGCACGTGCGCGCCTGAGCTGGCCACCTTCCAAGATGTTGCACCGGCTGAGTGCGTGCGAGGCGAGAGGGGCGCATGCGGGCTTGCTTACGCGGGTGGTCGGAGCGGTCTTGACGCTGGACTCTTGATTTCAAGATCCTAGGTTCGAATTTGGCCGAGATGTGTACCAATGAGTTTTTTTTTATTGAAAAGTGTGTATGCATAACTACACCTGCTGCTATACCGTTCGGAACCGCTGTCAAACTGTAGGTTTAGGAGTACGTGTAAACTGTATGTATACCCATACCCGATACTAGATTTTAGAATCAAATTGTAGCCGACTGGGTTAGTAGCACCGTACTGGACAGAAGATGGCCCTATCGCAGCCTCGGCTGTGTTCTCTAGTCCAGTATAGCTAGCGATCCACAGGGCATTAGGTGAGCCCCTTACGGGAAAATGCTGAGTGCTCACTACATTTTTCAAAGCATCTCTAGGCCTCAGAGGCTAGAGATTGTTTAGCAGTTACGATGGGGCTGGTATAGTCGACAGTCGGCTAAAGCCCTATTTCATAAAGTAGAAAAAAAAAGGGAAGTCTTCGGTATGGTACTTTCTTGAGGGTGATATTAACTGGTCTGAGCATGTGCCCTGCTCATCTGACTCATATCAGCTCCTGCTGCCCGGATTGCAAAAAATAGGTAACTGAAAGACATAGCGTTCTGCACTATGGCCGACAGAAGCTGTAGATACAGGTATGCGAGTACTGCATAGCACTGTACGTCATATTTTCAACAGATTATTATGATAATTATGTATTTTAAATGTTTATGAATAAACATGGCTTCGCTTCGCGATGGAACATATCCCATAACCATCCTTAGACGTGCCAGAATACGTCAGTGAAACCCCCATATGAATTGTTTTAGTAGTTCTCGACTTATAGTGCTTAACCTATAAGCGAACATAGATTTTGCTCTGTATTAGTTAGGAATTGGTGTAATGTGCGTTCTCGCCAGGCCCGGATCTAGGGGGGGGCAAACCGGGTTGCGTGCCCCGGGCGGCACTGTAAGGGGGCGCCAAAATAAGTTTGAAAAAAAAATCACTAAAGCGCTTTCAGGATTCAGGACGTAGTTATCGTACTATCGATTGTTCATTTGATGCCAATCTAGCTCGAAAATATTACAGAGATTTAAATGCAACTGATTTCTGTCAGGAACTTGCTGTATTTAAAATGCAAGCTCCACTTGTAATCGGAATCAACGAAAAGACAAGTGCATTCGAGCTGTTGCAACATGTATGCAAACTTGACTTGCAAGAAGCTTTTCCCAATATTAGTACCTATAGCTTTAAGAATATACTGCACATTACCGACGACCTCTGCAAGCTGTGAGCGAAGTTTCAGCAAACTAAAAACTATTTAAAAAAATATAAAAACCGCCTTCAAAAATGTATGAAATAAAAAAAATCGAACCCTAGAGTTGAAGGCGGTGCTAAAGAAGGCTACACAAATCACAAAGGATATCATCCACTCATGTTTTCTTTCATGCATCATTTTTGCTTGCTTTAGCACCGCCTTCAATTCTTAGGTTCGATTTTTTAATAATCGAAATCGGTTGAAGTGGTACAGAATTATTCGACGCCATGTTTCAAACTGCAAATTGCTTAAAAAGTCCACATCACAAAAGTTTTGCTGAAGGTAACCACACAACATAGTAATTATCAAACTGCAAATTGCTGAAAAAGTCCACATCACAAAAGTTTTGCTGAAGGTAACCACACACCATAGTATTTTGTTGATTTTTCAAAAACCGCTGAATCAATTTCGATAAAATTATATGGGACCACCTCTGAAGTATGGCCTACCAAACAAAAAAAGAATTTTCAAAATCAGCCCACAATTGACGGAGTAATCGCGTAACAAACATAAAAAAACATACAGTCGAATTGAGAACCTCCTCCTTTCGGAAATCTCTGTTAAATATCGAACCCTAGTGTTGAAGGCGGTGCTGAAGAAGGCTACACAAATCACAAAGGATATCATCCACTCATGTTTTCTTTCATGCATCATTTTTGCTTGCTTTAGCACCGCTTTCAACTGAAGGGTTCGATTTTTTTTTATTTCATGCATTTTTGAAGGCGGTTTTTATATTCTTTTAAATAGTTTTTTATTTCACGGTTTTCTTTAGTAATATATTGCTATTAATGTACTCGGCGGAATCGCTCGGCCTTCGGCCTCGCGATTCCGCCTCGCTTTCCAGTCCTATCTTGACCAAATGGAAGCACCAGCTTTCAAATAAACAAAGAATCATCAAAATCGGTTCACCTAGTCGAAAGTTCTGAGGTAACAAAATAAAAAAAAAAACAGTCGAATTGAGAACCTCCTCCTTTTTTTGAAGTCGGTTAATAATAATTAAAACCTACCTACGTTCAACAATGAGTCAGGGTCGTCTGTCTGGCCTCGCGATCCTAGCCATCGAGCTCGGCTTGTAAAACTGTAGCAAATGTTTAATAAAGAGTAGGTAAAAATTTATTTAAGGCTTTTTATTCTCCCGGTCACAAAAAATCCCACCTAGTAATATTCCTTTTATGAGTTTTTGAAATCACTAATTTCAAATGCTGGAGGGGAGGGGCGCCAGTTTCAAGTTTTTGCCCCGGTTTGGAAAAATCGTAGATCCGAGGCTGGTTCTCGCAGCTCCTTACAGTACATAATACATTATGTGGGTAGATGATATCCCTTCCTACATCGTACGGGAATTTATGTCGCGCGATTCACTTGGGCGGCTGCACCCCCGATGCCAGCACAGCCGCGCCCACAAGCCTCGCGCCGTGCCGCGCTACAGCCCCTTGTCCTTTGCTAATTTCCCGGTAGCAGCGTGCCGGTACTAGCGAGCCGTTGTCTCGTCGGCGCGGCGGACGCTGTTGGTTGTATCGCTGACGAGGCACGCACGCACGCTGCCGCATTATACCGAGTAGGTAATTGCCTATCACATCGCCACTCTCCCGTCCCTGGCTCGCAGCCGCCACCGCCCCCCGCCGCCCACGCCAGCGGGCACCTCCGCCGCGGCGAGCATCCCTCTAACCTCGAAGACCCGATCCCAATTTGTGAACCGTCAAACTTGTTATTCGTTCACAAGCTAACGCGACAGCTCCACGCGAGTAGAATTATTTCTTTCTCACGCGCCGGTGGGAATGTCATGTTGCGCGAGGCTCCGCACTGCAGCTCTGCACCGCGCGAAAGCTCGATAAAAGCAAAATGTTCTGCTGCCAAATAAAACTTGTATAAAAGCAATAATTAGTTACGAAGAAAGTACATAATACTAAAGTAAGCAAATGGAGGAATAGTCCATGTCTATGGAGAAACAGAATGGGGCCGAGAGCCTCACAAGACGCGCCGCCCGCCCCTCGCTTGTGTCTCACCCCGAGGGGCAACTTTTGCATGTCGCAGCGAGTTATCCGTAATAAACAAAACAAAACCGACGCTTTTGCACGCAAGACTGTAATAACTTTTGCATACCGATAATAATTAACTTGTTCCTTTTACAACGCTGCGATAACTTAAGAGAGAGATATCCGTCGACCGCCCCGCCGCCGCCGCCGCCGCGCCGCCTCCGCGCCGCACAGCGCAACTTGTTTATATTATAATGCTTACTTAAATAAGTTAGGACTGAAAGAACAGTCTTACTTTTTTTATTTTACTGTTCGCCGCACCGCCCTCTCCGCACCGCATCGCCCACACCACCCCACCTCCTTGAACTCTGTTACCTACCTTTAAACTTTCAACGTTATCCTATAGTGCATTTAGAATAACAAGCTCTCCGAATGACTTCTTAAAAAATTCCATGTTTCAGAACAATCACTGATATAAGTACTTAATTTTAATCTGTGTGTGACCGGACCAAGTCAATTTTGATTAGTTTACAAGGGTGACCCAGTCGGACGAATCGAACATACTTTACGGATCGGTTCGGTCGCACCGCTCGCTCGCGTCTTGCGTCAGCCGCGGCGCCTGCTCCGGTGCGTCACAGCGACTTTCCTCTGTTTGTACAGGTGTTGTACAGGCTCCCACGACGCCCCCGGGCGCGCCGGGGGCGGCGGGTCGCGGAGGGGGTGAAGGGGCAGTGCGGACTTGCACTAACGTACATTGTTTACGACTCGCCGGAGAGCCTGGGCTCCAATAAAAGTCAATCGAAAAGTTGATAAAGTTTTCCCCGAGTCACGCACGCGTAGAATCTTTTATAGAGCCTCTCCAGGGCCGGTCCACTACCGACCGGCCATGTTTTTATGAGTACTACAGCCGACGTCCGAGTCCGCTGCGGCCTCCCTCGGCCAGCGCGGCGCGGAGGAGGCGGCGGCGGCGGCGGCGGCGGGTAGGTAGCCGGCCGCGTAACTTGATAGTCGATAGCGGACCGTCAGGCTGTGGCATACGTCGCCGAGGAGAGCTCGGCGTAGGGAAGCTAACCGCACCCTGCGGTCGGTGAGCTACTCTTATGTCAAGAAAAATATCGTGAGAGAGAAGTCAGCGGGCACAGTTTTAAAGAAGTTGCGTCATAATATAGTATTATTAAAGTCACTCTAACGAATGGAAATGAAGCCGAAATACTCCGCTATGGTGCAATTTCATCGAGAGCTTCCTTCGAGGATTCAAGTCTAGCTAGACCCTCGAATTGAATAATAAACCATTCTCAGAGGAAACGTTTCAAAAAATCAAAGCGACAAACTGAAAGGAGCGCGGTACTCGCGAGTCGCGACTTCAGTCGACTTCAGTCGACCAACGATGAGCACTAATAGAATATTTTAGTGGTTCGCTAATGCGACGCGCTGCCAGAAGACGGGGGGGGACAGGTAGCGACTGCGGAGCTTGTAGTCACGTACTCTCTACACATTACAAGTCAGTCGCTAGGTCGAGCGCCGCCGTCGCCAGCGCATGTATTTCGCGCCTGCGTTTTCGGTGTCTGTATTTTTTTGTTAATCGGTAAAATGCGGTGGAATAAAAAAAAAACTCGTTTATTCATCGATAAATACCACAGTCATCGCCAACTAGGGATTCTACCCATCAAGATCATTTTAATAAACTAAAGAAAAACGACACATGGGTGGAAATATCTGCCGAAATGGAATGCAAACTGGATGGATGATGGATGATGGACGGAGCACAGCCGAGCATATATTCGAAACGAACATTCAGGTGTCGTGAGCATTTGCTCACAACGAACAAATGCTCGATGCGAATATTCACATCGAGCAAATGCTCATGTCAGTCGCCACCTTAAAACTTGTCGGGTCGAATCCCTTACCTTCATTACTAGGTGGTAGGTTCAATCAAACCCGTGCGGAAGGTCGATCGACACGATCGTGAAAATGGTTCGTGTTTTGAATGTCAATTTTCACGAATGTCATGTAGTATAGCCATAGCCAACCGTGTCAGGTTTCATTAAAATACCTCGTTGTTATTTCATGTTTCTCTGGTACTTTCTATTGACAATTTATGTAACTTTCATACTGTGATATTGTAGGAAATACCACGATCACTGGACAATGCACTATGAAAACAAAATAATAAAGACCTTTTGACCGTGGGCACTTTTTCTCAGTAGAAAAAGGTAAAGTAGACGAGCGACAACAAATAAAAAGTATTTCGTGCATTCCGCCCGAGGATTTGAAACATGGCTTGTCCCAGACAAATACCCTCGAAAATTACGTGAGCAAATTAGACATTCCTCTGAATATTGTCACCGAAATAATAGCAGCCGGCGGCGGGGGCGGCCACGCTCGGCCGGGGTCGTTTGTAAGGAACTAAGGAGTGTTAGGGATACCAGTGTAATATGGCGGTGCGGTGGTGGAGGGGAGATGCGTGGGAGAACAGAACAATGCCCGGGACACGGACGTGCCGCTGGGCCCCCGACCGACCCGCGTGCGATCGGCGAGTCCTCCACCCGGAGTATCCAACTATCACGCTGGCGGTGATTTCACCCGTTCGGTTTAATACGTTCAAATTGCGCTTTGTTGTCTCAAAACAATAATCCTTTGTGCACCCAGCGCAATCGGAAACGCTTCTAGGATTCCTCTCTGTGGCGCTATCGCCATCGCCGCGCGGGATTCAAGTCAAACGCGAGTACAGCGCGTATGATAAATTGATCAAATTTTTTATTATTTTTAGATAATGTAAAGCCGCTGCGCTGTGGGCAGCAGGTGGGTCTTCGTGCCTTACTTGCTGCCTGATAGTTATCTTGACCGAATACTTTTCTAAGCGTGGTGGTCGGTGTTGTGCTGTAATTTACCAGAGTACTTGCAGCACAACGTCGCTTGCTCTGCTTACCCCGATTGCCGGGATATGGCGTGTGGTGTGTAAAGCCGCTGTGAAAGTTCTGTATACGATGAGATTTTTTTTTTTTTATGGAAACTGACACGGTTGGCTACATCACCTACAACATCCGTGATGTTAGCCCATAACACCGGATGAACTTGGTGCCACGTCAGTGCTTCACTTCGATCGTGCCGGCTACACTGAACTGGACGGAAAACACAAACTATTTACATAGCCGTTTAGACCGACCTTTCATTCAGTGCGGTGGTACCAACCCGGGCGGGTTAAACCCTACCACCTAGTAATATAAGGGATTCATATCCCTTATATTAGATGACAGAGATACAGAGATGTAGTTTATTTGTGCTGGCGAGCTCTCCGCTCCGCCCACATTGCTGAGATGTTGACGTATTCCAGCTCGTCACTCGTTCGCATGAAATAAAAGCAAATTCGAGAGCTGCTCCAAATGTTGGCCTGTTCCGTGTCGTGTACTTGGGTTAGTATGAATTCTCGTACTGTACTCGCGAGTACATCGGCGGAAGCCGCCGCCGTTGTTGGCTCACGAGCACTCGTCACGACTACGATCTCGACATATAATTGATACAAAAAAACCACTCTGATGGCCGGCGGTCACTCTGTGTAGCCCAACTCGGTCGATTGTGATTGAGGGGTACAAAAACATCAATGCTGGCTGAACGCAATTACGGATAATTTATGCAACACAAATAAAGTAATTTCTCGAAGGTCTCGCATGAATAGAAATAAATAGCTGTTATTGTTGGATAATTAATTACTCTTTAACGTCTAAATGTTTTTGTTTGTTTCTTCCCAATCTGTCGCTAACTACTAACGTTCGTACTTCCATCATGGCTTCCACCGCTCCCCGAGAAAGACTCAAGTATACAAATTCCTTAATTGAGTTTGACGGTTGTCTAAGTGAGTTTCCCTGCGTCATCTAAAATTCTGGAGTGTTCCGAACTGACTCCCGGCCTCGGCGGCACGAGTGCGGTGCGGAACATTGTCGCGGAGTGTAATCGTGTTAGGTCCTTGAACCCGGAGCTCGTAACTCGGCTCTCGGTCAGGTCAGGGCCGGCGACGACGGGCGGGGACCAGCTTGGCCCTAGGCAGGCCCTAGGAGCACAGCTGAACGCACAGGCTGTTAATATGAAAAGGCACATCGTATCTCTACAGGTAATTACATATTTTGCGTGATCATGAAGGATTTTTATGTTCCGAATTAAATCATGTGAAATAAACGGGAAACTTATTTATTAGAATAAGGGTTCCCAAAATATAAAATCGAGCCATTTGGGGTCCCAAAACATACTTACTGTATGAGGTCTCAAAACTTGTGTCGACGGCCCTGCGTGCTGCTCACGGAAGGTTCTTTCGCCAATCCACAACTCACATTTACGGCGTTCGACTGTCTGGCGCCAGGCCACCGACCGGCCTGTTTTATGGTGCGCACGTCTCTTTCCATTATGTAAAAATGAAATGACTTTACGAAGATTTATTTTGGCATACAACTAGCGTGAATCACCAGACCACTTCCTGGATCTGCACTTCCTGGAAATGCTTTATTTATCGGATGCTTTATCTTCAGCTTCGCTTCGCGGAAAAAATATACCCTATAATAATATAACCATCAAAGATGTGCTGGAACAACGTCAGTGGAAACCATGGGTGGAAACTTCATGCGAATCAACTTCAAGCGAACATAGATTGATGACGACGTATACGACTCATTAGGTACTAATTTTGAAGACATTGGAGTACCAAAGACGAATTTAAAGCGATGAGGTATTATTGAAATGAAAAGGACCGCATGGGGTGGGAAATGCAAGCAAATACAAGGTCGTCGAATAGTGTGTATTGTATTAGTGTGCCGGCTAGTGTGCTCGACAAGGTTCTTTTTGTTGAGCGCTCACAGGCGTTAGTCGTTTGTTCACCCCGGCGGCGGCGCGGAGGGTAGCGGAGAGGCGGAGGGGGAGACGTGGGTGTTTGCTTGCAGCTCTCGCGCCTTTGCCTCAGCAAAAAGTTCTCGGCCACCTCCGACCGCCCGCCCGGCGCGGCGGCGGCGCGGCGGGGCCGCCACAGCCTCCGCTCTCTAATGTGATTTGCTTTCTAGTCGAGCAAGCTTCGGTCAGCGCGGCGGCGGCGGCGGCGGCGCCCGCACCACCCCCCGCAACGCTGTGGGTTGTGGTTGGTGGAGCCGGTGGGTGGAGCAATGCACGTTGTGGCGTGCGTGATACCAATGATGCATTGTTGAATCATACTTTTATTAGGGTGTGTTTTTCATTATAAAAGAAAAAAATTGCCATATTAGTATTTTAGTATTTTGTATAGTATTTTTTTTATATACTAGTATTTTGCTAGTACATTTGTACCTATTTATATTTCACTGCATGAAACATCCAAAGGTTGACGGGGAAAAATTCTGGGGCATTCATTCGCAATTATTATTTATCGAAATAATTATTATATCGTGCTTGTTTTTGTAAAATGTTTTGAAGCAATACACTACTTTAATCTAACAATCAACATTTTCTTAATTTAAAAATAATAATTATTATTACACATACGACTCAGGATGCAATAATAATTACAGTGCCAAGCCAAGTAAGTTATACAAGATTTTTTAACAAAACGACTTTATCCGCTGTAGTTTGAGGAGCTGCACGATTCGAGGTTGCGGCTAAACGTCTAGCCCAGTTGCGCTCTATGCCTGGATCATCAATCATCATATAACTGTTAAAATGAAATGAATTTATTTACCTCATCCAATACATACACACACAATAGATACAATAATAACATAATACGGACAAGACAAATTGGACCTGACACAGCCTTTGTCCCTCACCACCGAATCCGGGAGCTGGGGCGCTGATTTTAAGTCAGGCCCAAGTACACATTGATGTATATTTAGACATCGATGCAAGTACACAACACAAATCATATTATAAGCATAAACCCTAACGTAAACATATAAACAACCAACAACCAGAGAACAAGGAGAAGAAGAAGTTTTACAGTTACAGTACACAAAACACAACAACACACACAAAACAATCCATCCGTCCGTCTGTCGGTCCGCACGTCATAATAATACGTTTTGGAGGCATGGCCTTAATTTCATAGGAATTACATTTTTAACTGTTGGTCAAGTATACGTTTCCTCAATTTACATTTGAATGTGTTACAATTAGTAATCTCTCTGAGAGGAGGGATTGTTAAAACATCTTATTACAATGTACCTGCGTACGTCACCTGCTGCGGTAAGAAGAACAAGAAACTACGAATTAGCTAAGCTTATGTTCAGTTTACTTCTTGTTATTTTAGCTAGCTAGACAGACCGGTATCGTAATCGTACAGATCCGTAATAGGCCTGGCGAAGCTTGCTGCCAGATTCCATCTCTCCGTCCAAGTCCGGTACGCTGGCTGGAGGTCCAGTCACAGAATACTTAATGGTCCTGTCCAGCCACTGCCACCGCGCGCCGCGCCGCCGCGCCGCCACGCCCCGACCGACCGCACGAACATCACATCACAGCCTGTCAGTCCAACTGAACGAACATCAGACAGTTGGATCTCCGCAGACATGCACGGACGGACGACGACGGATAACAAACAATCCACAGAATAAATAGATGGCGGCGCGTCCAAACGGGCACGCAATGCCTGGTCACCCCATGGTGCGACTGGTGCGACTAGCTAGGAAGGAGTGCGACAAGCCACGCGTGAATTAAGTCGATTGTACTCTCGTCATCGTGAGAGTACAGTTGACTTTTAAAAGAGTCAACAAATAAATAACCTTTAAGCAAGTTTACGTAGTAACTTAAGTAATCTGTGCTTTATTTAAGTCTTACTTGCGCTGTCATTCTGGCATTGTACGGTGAACAACGCATAGATGGTAAAATTTACAAAATACATTTAGAAAACAAGTATGTAAACTGGCTATGTTTTTAAATCTATAATTACTTGATCAAAGCAACTTACCTGTTAAGTGTCCTTCGATCAAGATTATGTGAAATTGACACCTCGACCTCGTCTGTGATAGATAAGTTGATAACTAAGTAAGTATGTAGTTGTGCCTTTACCAACACCCCACGAAATTTCATAGGACTCGTAGAAGGAATCCCTGACGTCTCCTTCTCTCTTGCTGGTCTCCCCTTTATTCCGCTAACGATGCCCATCATGGATACTTTCTTTCTCTTTCAATACAAACACATAGAGGTACCTACTACGTAATACGAGGTAGATAGAGATGACAGTTTGGGTGAAGAGCGAGTTTGAGGAGCGGAGTGTACGACGCACGCCCTACCGACCGGGTAAGTAGGGCCGACCGACCCTGTCCGGCTCGAATACCGATTTGAGATTCATTAAGATTACAGACTTCACTTGCACACGAATTTTAACATTTAGAGTCGTTTTCGGAAAATCTAAAATCACAACGCGTTTAACGATTTAGACTTTTGCCAACAGAAATTCAGGTTTTGCAGGAGGTATAAAATGTTCATACATTTCAAGAAAAATGTTTACATATTATTTTTTTATAATAATTTCCTGTTGTTGAGTATTTTAGGTATAATTAGATTCCGTTTTCGGTCCTTGTTTATTGATTCAAATAAATACAATAAAAAATTTAAGTCTCTGATCGTTGTTATTGTCCTTTATTGCTAGTACCAACCAGTCAATGCACCAAGAGCACAAATTAATCAATGTGTAACTGTGCATAATATAATAATAATTATCTTAATCCCTCTTTTAACAAAAAATATCAGAAGCGAGTCTGTAACTCGATACTGACTGAACAGATGCGGCGCGTTTTTTTCTATCGTATAAATACAACAGGTACTGATTATTATTTAAATGTAAGACTATAATTTAACATGAGATTATACGAGTGGAAGTGGTGGAGCGTAAAAGAACAGGTCGAGTCGGCTGGATGTAAGTAAAGCGGAGGCGGCGGCGGCGGCGCGGCGACCGCGCTGCGTGGTGACTCGACCTAAACTGGTTCGCACTTCTCGCTATTTCATGTACAGCGGGTGTTGTAACCTAATGTCGTTTGCTTGAAACCTAAACTGGTGCTGCTGTGTCACATTTTTAGAAGTAAGAATCGATACATTATTAATAATCAAACAATTACGAGAACATAAATTATTATTATATAAAATTGTATCGTTGGGTACCGCATGGGGAGGACCACCTTCCGAAATACGTATTCCGATATACGAGTTAACTTCCGCCCCCAAACCGTTTATAAAACGGCTGGTTACCTTACGCCTGCTCCTTTGTTCCTCGGAACCGCAAAGGGTTGAAAAAGGTTGTACGATGATGGGCTCCAATCTGCTGCAGCTATGCCCTATGCCCAAGCTAGACGGCCGACATCTTCTCAACAGCAACTCCACCGTCAATAGTGCAGCATTGTCAGCCTCGATAGTTCAGTGGTGCAGACAGTCAACTGTCGCTATTGAATGTTAAGCAACGCTGGGTGCGGTCAGTACTTGGATGGGTGACCGCTGACCGTTGGAGGCTGAACGAGGTTCGGGTTCCTCGTAAAACTGTAGGTCCCTTCCCTCCTAATCTTACTTGGTGGTAAGGTCTAACCCGCCCGGGTTGGTACCACCGCACTGAATTAAACTTCGGTTGAAACGGCTATGTAAATAGTTTGTGTTTTCCGACCAGTTTAGTGTAGCCGGCACGATCAAAGGGGGAAGCCCGAAGCACTGACTTGGCACCTAGTTCACCCGGTGTTATGGGCTGACATCACGGTCGTTGTAGGTGATGAAGCAAACCGTGTCAGGTTCCTTAAAAAAAAAATTAATAATTGTCAGTCACCTAACGCTGCGCAAGTGATATTTAGAGGGACCATAGAGGGACCATAAGCTCTAACTTTTGAGAGATCACAATAGATCTTCCTAGGTCGCAATGATAACAGGGCTCAGGGGCCCTAACTCTCACACTTTAAATAATAATAGAGGTACCATACAGGTTCGTTAGGTGCCTGCGAGGCTTGCGACAAGTTTTATCGCGCTGGCGTTAATTAATTGGGTGGGTGTTCCACAAAAACTTAAACAGGAAAATAATTAATATTCGTAAAAATAGTCACGACTGTGTACGTGAGTAGTCCAAATCGACAAGACCTAAATCGTGACACAAATTGCGGACAAACAAATCTTTGTTAAAATATCATTCGTTCATAGTCAACAATTTGAATACTTGCTTAATTGATAGGGCAAGGTGGAAATTGATTAGAGATATATGGTAATTGGAAGAGCGTAGTATCTACATTAAAACACTTCTAAAATTAAAATAGCATCGTGCTTGTGGAAACTTGAGAGGAATTCTAACACTTTGTCGAATTTGTATCGAGAGTGTTGACTATTCACGGCTGAGTTTTCTTATAACTTTACATTTTTAGTGGAGAGTCTTATTATATTATTCAAGCTCGTCTGAACGACATAGAATTTTTAAACTTGTGTACTTACCGTATTTGAACTCGGATCATTAGTAAACTTATCTCTAAACTTAATTCTTTAAATATTCCTGAATTCGAGCCTGAATTTGAAACTTGTAAATTCGGGCATTCACAGATAAAGAACTCACTTGAGCGAAATTGAAAAAATCAGACAATTTTTATATCTAAATATGTATTATTCAATCTGGTTTAGTTATTGTAGCTTTAATTCAAAATGAAAATTTTACACCAAAAGAATAAATTTGCCTTAATGGACCACAAAGTTCCAAGCAGATTGTTCCGATTATGGATACAATCAATGATTGATCAAACTTCTACATAACAACCATTCATAAGGCGTGCCGTGTGCCTTGTGCATACTTCATAGCCTCTGCACACTCGCGTCGTGGCCATGTATGTAAATCTGCCAGGAATAGTGAGAACATTGCACATAACGTATCCCTTGTGTGGTGTCTAATCGGTGACAACACGATAGAGCGTTCGGTGCATGTGCATTTTATTGCATTGCGTCCATCGTTGCTCGTCAGGAATGGGACAAATTGGTGGTCGAACCATCGTTCGTGGCCTCACGTCAATAGATCGTTCGTGCGGTGCGTACATGAGCCCTTATTTATGTTTGTCTAAGATTGTCGGTCTGAAGAGGGCTTAAAGACACCTTTTTAAGGACTTGTTAAATATTCCTATGACCATTTTTACAACGGAGTTATTTGAAGTGGATACCTAATAAATTTTCTCCCAATAGTACTACTGGAACCAACGCGTACATGTATATACCTGAGATCTACCTACATCTCTGTTGGAGCTATATCTAACTAAATATTGTTTCCTAATAATACCGTGTTTTTTTCTTCTCCTACTGTAATTAATAAATTGGTAACTATCTCTTCAATCCAGCTATGTTTATTTGAACTTTGTTTCTCTACAATGCTACTATGTGAGTAGGTATGTTAATTTTATAATCTGCATACTTTTAATATTCATAAATTCATCCGATATTCATACATAAGTATATGCTATCATTGTGTCTTGATATAATGGAGTGGTGTTTCTCATTAGCTTGTGGCTGGATGAGGGTGAGTAGAAGTTAGTACGAGCTCAAGTCAGTGCCCCATCTGTATTATCCGTAATCAGATGAGTATATCATACATATCTCATACATAGCTGACACTATGGTCCCAGGCCGAGCTGTCATCATTGGCGTTTAATTAGTGCCTCCCCTCGAATTCGTCCCCACCCCTCCACCCCGCCTTCGGACTCTACCTCCCCTCGGACACTCACCGTTCGGAATCACCCCACCCTCTCTCCTCTATTACCCCAGGGCGAGAACACGCGCCCCTGTCAAATACATTTAGCCTTGTGAAATTAGTCTCGATATCCCTATGTGATTTTGATCAAAAACATAAGCACTTTGCGGCATGCATTCGTTTTTAGGGTTTCGTACGGGACCATATAACTAAGCCTACGCCATCTGTCCGTCCATCTGTCCTACTTTTAAGGGGCTGTATGTATCTTTTGAAACGTACGGTTGCATTGCATGAAAGAACAATTTTTTTAATACATATACATAACACAAATAATTGCATGGTGGTACGAAACCCTCGGTGCAGGAGTCCGACTCGACTTCAGATAGGAGTTCCAATCTGTTCCACGAAAAAATTAACCAGTAGGAAAATAATACGTAAATACAATTTCAACATGCCGAAGGCTAAAGAGGAATACCATTAAAAAAATTATACACCATCTATTTATTAAATGCATAGTGACAATTTACCGATTAATATCTTGTGTAAAAGTAATTCGAATTCCAGGGTAATTTTTTTTTTCATAGAATAAATAATTTATTAACTTTGATGACTCACACAGAAAACGTAGATCATATTATTGATTGTGAATCAGTAATAATTTCAGTGGTATACCTAGTTGTGAGTCATGTATAAAAAAAATCATTGCAAAAGTTAGTCACAATCTAGCTAGAGCATGCGCGTGGCGCGTGGCCCATGTAATGAGAAACCGTGACGATGTTTCACTTCCTCGAAACTATCAATAGGTCAGTTTCATGAATATCTGTAGAACGTTGCCAGACTCTTACTTGCACGCAGTGAAGTGTATATTATGTGTAATAGCAGCTGCTAATGAATGTGAAAAGGTTATATTGCTGTATATCTACTTACTTAGTTAGTACCTACGTGCAAAGAAAATGTTATATGTAATGTTTTACAACTTTTTTTTATTGAAGGCGCGACATGTGGTGCCAGCCACCCATAAGGTGGCTTAACGACGCCCATGGACATTCGGTCGTATTCATGGTTGCGAATGGCATGCCGGCCTGACAGGTGCCTATTCACTCCCTCTTGAATGGATGAAAGGACTGTACGTGGGAGTAAATATATGGGCAGTAAGAGCGTTCCAGGGTTTACCGGTTCTGTAGAGGAAAGATCTGCAGAACCGGTTGGGTACCTATCCGCGGTAAGTCCAGCGTGTAGGGATTGTCACTTAAAACAAATTAAATTATTAACCTACTAATGTAAACAACAACAGATTTTTCCTGAGCTTTTTTTTTTTTTTTTTTTTTTTACTTAGCTTACTGCTGCAGGGCAACCTAGAACGACTCCTGCAGCCAGGTCAGGCAGCCAAGGTGTCTAGAACGCGGAAAGCAAGTCGCCCGAACGAACAGCTAGGTATTACTTATGTTAATTTACGTCTTATTTCTCAACGCATGAGTTAATTAGATTTATTTACCGATAACGTCCGTCAGAGTGGAAAGCGGTTGTTGGACGGCGCATGCGTGGAGGCGGCAGCGGCGGCGGTGGCGTGCGTGTTCAGTTTTAAAGATATTCGAGAGATAGTCGGCGTTATCTATCACATTTCGTAGTCGATCGAGTTCCGAAAGACGTGTAATTTGGAGCTATTACGAGGCTAGCCTCTTATCTGCGCTGTCCAATGACCTGGATCTACTAGTGAGAATGTAATCTGCTCAAATAATTGAACTCTAATGAATATGGTGAGTGGTCTGGTCATCAGCCGGTAGCACCTTGTCACATTCATTTACTTGCAATTCGTCTAGCTAGCTGGACAAATAGTGAAAGCAACGTGGTAGTGAGTTTGCTAAGTATCAACTGGTGACCCGCCACTTTAATTGGTGATGCTTATAGTACAAGTTGGTATTGAATTTGAAAGACGCTTGCGAAACACATTTATTACATTTATTTAGATTAACCCAAACAAGTTAATTAATAGAGTAAGAAAGAAGTAGTAGAAGAAGAGAAGCGAAAAGTGTAGCATAGGTATATGTATATTAATCATGATATTAGTTAAGACTGTGTCTTTACTCTTTAATCTCTCATATTCTTTCTAAATACAAAAAGCACTCATAAAACATCACGCGAAAAATTCACAGTTTTCATGTAAACTTTTAACTTTTTATACAAAAAAATTATCAATTTTGCTTATTTTTTTTTTATTTTTATTAATTAATAGCTTTTGCCGGGTCTGGGCTCCACCTAGGTTCTCCACCTGGGTGGAGCATGGGATACTTAGATTTTATATGCTATGTCCATGCTCCAACTACCATTAAGTACAGTCGTGTGCAAGAGTGTAATTTAGTGGGTCCACGGGGAAAACTATAAATCAAACATTGATTTCTAAGAGAAGTAATAATATTATACTTAACATGTTACATGTGACATAAATATTATGCGCCCTTCACCGTTCTCTTTCATCGTCAATAAAAAAATCATAATAAACTGGGAACGGTTCTAAAGTACCAGGGCAGCAGAAATTTAAAGGAGGTTTCCATAATTTTATAAAAGTTAATCGCTATTATAATAATAATAGCGATTAACTTATACGGAAACCTATTCGAAAACGCGTATTCATGGTATTCAATAATAGGTGCCAGGATTTATTCATTCATCCAAGGCATAGTTAATTTACTATGTCCAAGGCCAGGGAGAGGCCAGGATTATCTCCCTTTTTTTCTTTCCCTCTCAGCGATTAACTTATATAAAATTAAGGAAACCTCCTTTAAATTTCTGCTTCCCTGGTACTTTGGTGACTTCATGTTTGTTAATGTTTGTTAATTCTGGCCTATATTATTTATATAATATATATTTTATAATTGTTGTATTTTTTTTTATTTGCGGAATCTGAATTTAATTTCTTTTCAAAATAAACAATATAATCAAGTTACCTTGTTATTTTATTGGTTGTATTGTACTGTACTATACAGCTGTAGGTCAGTAAGGAATAGGCAAATCAGGAGTTGGCGAATAAGGAATTGGCGAATAAAGTCATGGACTGTACAATAATATTATCAGTTGGAGCATGGTATATGGTATAAATTGTAAGTATCCCATGCTCCACCCAGGTGGAGAACCTAGGTGGAGCACGGACCCAGACCCCATTTCGGCTCGCGAAACAATTCGGTTTGCATAAGAGCTACATCTTAGCGTAACCGGAACTGAATTTTATTCAGCCTATCCTATGTCACGTATAGTTCAATGTGCTTAAACTAAGTTTTTTCGAATTTGGACCATCGCTTTAAGAGCTATGGAGGAAAATACATACATAAACATCACGGATGTTGTAGGTGATGTAGCCAACCGTGTTAGTTTCCATAAAAAAAAAACATACAGAAACCATTTCTAAAAATAGTCAATTTAATTTTTACAAACGCAATATCTCAACATAACACAAAGTAACTTACTCCATGGACCATGACCATCCCTTACAGATTTATTATTAGTACTTATTGATATTGATACGTAAAGGTAACCGGTAAAAAAGGTAGCCGGGAGTGGATGGATGAGAAGAGCGGAAGACCGCGTGTGGTGGCGTGCCTTGGGAGAGGCCTATGTCCAGCAGTGGACCGATACAGGCTGATGATGATGATATTGATACAGCCATTATCCAGAACCATTTACATTTATTTCGGTTATGTATGTCCTCCTAAGACATCATTCTGTAATAATAATAAACGATCAAGAAAGTTGAAAAAATTATGGACTTCAGGTCATAGATAGGTTTAATTGTAAAATCCCCCCTAATTATTAAAAGATGAACAAATATATTTGCCAAATATTTTAATTTTAACACATAGGTAAATGTTCCCATATTTCGAATAAGCAAGAGATTAGGTAATCATAACGAGCACTTAGACGCATCATTGGCATTGTTGACGGACATCTTAATGAGAGATCTGTTTATGTTGGCCGGAGTCCTTCACCTCGGTGTCGTGTTACGAGATGCGTCTCCCACGGTACACTCGTGCGGTGCCATGCCAATGCCGCGCCGCGCATCACGCAGTGACATGAACGTAGTCGCAGCACGTGGTGGCACGCACGCAACATACGACAGCTAAACAAACAGTTAGGTACCTACTTAGTATCGTTTTAGCAGCGTTTTTTACGTCTACCTGTCTTCCTCCAATCCTCCCGACTTCAGCGGTAAGGGACCACTGTTTGATTCAGGTTTCAGACACACTTACTGTGTGAAAAGTACCACGATGCTAGACACGGAGTTTAATTTATAGTGGTAGGTGCTTTCCTAGTTTTTAGGCGAAATCATATGAACAACTTGTGCTCTGCTACTTTTAATTACCTCGTACTCAGGTTATTAAAAGTCGGAGCCAAAAGCAGGGTATTGCTTTTTTTAAGATAAGTAATGGTTTCCTTTCTTATATGCTTAAAAGAGTTTTACCTCATAATGACCAATAATGTAGTAAAACAAAAGTTATTCAACTTCTGATCATCATGTCATTTATTAACACAGTCAATGCCTCCGAAAATTGCCACATAAACCCCTAACAGATTTCAATCACTACTTTTTTTAACCGACTTCAAAAAAAGGAGCTTATCAATTCGACACGTACCTATGTAGGTATGTAATATTATTGGAACTGCAATATATTCACATATGAAAATCCATTAGGGCTTCCAAACAAATATACAAAATTGTATAGGTGTGTATGTTTCTATATATATGTATGTATGTTTGCCCATGAATTTGTCAGAAACTATTAATCGGATTGAGACACTTTTTTATTGGCTTACATTTACTTCAACTAAGGGAACAGTGCAGTGCAAGTTTTATCAAAATCGGTTCAGTAGGTTTCAAGATATGGACTGTTAAGTGTGTCAAATGGGCGAATAATTATATACCACGACAACCGATTTCTGTGATTCTTTCTATGTGATATTACTAAAAATAGTGAATAAAAAACTGTTTTAAAAAACATTGAACCGACGTCAAAAGTACAACTACTTAGAACTAAAAATAAAAATAATTAAATAATTGAGTTGAAGTCAATACAAAAGCACACCTGAAAATTTATATATGAAGCCCTTTTGTGCTTTTGTACCGCCTTCAACTCAATTATTTAATTCTTTTTATTTTTAGTTCTAAGTAGTTGTTTTTTTTGGTTTCCGTATCCCGTACGGAAGCCTATTACTAAGCCTACACCGTCTGTCTGTCCGTCTGTATGGAAACTGACACGGTTGGCTACATCACCTACAACATCCGTCCGTCATGTCGGCCCATAACACCGCGTGAACTAGGTGACATGTCAGTGCTTCCCTTCATTTTATGTCGGCTACACTGAACTGGACGGAAAACACGAACTATGTATTTACATAGCCGTTTCGACCGACGTTTCATTCAGTGCGGTGGTACCAATCCGGGCGGGATAAACCCTACCACCTAGTAAGGTAAGATGGGAGCGGACCTACAGTACTATCTGTCTGTCCTGCTGTATATCTTGAACCGTAATAGGTAGCCCGTTGAAATTTTCACAGAATATGTATTATTTTATTTATTACGGCGGATATACCAACAAATAAAAAAAAAACAAAAAGTTAAAAAATAAGGGATCCCCATACAAGAAACTTGCTTAGAATAAATTAGTACTTAATATTCAATAATAGATGGCGCCACAGGTAGATTGCGTCGCATGCAGACAAAGTTAAACGGATATGGTTTTTGACAGGTTTGGGTTTAACAGGTTTTTGGCGGACCTTCGGAACCCTCCATGTGTGAATAAAACTCGCACTTGGCCGATTTGTTTATAAATTAATTTACTCTCCTACTTTATAGCTCCTACCTATGAACTCTCCTCATACAAAGCAAATAATATGTTCTAGAGTAGACCTCGTTTATTTTATCTTGACATATCTTAGGCGGTTGGGTTGAACCCGCCCGGATTGATACCAGTACACTCACAAACATTGGCATGGCATAGCATCTAATTCCGGCAGGAACACGGCGGCGGCGTATGGCTGATATCGCTAGTGAGGTGGTAGCCAACCATGTCAGAATTCGTAAAACAAAGTCGAAGACTGTTTGCTGCATTGCTTCGCCGACAAAGACGATCTTCACTCACTTGACAGCTCGGCTAGTTACTGGGTCGCTCGCTGATGTTGTTGCGTTAATTAATTAGCGTATGTTAGCATCAGACGTAGCTGTTACACAATATGTGACACTTTGACTGTGACACCATTAGTGTAACTAACTATGTTATATACAACGCGTCGAACTGCCTCACTGAAGTGAATAGGATAACATGGTGGATGACAGAATGAAATGAAGGGAAGCACTGACATGGCACCTAATTCACCCGGTGTGATGGGCTGACATCACGGATATTGTAGGTGATGTAGCGAACCGTGCCAGTTTCCATAAAAAATAATAATAAAAAAATTACGGAACATAGTTTGTACTAATTCTAATATGATATGACTATTTAATAAAATTTCATATACCTACCTACCATTCGTAAATATTCAATTCGGGGTTTCGTCAACTTAGAATATAGGGCGCTTGATGGGAACATAGCTGTTTAGTACTTGCATTTTGTGGAATTCCTAAGCCCACACAGGTGCGAAATTATTATAAACTAGCTTTTGCCCGCGGCTTCGCTCGTGTGAAATTCGTATTTGAAAAGAAGAAGGTAAGTAAGTACCTTTATTTCGGCGCCCGGAATTATTTTGTATGAGAACCACACTTAGCATAACCAGAACTGAATTTTTCAGCCTATTGTGTCACGTTTAGTTAAATGTGCTTGTATAAGAATCGAATTCGGACGATTGGTTTAAGAGTTATGGAGGAACATAACTACATACAAACAGAAAAGATTTCTAAAAATCGCAAATTTAGTTTTATTATCATACGTAGATCCACAAACGCAGTACCTATCACATAAAAAAAAGTAACTTACTCCATGACCATCCCTTACAGATTTATTATTAGTATTGATTGATGTGTAGAATCATCATTTGGTTGGACCCAGACCACGATACGACCTATGATACGACCCACGATACGACCTACGATACGACCCACCACGATACGACCGACGATGTACGATATTACCTGTATTCTGTGCCTAGCCAGACACACCCGAACAGTTAAGTGACTGACGTTGTGATTGAGTCAAACAAATTAATTGTGAAGACTCCCGATTCGAGTAAGAGTAGTGAATGCAGGTGTTGCAGGCTCAGTAAAGCTGGTTATTGTGTTACACAATTAGAAAGGGTCCCATTATGTTCGAACGGTAGCAAAAAATGTTTATAACACCCAAAAAAATAATTAGAAGTCAAAACATGTAAGGTAAAAAAAATCTGAGTATTGGGAATATGTGGGAAATAGAGTGGTCTGGTCCATTTAATTAATCATCGTTGCCAACGAGCGT